>CM039463.1:80600590-80663446 GCA_022414725.1 Microglena sp. YARC
ACCGCCCGGCATGAGTCTCGGAATTTCTTGAAACGGACGCTGCGGTAAATCTGGAGGTCGTGGACTCGTGTGGCGATAAGGGAGTTAAAAGTGGATTATAAAGAGAACGATAATGATAGGTTAGATGTTGAATTGAGAAAGAACCAGACAATGAAAGCGACAGAGCCTGAACAAGGAGCAAATTACAACGCTATGAATCTCCAAGGACAAAGAGGCCTCATCCAAGTTACTGTCTTTAGCATGTCTGGAGAGGTTCGAAGCCACTCCTTGTTAATAAGGTAAACTGTAACTCGATGTGAGCCCGTAGTTTGAGCTTCAGCAATGAACTTTCACCGATTCTTGTTCCCGGGGACAAGAGTCTTCGGAATGAGGAATTCCAAGGGAGAGGGGAAAGATGAAAGTTCTACAGGGGGGGAAGGCTGATTTAGAAAAGAAAGCGGGTATTCAGATAAATGTTATGAACCACGTTGAATTCCTTAGAGGGTTGAATTATTGTTCTGAGATGGGTAAAGAACAGGGCGTGACCGCCCTTGTGTTGATTGGACCAAATTGGGTACCAAGGATCCGCTGGTGGCTGGGGATGGGGGAATGGTAGCCCCGCTGGACCATGGAGGGGCAGTAACTAGGGCTGTTATGTGGTGCGGTGTCGCTGTAACCTTGTTACGCCCCCGGTATTAGGGAGCAAACCCAGTTACGGCAGGGCAGCGTACTGCCGGTAGAAGCGGCGGGGCGTGGAGGACGGAGGAAGAGTTAGCCCTAAGGGTTCGTCGTTTCGGAGGGGCCCTCGGGAAACGGCCAGCCGGGCGTTTCGCGTGATCAGCGGCTCTGGACCAGAAAGACCGAGGTCCGCGGAACCGGGGACCAGGGTGCCGAGACCGAGACCGAGACCCAGGTTCGACCGAGGTCCGGAGACCGAGACCGAGGTGCGAGACCTAGCGTTAGGACCGAGGTCCGAGACCGAGACGCAGGTCGAAAACCAACGGTCCGAGGACCGGAGACCGGAGGTCCGAGATCGAGGACCGAGGTCCGTGACGAGATCGAGGTCCGAGACCCAGACCGAGGTCGAGTCCGTGACCGAGGACCCAGACAGACCGAGGTTCCGTGATCGCCCTAGACCCAGATCCGAGATTCGAGGACCGAGGTACCCAGATCGAGACCCAGGTCTGAAGACCGAGACCAGGTCCGAGATCGACCCAGGACTGCACCCAGGTCGAATCGAGACCCAAGACCGAGTCGAGACCTACGGTCCGAGATAGAGACCCAGGTCCGAAGACCACAGACCCCCCGAAAGGACCCCACAATGGAACCAGGGAATTAGCAGGGGGCGCCTTTTCTGGTTACCGCCCTCAAACTAGCAGATACACCACGGTTACACCGCTCACACGTGGTAGGAGGAGGAGGAAGCAATTTAACCTTAAGGGTTCGGCGCCTGTGCGCGCCCTCGGGCGACGCCAGCCTGCGTTTTGCCTATGCGCATTGATGAGCCTGCTCGGAAAGGTTTCGAGACGCACACGCCATTTGCGGAGTAGACTCCGCACTGGAGGTTCTGGAGACCCAGAAGGACACAAGACTCCAGATCGAAGACTCGGACCCAGACCGGAAGACTCAGATCGAGAACCGCGCCCGACCCACGACGTGCGAAGAGGTGATCGCCATTAGGGCCGGTTCACCTCTAGTTGCTACCCTCGTGTTAGGCCCCATGGCAGGGGCGTAATAATTGATTTAAAAGGGTGCCATTCCAAGTCGATGGAATGAGAAGAGGGCTGTTAATTAAGAATGACAGGTTTAAACTCTTGTTGGGGGTTACCAAATCCCTTAGGCAGGGATTGGGTCTGAGGAGAGCCATTGAGCTTATACAAGATGAGCATAATGCATTGAAGGGAGAGGGTTAGTGCTGTTTTGGCTGGAAAGATAGAGTCTCTGGCAGCAACGAGGAGCCAGAGGATTTCGAAAGACAGGGATTGACCATAGATCCAAAGAAGAGTGTCAGTGTTTAGAAGGAGCTTTATGTATATTTTCAGAGTGTGGAAGGTGATAGTTAGGCTGAAGTTAGGCCTTGTGGGTTTCTTCTACGCCGCATCATTGATAAACATCATACCGAGACAATGCCCAATTGTCCCATTCCAGAGTGACTGCAGATTTTTTGGGGGGGTTGGTGGGCTGAGGACAACTATGACACCATCAGCACTACTTGACCTCCCACATCAGTCTCGGCTTAGGAGGGATTGTTAAAGGGACAACCTTAAATATACACGAATTATTGCCCCTTTTGACCTGGATGGCGTGAGAGTTAGGCTGACATTTGGGTGGCTCTCCACCTAGGTCCAGCATGCCTGTTTCCTTCTGAGCCCTTCTTTTATGCAGCGCAGTTAGCGGCCCATCCGCCGCTGCTGGTCCAAGTCGGCGATAGATTCCATGCCTCCATTGGGATCCTTGGTTGACGAAATGAGAGGCGGACTTCTCCGCTTAGTCAGGGTGCAGGGGAACCCCTCGCTGTTACGACCTTACTAAAAGAACACCCTTTCTGGATACTGCATGTGTTGGCAGAAGACATAAGGCTTCTGACCGCCTCTTCTTGCGAATAGCTTGGAATACAGATTACAACGTATATTGTCCTTTGGCGACAAATGATTCCCTTCCGGACCATCATCTTGAAGGTTTAAATGGACTGGCTCCAGATTGAATTCACAGAAAAGATCCTTACTCTCGAGCGCTCCCTTTTAACTAGAGTCTTCCTGAGCAACCAGCATTATTGCAGGACCCTGCCACTTTACAAACCTACTCTTTCTCCTTCAAGCAACAAGAAAACCTTCCTTTGTCCCGGAGAAAGGCCAACCCTCCAGCAGTTTCCACGGCTTTCCCCACACCCGGAAGCCAACTTCCTGTAGCTTCCCCACACGCTTAAATACCCAATGCCCCAGTAACTTACCACGGTTCCTCCTCCAAGGACGGAATCTCAGCACATGGATCTGCCGTTTGACTCTCCCTCTTCTTCCAAATATAAGACGGCTGGCTTGAAGCTATAGGGGACTGGCTGAAGCTATGTAACCAAGTTCATTACTGCAGGTAGTTTGCACGACTTTACAAAATAGGTATTTTGTTTGCGATTTTTACATATTTCGCTAGTTAAATCTGTTATTTTGTACTGGTCGACGGCCGATGCGGCCAATGATGCTGCTGAGCTACTGTCTGTTAACCAAGTGTCAAGTTACATGATTGGATTTGATTTGTTTCAATGTCCACAGCAAGATGATGTCTGCCTAATTACGATCCACACATGATATGGTTACAGCTTAGCACCAACATTGAGCCAGCTAGCACCACAGCAGCGGGGGCACTGGACCACGGCATTGCAGATGTTGCAAGTTGTTCAGTCCAAGGGCTCGGTGCCGGAAGGGCGACTCGGCTCGAGTGTGGGCATTTGGCCTGGGCTGCTCTAGCTCGCCTCAGCCTGCCTTAACCTTGGAACCTCTTTCAATCCGTTGGCTGTAAGCAAGCCGCGAGATTCTGCCTGCTGAAATTCCAACTGCTAGCACCACACAGCAAGATGATATCTGCCAAGACAAGCCACAAACATGTATAGTACAGGTAGCACCAACATAAGCCAGCTAGCACCACACAGCAAGATGATATCTGCCAAGACAAGCCACGGCACAGCATAAGAGACATTTGCCACGCACTGGGTCTGACAAGAAATGCAAACAACAATAACAGGGGATATGGACAACAGTGCAGCACAGGGACATAACATGGACAACAGTGCAGTAATGTAAAGGCCAACACTACGAGGTGGACAGTGATTTACTGGGGTTCGAACTTTATTTTTATTGAAATTATTTTCACCTCAGGAAATGGGAACCCGTACTCGAAACAGTTTTTTTTGAAGTTGTGAAAAACAATTCACCCCAGGAGGTGGCTCTCCCAACACAAACAAGTGACACCGAGGATTCACATTGAATGGCATTGCCACTCCTACAAAAGAGTAGGCTCGCTTTCTTTTTAGAAAGATGGCCAGTCCAGTGTCTTAGCAACAGTCAAGACGAGTCAAAACTGAAAGGAATTGATACAATAAATAATCGAGAAATGTAGGGATAGTTGTGGGCTTCAGAAAGTGTGATGGAGAAACAGGTGTACGAGTGGGACCCCACTGAATTTCAGGGGGTCGGGGGTCGGTGCCGGGGGAGGTGGTGTTTCTTTGCATGTGTGTGTATGTTGTATGTTCGGGGTGGGTTGGGGGCAGGGTGGGTGGATGTATGTGTGTGTGAATGGAAACATCAGGAACAACAAACAATAAGCTAGTAATATACAAAACGTCAGCTAGCTGGGTGCGGAAACCCTCCTCGACTCCATCAATGTGCAAGCACATTTGGAGTCCAGGAGGGCAGCAGGATAATGTAGCGATCCACACGAATGCAACTATTGGCCATGTCTCACATATCAACCGTGGCAGAAAGGTGGGGGGAAGCTAGTACCCACAAAGCTAGTTCCCACAAGCCAAATCTCCTCGGGTCTATGTCTCCCATATCAACCGTGGCAGGAAGGGCTAAAACTACTACTGGGAATCAAAGCCCCTTTCAGTGATATCTATTGGTCTAGTGGTAGACCAAATCACTTTGAAGACGAAGAGTTGGGGGTTCGATTCCCCCTACGGTCGCTCTTAGCGTTGCAGGTTGTTGTCAACCGCGATGGTAGCTTGTCCAGTTGAGGTAGAAGACCGCTCTCTACCCGCGTACGACGGGTTCCCTTAACACCACGCCCCACCAGGCGTTATCATTACTGGGAATCAGGGTACTACAGGGGGACCACTGGCTCTGCTGCCTGAGACGCAACTAATTTATAGCCTGCATCCTGCAACGCAACGGACTCTTCGTTCTGGTCAACGGACCTTCCCCACGTTGTGTCCTGTGATGCAATGGGCCCTTCGACATTACATCTGCGACGGAGGACGCAGCGTCCTGAACACCCCTGCTGGGAATTCTCCGCGAGTGGTGTCTTCAACTGTCCACTACCCCGGCGGACAGCCAAATTGCTGGCTGGAGCCATGTAACCAAGTTCAAGTTAAGTGATGCCAACTGCTCCTTGCTTAACTTCAGCTCCAGCTCCAGGCTCTCCTTCTTTTCAGGGTAGTGACCAGCTCCTCCAGGGTGGAGCTCAGGCTGGTGGACAGCCTGGACAGTAGTGGTCCTGGATAGTGGTTGACAGCCTGGACAGTGGTGGCCAGCTCCTCCAGGGTGGAGCTCAGGCTGGTGGACAGCCTGGACAGTAGTGGTCCTGGATAGTGATTGACAGCCTGGACAGTGGTGGCCAGCTCCTCCTGGGTGGAGCTCAGGCTGGTGGACAGCCTGGACGGTGGAGGCCAGCTCCTCCTGGGTGGAGCTCAGGCTGGTGTTTGCCGGCACGTTTGTTGTCCAGTAGGGCACCATGATAATGTAATCAACAGCATGAATGCAACTCTCCACTACACTTCAAAGTATCCGAGGCAACTCTCCATTGCACTTCTCAAAGGCAAATCTCCACTACACCTCAAAGGCATCAGAGGCCGCTCTCCACTACGCCTCAATGGAAAATTTCCACTACACCTCAAATGCATCAGAGGCCACTCTCCACAACGCCTCAAAGGCAAATCTCCTCTACACCTCAAAGGCATCAGATGCCACTCTCCACTACGCCTCAAAGGTAGCGTTGAAGTAGTCGGGGAGCCTGCTGGAAATTCCACGTGCGTCGTAGAAGAGCCTTGAACTGTCCACAACCTCAGCTCTAAGTGAAGCTGCCTGCTCCTTACTTAGCTTCAGCTCCTTCTCCAGGCTTTCCTTCTTTTTCAGGGTGGTGGTCAGCTCTTTCTGTGTGGAGTTCAAACTAGAGTTTGCCTCATTAAAGCTCTTAGTCAGCTCAGCTTGTGTGATCCTGGTGTACTCTAGTTCAGTCTTTGTGCTGTCAAACCGCCTCTGGAGGTTCTTCAGCTCTGAAGTGCGGTTGGCCAGCTGGACAGACGTCTGCGGTATGTGTGTGTTTGGGTGTGTGTGTGTGTGAGCTCCTTCACTAGAATTACCCACACAGATACCCCTCTACCTTCAAACCAACCAACCCCACAGCCCCACCCAGACCTTCCCATGTGCCCCTTTGGCTTATGGTGGCAGACACAGAATCACCAAAGTCTGCTCCCTTTGCATTGCCCGTGAAGAAGGAACTGCCACTTCAACCCACACACACATGTACACACACACACACACACAAAGTTTTCTCCATTTGCATGGCGCGTGAAGGGCGGGGCTGCAACTTCAACCTACACACATATGCACTAACACACAAATGCATGCACACACACAAACACTAAGTCTGCTCCCTTTGCATGGCTCATTAAGGCAGCACTGCAACCCACACACATATGCACACGCAAAACAATTAAGTACACACACGAGCATACATACGCACACAAAGTCTGCTCCCTTTGGATGACTCATGGTGGTGGTACTGCCAGTGCAACCCACACATGTATGCATAAACATGCACACACACAACAATTAAGGACAAACACATGAGCACAAACACAAAGTATGCTCCTTTTGCATGGCTCATTAGAGCAGCACTGCAACCCACACACATGCACACAAAACAATTAAGCACACACACACGAACACACATACGCACACACACACAAAGTCTGCTCCTTTTGCATGGATCATTAAAACAGCACTGCAACCCACACACATGCACACATTTGCACACACAAAGCAATTAAGCACACACACACACAAAGTATGCTCCCTTTGCATGGCTCATGGAGGCGCCACTACCTCTGCAAGCTGCACACATATGCACACACACAGAAAACAGTTAAGCACACACACAAAAAGTCTGCTCCCTTTGCAAGGCTCATGGAGGCGGCACTGCCAGTGCACTTTACTTCACCTCACGTCAACCAACCAACCCCACAGTCCCACCCACACCCACCGTGTCTCTTGTGTTTAGCCTGCTGGCATAGTCAGCTCCCTTTGCACGGCTCATGAAAGCGGCAACACCACTGCAACCCACACGTATGCTCACACACACAAAGTCTGCTCCCTTTTATATGGCTCATGGAGGCGTCACTGCCAGTGTGCCTTACACCAACCAACCAATTCCACCCATACCCACCGTGTCTCTTGTATTTAGCCTGCTGGCATAGTCAGCTCCCTTTGCACGGCTGGTGAAAGCTGCACCGCTACTGCGTCTCACTTCAACCTGAATGCGCCTCATCTCAATGTCTCTTGCATCAATCTCGGATACCAGCTCCTTCACCCTCTTACTGTGCCCTGCTTTCGTCTTCTCTAGCTCATCCTGCAGCTGCTGAAACTCTTCTTGCTTGCTGCTGCTATTCAGTAACTCATCCATGTTATCCATTGCCAGTGTCAGAGCATTGATCTACAGTTGGGGGGGCAGCAGCATGTTAACGTGTGAAGGAAGTTCAGTAACTCATCCTTGTCCTCCAATGCCAGTGTCAGAGCATTGATCTACAGTTTGGGGAGCAGCATGTACTGGTGTGTTTGTGGGTGGATGCAGAGGTAGAAAGGAAGTGGGGCATGTAAGGGTAGGTAGACAGGTAGGTGGATGGGTAGGTAGATAGATAGGTGTGAAGGAGGGTAGTTCAGTGGGTTTATACTTTTAGCTGTGTGTAATCTTGCAGCTGCTCTAGCCCTTCTTGCTTGCTGCTATTCAGCAACTCATCCATGTCCTCTATTGCCAGTGTCAAAGCATTGATCTGCAGTTGGGGGGCAGCATGTACTAGTGTGTTTGTGGGTGGATGCAGAGGTAGAAAGGAAGCGGGGCATGTAAGGGTAGGTAGATAGGTGGATGGGTAGGTGGATGGGTAGGTAGATAGGTGTGAAGGTAGGAGGGTAGTTCAGTTGGTGAATACTTTTAGCTGTGTGTGGTCTTGTAGCTGCTCTAGCGCTTCTTGCTTGCTGCTGCTGCCAATCAGTAACTCATCCTTCTCCTCCACTGCCAGGGCCAGTGCATCGGGGTGGGGGCGAGCAGCCTGCACTGGTGTGTTTGTGGGTGGATGCAGAGGTAGGGAGGAAGTAGAGCATGTAAGGGTGGGTAGGTGGGTACGTAGGAGGGTGGATGAGCAGGTGTATACTTTTAGCTATGTGTGGTCTTGCAGCTGCTCTAGCCCTTCTTGCTTGCTGCTGCTGCTATTCAGTAACTTGTCCATGTCCTCCATGGCCAGTGCCAGTGCATTGACCTATAGTCGAGGGAAAGTTTTGCGTTTGCGTGTGTACGGGTGTATGGATACATCTTTTTGTATACATGGAGATGCGTCTAACTGTGCAGGTGCACATGCGCTTGACAATGGCTGCGCTTTCCTAGGCAGGTGTGGGTGGGGGGTCCTGGTAGGTAAATAGGTAGGTAGGTAGGTACGTATGAATGGGGGGTCCTGGTAGGTAGATAGGTATGGGTGTGTGGGGGGTCCTGGTAGGTAGGTAGGTAGGTAGGTAGGTAGGTATGGGGGTCCTGGTAGGTAGATAGGTATGGGTGGGGGGGGTCCTGGTAGGTAGGTAGGTATGGGTGGGGGGTCCTGGTTGGTAGGTAGGTAGGTATGAATGGGGGGTCCTGATAGGTTGGTAGGTATGGGTGGGGGGTCCTGGTAGGTAGGTAGGTGGTTTGGGGTCCTGGTAGGTAGGTAGGTATGGGTGGGGGGTCCTGGTTGGATAGGTAGGTAGGTAGGTAGGTAGGTAGGTAGGTAGGTAGGTAGGTATGAATGGGGGGTCCTGATAGGTTGGTAGGTATGGGTGGGGGGTCTGGTAGGTAGGTAGGTATAGGTGGGGGTCCTGGTTGGTAGGTAGGTAGGTAGGTAGGTAGGTATGAATGGGGGGTCCTGATAGGTTTGTAGGTATGGGTGGGGGTCCTGGTAGGTAGGTAGGTATGGGTGGGGGGTCCTGGTTGGTAGGTAGGTAGGTAGGTAGGTAGGGTAGGTAGGTATGAATGGGGGGTCCTGATAGGTTGGTAGGTATGGGTGGGGGGTCCTGGTAGGTAGGTAGGTAGGTATGGGTGGGGGTCCTGGTTGGTAGGTAGGTAGGTAGGTAGGGTTGGTAGGTATGAATGGGGGTCCTGGTCAGTAGGTAAGGTATGGTGGGGGGTCCTGGTAGGTAGGTAGGTAGGTAGGTCGGTAGGTCGGTAGGTATGGGTGGTGGGGGGGTCCTGGTAGGTAGGTAGGTAGGTAGGTCGGTAGGTCGGTAGGTATGGGTGGGGGGGGTCCTGGTAGGTAGGTAGGTAGGTAGGTAGGTAGGTAGGTAGGTAGGTAGGTATGAATGGGGGGTCCTGATAGGTTGGTAGGTATGTGTGGGGGGTCCTGGTTAGTAGGTAGGTAGGGGTGGGGGGGGGTCATGGTAGGCAGGCAGACAGGCTAAACTATATGCATTTCTGACACCACGGATGCTATTTCTGTCACTGGCTCATGGGTGCCAAGCACAGCCTGGTCGTAGCTTTCCTTTTCAGCTACGAGCAACAGCTTCTAGGTAGCTCCCCAGACTGGATGTTGAGCTAAACCAAATGCGACCTAGTGCACCTTGAGGCTGACACAATCAGCTGCCCATAACTCCTGACATACTTTAGTTTAGCTCAGTGTCTGGCTCAAGGAGCTGCCCAGACACTCATAAAAATAGTGAAATGAGGATCCGCTCGCATATAAACAGCAGCAAAAATATGAACTGCTAAGCTTACACTCGTAGCTAAAAAGAAAGGACATCTGATAAAAAGAAGACTCTGGTCCTGAGGAAGCAAGGTCAAAAGAATGATAGCTGTACATCAGGAAAGTTTTGGTAGCAGCACTGCTACTACCACTTGTACAACTACACGAATCTTACATTACATTACAACATTACATATTTGATAGTTACAATCGCTTGTGACACTGCATATAACTTGTCTTCCCCTTTGCCTCCATCACCACCCTGCTACCCCCCTCACCTGACTGTTTCTACTATCCAAACAACTAAAAATTTGCATTTCTGACACCACGGACCTTCTCCAGCAGCTCTTTCTCCACCTTTTCTGAATCAGCTGCTGCGGTCACCATTTCCTTGGACTTTGCCTCCATCATCACCCGGTTGGCCTCCTTCTCTGCAAACAGTGCCAACTCTCTGCAGAAGCCATGGGAGGTGGGAGGTGAGTGCAGATGGGAAGAAGGAGAGAGAGAGAGAGAGAGAGAGAGAGAGAGAGAGAGAGAGAGAGAGAGAGAGAGAAAGAGGCCTTAACCTCCATCATCACCCAGATGGTCTCCTTCTCTGAAAACAGTGCCAAATCTCTGTAGAAGCCATGGGGGGTTGGAGATGAGAACTAACTGGTGTGTGCATTGTTGTCTTTGTCTTTGTTATTGTTGTTGTTGGGGGGGAGCTGCATCAAGGCTTTCTTTTCAATGCCAGTCACCGAACAGAAGAAGGCCTGTTTGTGTAGGGAGGGGTGGGGAGGGGATGAAGGGTTTGCTGTTCTTGGTGTTGGGGTTCTTCGTTGAGACTTTCTTCCCAGCACCAGCCACAGAACAGAAGAAGGCCTGTGTGTTTGTGTAGGGAAGGGGGGGGGGGGGGGGGGGGATGTGGATGTGGAGGGGGGGGGGGGGATACACACACAGGCCTCAGCCCCCCCCCCCCCCCCCCCCCCCCCCCCCCCCTTTACACACAAACAACACACACAGGCCCTCTTATGTCCTGTGACTGGTGCTGAGAAAACAATCTTGATGTAGCACCTCAACAACAACAGCTTTACCAAACCCTTGATGTAGCACCCCAACAACAACAGCGAAACCAAACACCCCATACAAATAAATCTGTGACTTGAGTGTAAGAACTGTACCCAAGACCTTCTTCTGCTCAGTGACTACTGTTGAGAAAAAAGTCTTGATGTAAGCCCCCCCCCCCCCCCCCCCCCCCCCCCCCCCGCCCCCCCCCCCCACCCCCCCCCCCAAAAAAAGAAAAAAAACAACTTTTCCATGATCTGTGGCTTGGGCATCTGAACAGGAATCATTCTTCTGTTCAGTTACTGTCATAGATAAGACATTACTGTCATTCAGTTACTGTCATAGATAAGACATTTTAAAATAGCACCCCAGCAGCAACAACAACCCTGACAACAACAACAAGATACTTTTCAATTGTCTGTTACTTGCGTGTTTGAATTGGAATCCCGGCCTGCTTATGCTCAGTTACTGTTATAGAGAAGAAAGTATAAAGGAAGCACTCCAACAACAAAAAGAACCCACTTTTCCATTATCTGTGACTAGAGCATTTGAACTGTAACTAAGGCCTTCTTCTATTCAGTGAACATCATAGAGAAGAATTTGTAATGTAGCAGCCCAACAACAACCACAACATACTTTTCAATTGTCTTTGACTTGAGTGTCTGAATTGGAATCCAGGCCTGCTTATGCTCAGGTACTGTTACAGAGAAGAAAGTATAAAGGAAACACACACATCCAAATTAACGTACTTTTCTGTAATCTGTGACTTGAGTATCTGGATTGCACTCAAGGCCTTCTTCTGCTCATTTTTTGTTTAAGAAGAAAGTCTTGCTGCAGCACCTCAACAACAACAACACATCCTCCCCCCCCCCCCCCCCCCCCCCCCACACACACACCCCCCCCCCCCCCACACACACACAAACATGTACGCAATCACATGTAGAAACACACACATCCAAATTGACGCACTTTTCTATTTTCTGCGACTTGGGCATCTGGATTGTACTCAAGCTTTTTTTCTGCTCAGTTACTGTCATAGAGAATCCAGTTACTGGCATAGAGAATACAGTTTTAATTGCAACACCCAACAACAACAAATCCTTCACCATCCCCCTCAAACCCCACAAACGCGATCATATGTAGAAAACACACACATCTAAATTTAACGCACTTTTCTACTATCTGTGACTTGAGCATCTGGATTATACGCAAGGCCTTCTTCTGCTCATTTACTGTTGTTGAGAAGAAAGACTTGATGGCTGGGATCTGTGCTTTGATGTCCTGCTCAGCTTGCCTGGCCCTAGCTGCATTCTTGGCCACACCCCAGGGGTGGAAAGAGTGACCAAGCTTGTGCAATCACCACAAACGCGTTGGTCATCACTTTGCTCCATGTCTCTGTAGGCGGAGGCCAGGGTGCTGAGAGCGGGCTGCGTGGGTGGGTGGCGCGGCAATTGGGCTAGGCATCAAGTTTGGCTGGATTTTTTGTTTAGGGTAGAACAAAGTGACACAGCTTGTGCATCACCACAAACGCGTTGGTCGTCACCTGCTCCATGTCTCTGTAGGTGGAGGCCAGGGTGCTCAGAGCACCTGCAGCAGAGGTGGGGTGGGAAGGGTGTGAGGGGTGGGGTGAGTTGGGTGGGAAGGGTGTGGGTCGGTAGGATGGGGAAGACTTTTTATTAGGCCCTATCGGGGGCTGATTTTGGTTAGCTTTCTTGGAGCAGTGGTGTTGACAGCACACGCAAATATGTTGGAAATAACCTGCTTCATGTTCTTGTAGGTAGAAGCCAGGGAGCTGAGAGTGGCTGCCTGGGGGGGGGGGGGGGGGGGGGGGGGTTGTGGCGGGGAAGGGTAGACAATTAATAGGCCCTATTTGGGGCTGATTTTGTTAGCATTCTTGGATCAGTGGCATTGACAGCACCGCAAATATGTTGGTTACAACCTACGTCATGTCCTTGTTGATAGAAGCCAGGGAGCTGAGAGCGGCTGCCTGGGGGGGGTGGGGGTGGGGGAGAAGGGGGAGACAATTAATAGGCACAAATTGGGGCAGATTTGGTAAGCATTCTTGGATCAGTGGTGTTGACAGCACCACAAAAGTGTTTGTTATCACCTGCACTATGTCCTTGTATGTAGAAGCCAGGGAGCTGAGGGTGGCTGCATGGTGTGTGTGTGTGTGTGTGTGTGGTCGAGATTGGGTAGACAATTAATAGGCCCAATTTGGGGCTGATGTGGTTAGCATTCTAGGAGCATTGGCGTTAAAAGCACCACAAGGGTTGAGGGAGCCAACGGCACCGTTCGCTTGCACTGGACCAACCACCAGGATTGTAGGCAGAGGTTGTATCTTTGTATTCAGAAGAAGAATACTTTGAATGGATTTCATGATTTGATCTCATTGCCATTGTTTTGTGTGTTTCCAAAGCCTTATTAAAGGCTGGAGCCATGTAACCAAGTTCAAGTTCAATACATTTCTGCTTGAAATTCCTTCCTGAAGACGGCAATATAGCACATCTGTTGGAAGAAACATATTATATGTAGGAAACGGCAAATCATATGATGTCGACCAAAGACAAGTATGATATCATACACAAATCATATGATTTGATGCCCCAGGCCAAAGTTACCTAGTCAGACCGCCGGCATCATATGATATCATATGATGACATAATATCACATGATATCATATTGCCGATCCCTAATTATATGTGTATATCAATGCAAGCTCAGGGGGGCACCATGTCCTGGCCCTCTTTAGAGCCATGCCACACTGGTGCTACAACAATTTCTTGAGACCTCCCCCCCACCACCTCAAAAACCTGGAGGCCCATGGGTGGCGCAGGAGGAAAACAGCAGGCTGCTGATGTGGCATGATATAGACAGGAGCAAGGATGTGGCTTAATACAGACAGGGCAAGTCCCTAACTAGATGACTTACTGTATTTGATATATTACAGTTTTTTTTGGCTGGCTAATCATTTCTTGGTCTAAATTTCTTGGCCTAAATTAAGATGTTTTCGTTTTTACTGTGCGGCTGGACCGCAATATAATTGTTTAACACTGTTAACCAGACAGGAGCCTGTAGACCCTACCCTTCTTGTTGGCCTTGGTGCAATAAGTAGGAAGGGACAGTAGCACTTGGGACATGGGGACACTGGGTTCATGTTTAAAGGCTGGAGCCATGTAACCAAGGTCAAGTTCACGTTCAAGAAACTCCTGTTCAGTGGGCACCAGGGCTGTCCAGAAGACCCCCGGCTCTGCTGAGACGCACCCAAGTGTACAGCCTGCATCCTGAGACACAACCAATTGCACAGCCTGCGTCCTGAGACGCAACTGACCCAGAACCAAACCATAGCCTGCGTCCTGAGGTGTAACCAAACCACTGAAGCTGCATCTGGGACGCAGGATGCAGCGTCCTGAACAAGCCTGGTAGGCACCCCATATGAGTCCCAAGTTTAGTTACTCATACACAGAACTCACTTACATGCTACTCATACCCATTATTCATACTCATGTTACTCATAATCATTACTCATCACTCACTTACATGTTACCCCATATGAGTCCCAATATGATTGTGGCAGGTATTGCATGAGATAAACTGTTTTCATCTACATGGATGGATGATGTTCTAAGAAGTGCACTGTAGTGTACTCCTACTTATTTTACTCATTACTTGTACTCATAATTCACTTACATGTTACACATACACATCACTCACTCACATGCTACTCATACCCATTACTCATACTCATGTAACTCATACTCATTACTCATAACTCACTTACATGTTAGTCATTCCCCTTACTCATACTCATACCCATGTCACTCGTATACATAACTCACTTACATGTTACTCATACCCATGTTACTCATACCCATTCGTCATACTCATACCTGTGTTACTCATTACTCATAACTCACTTACATGTTAGTCATTCCCCTTACTCATACCCATGCAACTCATACTCATCACTCACTCACATGTTACTCATACCCGTTACTCATACCCATGCAACTCATACTCATCACTCACTTACATGTTACTCATACCCGTTACTCATGATCATATAGCCATGTCACTACTGATAGGCCATGCATTGCTCTGCGACCAGCTGAAGTCTCGACCCTTGTAACCATGTTCAACGCGACCTATAACGGTATGACGCTGACGTGGAAGCAAGAGAAAAAGGCGGGCGCGGCATGCACTTGCAAACTCGCGCAGTGAGAGCGACAGAGGCGAAAGCAGCGGCACGCTTGAGGTCGTTCGCACTGCGGGTCAAGTTATCGTTATCGAGGGTCTTCAACCAGAGAGGCTACATTTCTTTGGCTAGTGTCCGTTCACACGGACAGACTATCGTGTCGTAGGTTGGATAACAACCTCTCCAACCAGCTTTGCGTAGTGGTTACGTAGTGGGTTCAAATCCGCTTAGTGAGCTCCCTGGTTTCCGGGGTATCGCATCCCCACGGAGGGCCTTGGAATTAGCAGACAATGAGCAGCGCATATTTTGCTGTAAACATGTAACAATCCAACTCGCCCAAAAGAAAAGGAAAGAGGAACAGCGTTAAGCCAAATCGACATAACTTGCGAAATCCATGCAATAATTCAATCTTTGACTGGGTGAACTTACCGGACTCGCCAGACTTGGTGGCTTTCACGGCCATCGGCAAATCGCCCTGGGCAGCTGCTGGTCTGTGAGCCGTGACGTGCACAAACGCCTCGCCCAACATTGGCAGTTGCTGCATTCTGGGAGGCTCGGGCTGGTGCGCGTGGGGGGTAGGGTGGGGGACTGGTTGTCTGGAGGTGGGTCCGACTCGACGTTAACGGCGGGCGCTCAAGGTGTTGGTTGCGAGGGTCGAAACTGTGTCGCTGTGTTGAGCGTGGGATGCGTCCGGTTCTTTAAGTAAGAAGATACCGTTAATATTGATTCGTTTGGGTACTAGATGGGTTGCGAGCGCATGGGGTGGCTCGGCAAACGGGATGGGAAGGAATGGGATGGAGTTCAGATGTGCTGGCGCTTGGGTTTCGCCTGCTGCTTGCGTTTCGCCCTCTGCCGTGCTTAGCCTAACTGTCGATCAGATTATACATCAGATATTCCTCCCTCCACTTCATCGGAGACAGCGCATTCTTGTCTGCGCCATGATCTGGCAGCACGAGCGGATCGTCTCGCCCTTCATGACATTCAAGGGCACCCAACGCTAAAATTTATAGTTCAGCACCTTGTTCAACAAGGCAGACAATAGTTGATCCCAAGGCGAGCCACTCCACAGTACTCCGAGGGGTCCCTCCAGCACTTTTTTGCACTGAAGAACCAACATTTTTGTGCAGTGTCCATCCTCTTCGTCCCTGACCTTGGCAGTCGTGAACGAACAAAAGCATGTCCTCTCGTCAGCACCTTCAGCCATGTCCCTACCCTTCAAACTAGAGGTGGATTTATGAAGAATGATGTATCAAAAGAGAGTGTACACCACAACACATGCCACATGGCACAAAACACACAATGCGCACAAATGTAGGAACACATAGAGAGCAAAAACAGAAACCCCAGGCACACACACTCACCCATGTACCCGGTCCCTTCCCCCACGACCACCACCACAGCACCACACACACGCTCACACCACCCACCACACCACAACATACACTACATCACACCACCACCCAACCAAAACAAGTCATCGTGTAAGGCGCTACGCTTCACCCCCCCCGCCCCGCTAACAACACCCACACACAACATCACCACACACAAAACGCACACACTACACGGACACACACGCAAGCACACCTCTCCCACAGCAGGCGTCGCCTAGCCTTCTATTTACCACTGTACTGCAGGCGGTACTTTGCGAGTATGTAGCGCATCCGTATCGCATCAGTGTTGCTGCAGCGACTGCAGCGTTAAAGATGAAAGAGCTGTTGTCAATGGCTGGAACGCAAGAGACAGTCTGATGTGGGAGGATCTTCATGCTTGTGTTTATACAGGAGACTCTGGGTCTGCTGGGTGAGGGTGGGGGGGGAGGAGGTTGGGATGAGGGGTGGGGGGGGGTGGGGGGGAGTTGGCGGTGAGGATGAGTTGGTGGTGAGTGGTGCGATGGTGGTGAGGTTGGGATGAGGGGGGGGGGGGGGGGGGGGGGGGGGGGGGGGGGGGGGGGGGGGGGGGAGTTGGGGGGAGCGTGAGATGGTGGTGAGGATTGAGTTGGTGGTGGTGAGTTGGTGGAGTGGTGAGATTGGTGTGGGTTGGGATGAGGGGGGGGAGGGGGGGGAGTTGGTGTGAAGTGAGTTTTGGTGGTGAGGTTGGGATAGAGGGGGGGGGGGGGGGAGGTTGGTGGTGAGCCGTGAGTTGGTGGTGAGGTTGGGATGTAGGGGGGGGGGGGGGGGGGGTGGGGGGGGCGGGGGGGGGGGGGGTGGGGGTGGGGGGGGGGGGGGGGGGGGTGGGCGGGGGGGGAGTTGGTGAGTTGGTAGTTGAGTGGTGAGGGGGGGGGGTTTGGATGAGGTGGTGGTGGTGAGGGTCGGGATGAAGGGTGGTGGTGAGGTAGCTTGGTTGGTGAGGGTGGGATGAGGGGGGGGGGGGGGGGGGGGGCGGGGAGTTGGTGGTGAGTGGTGAGGTTGGTGTGAGGTTCTGTTTTATTTTGGGGCTAACGTAGCAGTTCTAGGCAGCTCCTTTACTGTCCTTGAGGCCAACCTGGAACCATCTTCCAAGATATACGACAGATGAACTTAGTGGCACAAATCTGGAGCAGATTGACCTGTGGTTCAATGAGTATGGATCTGGTATAATACGCCTCTGGATCTACTCACACCAACACCAAACATGAACAAGCCTCCATCCCACTCACCCACACATACCCACACTTCACAACACATTACTCAGCGCCAACTCAGGCTTTGGTGACGAGGCAGCCAAGAAACTTTTCAGTTCAGTAAACCAACCACCTCACACACACACAGCTCACCGGTTCCTGCGCACAACTTCCCCTACCAACAACACAGCTCCGCAACACACACAAACACACTCACCAGCACACAAGCTACCGCACACACACACACAAAATGATCACCACTGCTGGCTTTGCGAGAGAGGAGCCAAGCAACTTTTCAGTTCAGTAACCAAGATAGATAGTTGTGTGCTGGCTCAGAAGAAGGTGAGCTAAATTTAAATTCAAATTCAAATTCAAATGTATTTAACAGAGTGTGGTGTTGCTAGTGTAGTGGCAGTGTAGGGTATTGGTGGCCTGATATTCAGATAAACTGACGCTCTAACATCACATTATAAATATGGCACGATAAAGATGACACTCTAAACATGACACGATCAACATGACGCTCTAAACATGACATTGTAAATATGACACGATAAACATGACACTCTTAACATGACACACGATAAATATGAACATAATGATGATATAATATGACACGATAAAGATGACACTCTAAAACATGACACGATGAAATGACAATCTAACATGACATTATAAGTAGGACACGATAAAATGACACGATATTGGAACAATAAATGATGACATTATTAAATATGACAGCGATAAAGATGACTCGGAACTATGAACCTTTAAATATGCCACGGTAAACGATGGGCATTATACATTGAAAACAATAATTGAGTCTAAACATGAACTTTAAACATGAATTCTAAACATGGGAGCGTAAGATGACTACGTTTCCGGATCTCATCTCTATTCAAAGTGGTAATATTGGTACGCGATCCCCTCTCTTTAATTCTGTTCCAGGCGTATACTCGATGCGAGCGCTGCTTAAAATGCAGGTGACGTTATCGTGAGTTCGTACGTTTTCATGGCGTTTATTTGTTTGGCTTTCTGGTTTATTTGCAGCTTTTCATGCGGTATTTGTACCTTGTTCTTGTTAGATTGCAAAGTTTTCATGCGTGTATTTGTTTTTCTTTGTTGGTTTAAGATTGCATGTTACAGTGGCATGTATTTGTTTACTTTGTTGGTTTGATTGACGTTTTCATGCCTGTATTTGTGGGTAACTGTTGGTTCGGGATTGACGTTTTCATGTGTGCATTTGTTTCCTTTTTTCGGTTTAGATTGCATGTTTACATGGCATGTTATTTTGTTTACATGGTTGGTTTAGATTGCACGTTTTCATGCATGTTATTTGTGAACTTATGTTGGTTTAGTAATTGCACGTTTTCAATGCATGTATTTGTGAATTGGTTTGGTTTAGATTGCAGTTTTTCATGCATGTAATTTTGTGACTTGGTTGGTTTAGATTGCCGTTTTCTCATGCGTGTATGTGTTTACTTTGTTGTTTGATTGCACGTTTTCATGTGGTGTATTTGTTGAACTTGTTGGGTTTAGTCTTGCACGTTTTCATGTGTGTATTTGTTGAATTTGGTTGGTTTAGATGACGTTTTCATGCGTTATTTGTGAACTTGGTTGGTTTAGATTGCACGTTTTTCATGTGTGTATTTGTGAACTTGGTTGGTTTAGATTGGCACGTTTTCATGCGTGTATGTGTTTTCCTTTGTTGTTTAGATTGACGTTTTCATACGTGTTATTTGTGAACTTGGTTGGTTTAGGTTTGCAGTTTTCATGCATGTATGTGTTTCCTTGTTAGTTTAGATTGCACGTTTTCAATGTGTGTATTTGTGAACTTGGTTGGTTTAGATTGCACGTTTTCATGCGTGTAGTGTGTTTTTTGTTGGTTTAGTTGCACGGTTTCTGCATGTATTTGTGAACTTGGGTTGGTTAGATTGCACGTTTCATGGCGTATATGTGTTTTCCTTTGTTGGTTTAGATTGCAACGTTTTCATGTGTGTATTTGTTGACTTTGGTTGGTTTAGTTGCACGTTTTCATGCGTTTATGTGTTTTCTTTGTTTGGTTTACGATTGCACGTTTTCATGCGTGTATGTGTTTCTTTTGTTGGTTTAGGATTGCACGTTTTCATGTGTGTATTTGTGAAACTTGTGGTTTAGATTGGCACGTTTTTCATGGCGTGTACTGGTGTTTCTTTTGGGTGGGTTTAGATTGCACGTTTCATGGTGTATGTGTTTCCTTTGTTGTTTTAGATTGCAACGTTTTTCATGTGTGTTTTGTTGAATTGGTTGGTTTAGATTGCGAACGTTTCCAATGCGTGTATGTGTTTCCTTTGTTTTGTTTAGATTGCACGTTTTCATGTGTGTATTTGTGACTTGGTTGGTTTAGATTGCAACGTTTTCTCATGCACATGTTTTGTGTCCTTTGTTGGTTTAGATTGCACGTTTTCAATGCGTTGTATTTTTGTGGGAACGTTGGTTGGTTTAGATTGCACGTTTATCATGTGTGTATTTGTGAACTTTGGTGCGACTTGGTTTAGATTGCACGTTTTCATGGCGTGGTTATGTGTTTTTTGTTGGTTTAGATTGCAGCAGTTTTCATGTGTGTATTTGTGAACTTGGTTGGTTTAGATTGCACGTTTTTCATGCATGTATGTGTTTCTTTTGTTGCGTTTAGATTGCACGATTTTCATGTGTGTATTTCGTGAACTTGGTTGGTTTAGATTGCACGCTTCATGCGTGTATGTGTGTTTCCTTTGTTGGTTTAGATTGCACGTTTTTCATGCTATGCTATTTGGTGAACTTGGTTGGTGGCTTAGATTGCACGTTGTTTCATGCGTATATGTGTTTTCCTTTGTTGGTTTAGATTGCACGTTTCATGTGTGTATTTGTGAACTTGGTTGGTTTAGATTGCACGTTTTCATGCATGTATGTGTTTCCTTTGTTGGTTTAGATTGCACGTTTTCATGTGTGTATTTGTGAACTTGGTTGGTTTAGATTGCACGTTTTCATGCATGTATGTGTTTCCTTTGTTGGTTTAGATTGCACGTTTTCATGCATGTATTTGTGAACTTGGTTGGTTTAGATTGCACGTTTTCATGCATGTATGTGTTTCCTTTGTTGGTTTAGATTGCACGTTTTCATGTGTGTATTTGTGAACTTGGTTGGTTTAGATTGCACGTTTTCATGCATGTATGTGTTTCCTTTGTTGGTTTAGATTGCACGTTTTCATGTGTGTATTTGTGAACTTGGTTGGTTTAGATTGCACGTTTTCATGCGTGTATGTGTTTCCTTTGTTGGTTTAGATTGCACGTTTTCATGCATGTATTTGTGAACTTGGTTGGTTTAGATTGCACGTTTTCATGCGTATATGTGTTTCCTTTGTTGGTTTAGATTGCACGTTTTTCATGCGTGTATGTGTTTCGCTTGGTTTGGTTTAGATTGCACGTTTTTCAATGGCGTTGTATGTGTTTCCTTTGTTGGTTTAGATTGCACGTTTTCATGCGTGTATGTGTTTCCTTGGTTGGTTTAGATTTGCACGTTTTTCAATGTGTGTATTTGTGAACTTGGTTGGTTTAGATTGCACGTTTTCATGTGTGTATTTGTGAACTTGGTTGGTTTAGATTGCACGTTTTCATGTGTGTATTTGTGAACTTGGTTGGTTTAGATTGCACGTTTTCATGCGTGTATGTGTTTCCTTTGTTGGTTTAGATTGCACGTTTTCATGCGTGTATGTGTTTCCTTTGTCGGTTTAGATTGCACGTTTTCATGTGTGTATTTGTGAACTTGGTTGGTTTAGATTGCACGTTTTCATGCGTGTATGTGTTTCCTTTGTTGGTTTAGATTGCACGTTTTCATGCGTGTATGTGTTTCCTTTGTTGGTTTAGATTGCACGTTTTCATGTGTGTATTTGTGAACTTGGTTGGTTTAGATTGCACGTTTTCATGTGTGTATTTGTGAACTTGGTTGGTTTAGATTGCACGTTTTCATGTGTGTATTTGTGAACTTGGTTGGTTTAAATTGCACGTTTTCATGCATGTATGTGTTTCCTTGGTTGGTTTAGATTGCATGTTTTCATGCGTGTATGTGTTTCCTTGGTTGGTTTAGATTGCACGTTTTCATGCATGTATTTGTTCAGTTGGTTGCCTTAGATTGTTTAATGGAGTCATTTTTTGACAAGTCCTCAGCATGGCAGAGATCTGGCATGGCGACGCATGGGTCCGGCTAAACTAGCCAGAAATGCACCCCGACCCCCCCCTGGGGGCCGTGCTTCACTCAATTTTGGTGATGTAGCACAAGAAAACGAGTCCTATGCAGTGTCGCAGGAAATTGGCAGCACACAGGAAATTGGCGGAGAGTGACACAGGAAATTGGCGGAGAGTGTCGCAGGAAATTGGCGGCACACAGGAAATTGGCGGAGAGTGTTGGCAACCGAACGACAGCTGGCAATGGAATGGAGCAGACCAAAGCCATTTAGTTACGAGACAGTTAGCTGACGTGTCAGGCTTCATGTCGGTCGCACGGTCGTTGACGGTCCCACAAACAAACAACGGGATGACACTGGGGGCTCCCGTCCCCCAGAAAGGGGGCTCCGCCGAAAAATGAATAACATATGATGTACAAAGTAGTCCCATAAAGTACATGATGTACAAAGTACTCCCATTAAGTCCCATGATGTACAAAGTAGTCCATAAAGGACATGATGTACAAATGAGTCCCATAAACCCTGTTCTATAATGTAAACATGAATGAGTATGTAAGGATTATGAGCCTCGAACTAGTAAAGAGTGTTTTCTTCAGGTTTTTGGCGGAGCCTCCCCTTCTGGGGGGCGGGAGCCCCCAGTGTTACCCATTTGTCCGTTCGACCGACGACCGTTCTTAACCATGATGAAGCCAGACACGTCAGCCAACGGTCTCGTAAACTAGCTTCGGCTTCCCTTGCCACCTGTTTTGCTTCCGTCGCGATCACTCTGCGCCATTTTTTAGCGTCGCAGGCGACGCTGCATATAACTTGTCCTGTTTTCTTTTTTTACTCTCTTGACGTTGCCCGAGGCTCAGGGTGGACTTAGAGCTTTTCTTTTCGGCTATGAGCAGTAGCTTCTAGGCAGCTCCCTCAGCCAGCCACTGTGCTGCGCCCAAACATTTCAGCAGTTCTAGACAGCTGACTGCGTCAGCTTCAAGGTGCACTAAGTAGGGTTTGGCTGAATAGTCGGTAAGGGGAGCCGTCTAGAAGCTGCTGCTCATGGCTGAAAAGAAAAGTCCTAGTTGTGTCGCAAGCGACATGGAAAATTGGTGGAGAGTGTTGGAAGCAACAGGGTGGCACTGGGAATCGAGCGCAGCGGACCGAAGCTAGAGTTTAGGACAGGACCAGGGACCAGTAAGGGCCAGGGTGACGTGCCGACAATCGGACAACGGAGTGACTCTGGGGGCTCCTGCCGGGGGCTCGGCTCACCCAGGCTACCAGAAAAGGAAAACAGGTATCTCTGCCTACATGGATCTGATCTGATATGATCTGACCTGATCTGATCTCGGCTGTTGCAGGTGTGCATGTACCCAGGCTACCAGAAAAGGAAAACAGGTATCTCTGCCTACATGGATCTGATCTGATATGCTATGATCTGCTTGCAAGTATTCATGTACCCAGGCTACCAGAAAAGGAAAACAGGTATCTCTGCCTACATGGATATGATCTGATATGATATGATCTGCCAATTGCACTCGGCGTGCATGTACCCAGGCTACCAGAAAAGGAAAACAGGTATCTCTGCCTACATGGATCTGATCTGATCTGACCTGATCTGATCTGCTTGCAGATGTGCATGTACCCAGGCTACCAGAAAAGGAAAACAGGTATCTTTGCCTACATGGATCTGATCTGATATGATATGATCTGCTTGCAGGTGTGCATGTACCCAGGCTACCAGAAAAGGAAAACAGGTATCTCTGCCTACATGGATCTGATCTGATATGATCTGATCTGCTTGCAGGTGTGCATGTACCCAGGCTACCAGAAAAAGAAAACAGGTATCTCTGCCTACACGGATCTGACTGAAGAGTAATAAATTGCCCAAACCTGCACCCTTTTATGATCGATATCTGATATTTTTTCGTTTTTTTTTATTTTTTTTCTTATTGTTTTCTTTTTGTTCTGCTTGCAGGTGTGCATGTACCCAGGCTACCAGTCTTTGTATGAGATAGGTCGCTCCATTGGATGCCAGGTCGTCTTCTGGGAACCAGAGCTGCAGCATGGCGGAAAAATCATCTTCAGTGTTGACAAGCTCCAGGTAAGAATATACTTCATATTTTCTATGGTTCTTGTTGTGCTCCCTTTTTTATTGTTTTTGTTGAGCTACAGCTCGGCAGAAAATCAGCTTCAGTGTTGGCAAGCTCCGCGTTAAAACCTACTTCCTATCTTGTATTGTTATTGTTGTACTCCCTGTCTTGTTTTGTTTCTTGATTGGGGCCACAGCAAACAGCGGAAAAATCAGCTTCAGTGTTGGCCAAAGCTCCGGTTTGAAACCTACTTTCTCTAGTTTTGTATTGTTCGTGTTGTACTCCCTATTTTGTTCTTTTTTTTCCGCTACAGCAATGGCGGAAAATCAGCTTCAGAGTTGACAAGCTCCGCGTTAGAATCTGCTTCCTATTTTGTATTGTTCTTGTTGTGCTCCCTATTTTGTATTGTTTTTGTTGAGCTACAGCACAGCGGAAAAATCAGCTTCAGTGTTGGCAAGCTCCGCGTTAAAAATCTACTTGCCTATTTTGTATTGTTCTGTTGTGCTCCTTGACACGCCCAACCTCATTCAGGAGGGGGCTAATACGAAAACCAGCACAGATGATGGATACTAACACCATCAACAACACACCACAACCAAACACCAACACCAACAACCAACACCACCACAACAACCAATCACAACCAACAACAACAACCACACACAACAAAAACAACACAACCACAAACCACAACCAACACACACAACAAACCACCACACAAAACAACAACACAACAACACACCACAACCACAACCAAAACCACAACCACAACCAACACCACAACCAACACCAACACCACCACAGTCAGCACAAGCACTGATAAACTGGGCACCAAAAAGTTGTTTTAACGGCGGGAGGGCCTTGAGTTTGTGCTTTAGAGGTTCATTCTAAGCCGCGATTATCATCACATTCGGTGGTGGTGGTGGGGGGGGGGGGGGGGTATGCATTCCTGCTGTTGCTGTCTCTGATGGCTGATAGATGCTGGTGGTGCTTTGGTGATGGAGTCGTTTGTGATTGTGGATGTGATTGGTGTGGTGTGGTGTATGCATTCCCACTGTTGCTGTCTCTGATGGCTGATAGATGCTGGTGGTGCCATTGGTGGTGGTGGTGGTGGTGTCGGTGTGATCTTGGTAATGGAGTTGTTGTGATTGGGTATGTGATTGTTCGTGGTGGTGGTGCTGGTGTCGCACACCTTGTCAGACATTCTGACCTCCATTTCAATCATATGCAGGGTATC
The DNA here is from genome assembly GCA_022414725.1 of Microglena sp. YARC. Classification (NCBI taxonomy): domain Eukaryota; kingdom Viridiplantae; phylum Chlorophyta; class Chlorophyceae; order Chlamydomonadales; family Chlamydomonadaceae; genus Microglena; species Microglena sp. YARC. Next base: position 80,625,600 of record CM039463.1, read on the forward strand.
GTCCGCAACATCACTAAGAGACCAACTCTGTTGATCATTAACACCCCTCACAACTATGTAAAGAAGCTTGGCAAGGTGTGCCATGCGTTGCCAAGATAGCACATAAAGCATACAACCAAGCAAGCAACTTGTCAGGCATTACCACTTCCATCTCTATCATATGCAGGATATCGTGCGCAACCTCAATAAGCGGCCTACAATGCTGATCGTCAACACTCTTTACAACCCTACTGGATTTCGATTTTCTAAAGAGGCGTGGCAAGGTGTGCCATGCGTTGCCAAAATAGGACACAATGCATAGAATCAAGCAAGAACCTTGTCTAACATAACCACTTCCATCTCTATCATATACGGGATGTCGTGCGCAACCTCAATAAACGGCCTACTATGTTGATAGTCAACACTCCTCACAACCCTACTCCAAAGAGGCTTGGCATGGCGTGCTTAGCGTTGCCAAAATAGGACACAATTCATAGAACCAAGCATGAACCTTGTCAAACATTCTGACCTCCATTCCTATCCTTTACAGGATATTGTGCGCAACCTCCCCAAGCGCCCAACTATGTTGATCTTCAACACTCCTCACAACCCTACTGGATTTTAATTCTCCAGATAAGCTTGGCAAGGTGTGCCGAATAGGACAAGGCATTGTGTCCTATTCGGCAAGGACAATGCATAGAACCAAGCAAGTACCTTGTCTTACACACTTTTCCAAAGAGGCGTGGCAAGGGGTGTTGGGGTTGCCAAAATAGGAACACATTCATAGAACCAAGCATGAACCTTGTCAAACATTCTGACCTCCATTCCTATCCTTTACAGGATATTGTGTGCAACCTCCCCAAGCGCTCAACTATGCTGATCGTCAACACTCTTCACAACCCTACTGGATTTCGATTCTCCAAAGAGGCGTGGCAAGGCGTGCTTAGCGTTGCCAAAATAGGACACAATTCATAGAACCAAGCATGAACCTTGTCAGACATTACCACTTTTATCTCTATCATATGCAGGATGTTGTGCGCAACCTCCCCAAGCGCCCAGCTATGCTGATCGTCAACACTCCTCACAACCCTACCGGGTTTCAATTCTCCAAAGAGGCGTGGCAAGGCGTGGTCGGCATTGCCAGGAGCATAGGATGCTACTTGTTTAGCGACGAGATGTACCGCCTCCTAGAACTGAGCAGTACGCATCGCCTGCCAGCTGCGGCTGACGTATATCCCAGGGGAATTTCCCTCATGGGGATGTCAAAGTCTTTCAGTCTACCTGGTAGGTCCTAAAAAAACAAAAACAGGTCCTACCGCAACCTGCCAGACAAAATCCTTTTCCTTCTGGCCACATATGACATATCACACCAGCCAGGTTGGATTTCAGTTGTAATAGATACCCTGGTGGTGAGCCAGGCTGCATGGCAGGTGTTGTTGCTGCTGTTGTTTCTGGTAGGTCCTTATAATGATAACGCCTGGTAATTACCGTCTCTTTGTTCAGTTTCTTTCACTATTTTATTTCTTCCTTCTCATCGCAAAAATTCAACGACTTGCGAAGAAAAAAGAATAATACCACGCCCCTCGCCTGATGGGGCGTGGTATTAAGGGAGCCCTGTCTTACTGCGGTAGATAGTGGGCTGCTACTTTACCTGGACAGTGCTACCATGGCGATTGACAGGGACTGGTAGGTCCTTTAAAAATCAAGTTCTACGCAGCGTTGCAAGCTACGCAAAAATGGCGGAGAGTGTTTGCCACAGAGCGACAGGTGGCAACGGAAGCGAGCTAGTTACGAGACCACTGGCTGACGTGCCAGGCTTCGTCTCGGTCAGACGGTCGGTCAGTCGGTCGGACGGATAGACAAATGGGTAACCCTGGGGGCTCCCGCCCTCTTGAAGAGGAGGCTCTGCCAAAAAGATAACGCCTGGAGGGGCGTGGTAGGTTCTCACTGTTTCTTGCTTTGGCTACTCATGGCAGTTTCCCACCAGCTCCTATAGCCAGCCACCAGGCAAAACCCAAAGCTTGTAGGTCAAACATTGGAAATTGGAAAGAAGTACGAGCTGCCACAGGACGTGAGATTGAAGGATCCCTCCCGTTTGCGTGTACCGTACATACTGGAGAATGACTGCTATGATGGGTCTATTTGGTTTCGCAGACCGCAACTGCGCCTGAGCTTGGCCTACTGTGCGACAGCACAGAGGGAAGGTCTCTACCTCTTCCAAGGCGGCAAGTCTCAAATTTGTGAACCTGGCCAGAGCTCGAATTGCAGACCCACCTGATCGATGTGGGAAATACTATACCAAACAGCCAGAGCTCGATTGGTCCTGGTAGGTTTACTTTGGATATGTGTTGAGGAAAAGGGACATGAGATTCAAAACACACATAATAATACTAACATATAATATTAAATATATAATAAAAAGCAATTAAAAACACATGTCTGGATGCATGCATGCAAGGATGCATCTGGATGGATGAATGCAAGGGTGCAGGCAGGGCTTATCAATCGTAACCAGGAGCCTAGTTTAGTTTAGCTTAGCTTGGTTACATGTTCTATCAGATTTCAGGCGGCTCACTGTCTGCAGGCAGAGTAAACATAGGTAGTATAAACACTACCACACTGCACTCTTGTGTACACAAAGCAATTACAGGAGGTTGCAGCCATTCAAAGGATCATTTGGAAATCGTTTTTTCGAAACAGGCCGTACCTTGTACCTCAGATTTTGTCTGAAAATCCGAGATTTCTGGCAATTGTGGGAGAATTGTCGTACATTTTGTCTGAAAATGTCCAAAAGAGGTATGAAGTACTATTTGTCGACCTCGATTCCCAAATCATCTGCTGAATTGCCATAGCCTCCTGTGAGTACACAAGAGTACTTCCATTGACCAAATTGGCCCGCGCTTCAGCGCACTTGAAAACAAAAAAACTGCGCTGTGTAGTGCAAAAAGCGCAAAAATTGCTTGCTGCGCCCACAGGGGGGTGCAAAAAACTGCGCAAAATGCGCAGTGGGACTCAAAAAGGCAGCGCGCAAAAGCACGCGCTTGGAAGTACCCTGGTGAACACATAAGTGTGGTGTGGTAGTGTTCATACTACATATGTTCACTCTGCCCGCAGACGATGAGCAGCCTGAAAGCTGCTATAAGGAATTGCTATAAGGACTGATACTCATATCATCAAACTCATGCTCACAGGTCTTCGAATCCTTAAGGTATGACCACATGACTTCTGGAATGCTTTTACAAGGTACACTTCAAATTCAAAAGTAAAATCGAAATTGAAATCAAACTCATGCTCGCAGGTCTTAGAATCAGTATAATCACATGGATTTGGGAATGCTTTTACAAGTTGCACTTCAAATTCAAAATTGAAATCAAACTCATGCTCACAGGTATTCGAATCAGTATGACCACATGACTTCTGGAATGCTTTTACAAGTTACCCTTCATATAATCATATTCAGACTTGAAATCAAAATTGAAATCATTCTCCTGCTCGCAGGTCTTAAAATCAGTATAATCACATGGATTTTGGAATGCCTTTACAAGTTGCACTTCAAATTCAAAATTGAAATCAAAATTGATGTCAAAATTGAAGTCAAACTCATGCTCACAGGTATTCGAATCAGTATGACCACATGACTTCTGGAATGCTTTTGTAAGGTATACTTGTAAAAATAATACCAAATTCAAAATTGAAATCAAAATTGAAATCAAACTTATTCCCGTAGGTCTTCAATTCTGCACAATCACATGACTTCTGGGATGCTTTTACAAGTTACACTTCAAATCCAGCCTTGAAATCAAACTCATGCTCGCAAGTCTTAGAATCAGTTTAATCACATGACTTCTGGAATCCTTTTTCAAGGTTCACTTCAAATTCAAAATTGAAATCAAGCTTGAAATAAAACATGAAATAAAACTTGAAATGAAACTCATCCCCGCAGGTCTTCATCCCAGGATGAACACATGACATCTGGAATGCTTTTACAAGTTACACCTCAAATTCAGCGTTGGAGTCAAGTTTAAAATAAAAGTTGAAATGAAACTCATCTCCGCAGGTTTTCAACCCAGTATGACCACATGACTTCTGGAATGCTTTTACAAGTTACACTTCAAATGCAGCCTTCGAGTCAATTGTTCAATCAACTTGGAATAATACTCATTCCCGCAGGTCTTTGATTCGGCCTGTTCACATGACTTGCGGAATGCTTTTACAAATTACACCTCAAATTCAGCCTTCAAGTAAAATTTTAAATTAGACTTAAAGTTAAACTCATTGCCGCAGGTCTTTGGTTAGGCATAATCGCATGAATTTTTGAATGCTTTTACACGTTACACATCAAATCCAGCCTTGAAATCAAAATTGAAATCAAACTCATGCTCGCAAGTCTTAGAATCAGTATAATCACATGACTTCTGGAATGCTTTTACAAGTTACACTTCAAATCCAAAATTGAAATCAAGCTTGAAATGAAACATGAAATTAAACTTGAAATCAAACTCATCCTTGCAGGTCTTCAAACCAGTATGACTTCAGGAATGCTTTTACAAGTTACACCTCAAATTCAGCGTTGAAGTCAAGTTTAAAATCAAACTTGAAATCAAACTCATCCCCGCAGGTCTTTTAACCAGTATGACCACATGACTTCTGGAATGCTTCTACAAGTTGCGCTTCAAATCCAGCCATGAAATCAAAATTGAAATCAAACCTTACGTCAACCTGGAAGGATCCTTTTACAATAACACTTAAAAACAAGCCTGAAATCAAACACACATACGCAGGTCTTCGAATCGGCATGATCGCATGCAAGGACGCTTCTACAATTTCCACTTCGAATCCAGCCTTGGAATCAAAAGCTTAAAATCAAACTTGAATCGAAACCTGAAATTTTTGAATGCTTCTGCATCGTACAATTCAAATTTGCACAGGTCTTCGAATCGGCATGATCGCTTGCAAGGATGCTTTTGCAGTAACACTTCAAATTCAGCATTTAAATCAAACCTGAAATCCAACATCTGCCCACAGGTCTTCGAATCGGCATGATCGCTTGCAAGGATGCTTTTGCAGTAACACTTCAAATTCAGCATTCAAATCAAACCTGAAATCCAACATCTGCCCACAGGTCTTCGAATCGGCATGATAGCTTGCAAGGATGCTTTTGCAGTAACAATTCAAATTCGGCATTCAAATCCAACCTGAAATCCAACATCTGCCCACAGGTCTTCGAATCGGCATGATAGCATGCAAGGACGCCGGTCTCATTCATCGCATCCAGGAGCTAAAGGACTGGACCACCATCTGTCCCCCTGCGCCTAGTGAGCTGTTGGCCCTAATTGCCCTGCGGTCCCACAAGCGCATCGTGGACGCCAACCTGGCGATCATTCGGAAGAACGTGCTACACACGCAACGCTTCATGCAACACTTTTCTCACGCGTTCGAGTGGGAGGAGCCCATTGCAAGCTCCGTGGCCTTTCCTAGGTGTGCAGCGGGTCAAATTTGAGTAAACCTTTTGTTTAATAACTATTTTTTGCACATGGAACGCCTCATGCAACACTTTGCTCACACCTTCAAGTGGGAGGAGCTCATTGCTATTCGTATCCCATATCCTAGGTATGAGGCAGTTTTTGGCGGAGCCCCCCCTTCTGGGGGGCGGGAGCCCCCAGTGTTACCCACTTGTCCGTCCATCCATCCATCCATCCATCCATCAATCTGATTGCGATGAAGCCCGACACGTCAGCCAACGGTCTCGTAACTTACTCGCTTCCGTTGCCACCTGTCGCTCCCTCGCGATCACTCTTCGCCATTTTTTAGCGTCACAGGCGACGCTGCATAGAACTTGTTGTTAACCTTGTAATAATTATTTTGCACACGCAACGCTTCATGCAACACTTTTCTCATGCATCCGAGTGGGTGGAGCCCATTGCAAGCTCCATGGCGTTTCCCAGGTGTGAGGCAGTTTTTCTTCTTCTTTTGAACTTGTTTATAATTATTTTGCACACGCAACGCTTCATGCGACACTTCTCTCATGCGTCCGAGTGGGTGGAGCCCATTGCAAGCTCCATGGCCTTTCCCAGGTGTGAGGCAGTTTTTCTTCTTCTTTTGAACTTGTTTATAATTATTTTGCACACGCAACGCTTGACGCAACACTGTTCTCATGCGTCCAAGTGAATGGAGCCCATTGCAAGCTCCATGGCCTTTCCCAGGTGTGAGGCAGTTTTTCTTCTTCTTTTGAACTTGTTTATAATTATTCTGCACACGCAACGCTTCATGCAACACTTTACTCACGTGTTTAAGGGGGAGGAGTCCATTGCAAGCTCCGTAGCCTTTCCCAGGTGTGAAGCTGGTTGAATTTGAGTAAACCTTTTGTTTAATAACTATTATTTGCACTTGCAACGCTCCATGCAACACTTTTCTCACGCGTTCGAGTAGAAGATGCCCATTGCAAGCTCCGTGGCCTATTCCACGTGTGCAGCGGGTTGAATTTGAGTAAAGCTCTTGTTTCATAAAAACATTTTGCACTTGCAACGCTTCATGCAACACTTTGCTCACACGTACGAGTCGGAGGAGCCCATTGCAAGCTCTGTGGCATTTCCCAGGTGCAAGGCAGTTTTTTGGCAGAGCCCCCCCTTCTGAGGGGGCGGGAGCCCCCAGTGTTACCCATTTGTCTGTTCGACCGACCATCCATCCATCCATCTATCCATCCATCTGACCGTGATGAAGCCTGATACATCAGCCAACGGTCTCGCGACTTACTCGCTTCCGTTGCCACCTGTCGCTCCCTCGCGATCACTCTCCGCCATTTTTTAGCGACGCAGGCAACGCTGCATAGAACTTGTCTTTTTACCTTGTTTATAATTATTTTGCACGTGCAACATCATTATCAACATCAACCTCAACATCAACATCAGCATCAACATCAGCATAAACATCAGCATAAACATCAAAATCAACATCAACCTCAAAGTCAACATCAGCATCGACATCAGCATCAACATCAACCTCAACATCAACATCAATATCAACACCAACCTCAGCATCAGCATCAACATCAGCATCACATTGAGTTTCCATAATCCCCTTTACCACCACCACCACCACCACCACCACCATTATCGCTACCATCATCATTACCACCACGCTCACCATCACCATCATCACCATCACTGCCATCACCATCACCATTACTACCAATACCAAAAGCATCATCATTATCATCATCATCATCATCATCATCATCACCATTGCAGACCCCCTTTACCACCAACACCAGCATCACCACCACGATAACCATCACTGCCACCACTACCACTACCATCACCGACGTAGGTTGACAACAGGGGAGCCCATTGACGCCTTCTGCGAGCGTGTGGTCCAAGGATGTGGTGTACTCCTACTGGTGAGTTGAGGGCGGTGAGATGTGTGTGTGTGTGGTGGGGGTGGGTGAGGGTGGGGTGGTAATTTGAGCGCGTGGTCCAAGGATGTGGTGTACTCATTCTAGTGAGTTGAGGGCGGTGAGAGGTGTGTGTGTGTGTGGGGGGGGGGGGGGGGGGGGGGGATTAGTGGTGACCAAGGTAGTGTATGTGTGGGGGGGGTAATTTGAGGGCGTGGTACTAGGTTGAGGTGTGCTCCGACTGGTGAGTTGAGGGCGGTGAGAGGTGGAGGTGGTGTGTGTGGTGGGGTGGGGGTGAGAGGTGGGGTGGTGATTTGAGGGCGTGGTCCAAGGGTGTGGTGTACACCTTCTAGTGAGTTGAGGGCGGTGAGAGGTGGGGGTGGTGGTGTGTGGGGGGGGGGGTAATTTGAGCGAGTGGTCCAAGGATGTGGTGTACACCTTCTAGTGAGTTGAAGGCGTGGTCCAAGCTTGTGGTGTGCTCCTAGTGGTGAGTTTGATAGTATAGTGAGCTGAGGGCCCTGGGAGGTGTGTCTGTGTGTGTGTGGGGGGGGGGGGGGGGGGTAATTTGAAGGCGTGGTCCAAGCTTGTGGTGTGCTCCTAGTGGTGAGTTTGATAGTATAGTGAGCTGAGGGCCCTGGAGGTGTGTGTGTGTGTGGGGGGGGGGTAATTTGAAGGCGTGGTCCAAGCTTGTGGTGTGCTCCTAGTGGTGAGTTTGATTGTATTACATTACATTACATTACATTACATTACATGTTAAAGTCTACTTGACACCGCGAGGGTGTATGAGACTCTGTGCTTTAAACAAAAAGAAAAAGCACCCACAAAGCAAAAAAACCCATTACATCAGGGGTGTGTCGAGGACAAACAAACCAAACTCCCAACCACCGTTTTGGTGGCGTAGGTATTAAACCCCCTAGAGCAGGACCCAGATCTCAACCACTTACAGTGGCGGAGGTAAGAAGCTAACAAGTGAGAAGTCACAAGAAGAAAAAAAAGGATAATAAATTACGGTGCCACTAAGCAGTCCAGGGCTTCCTGTCTTGCTCTTCTACAAGTAGAAAGATAGTCGGCTAGGTTGCTCCAAAAAGACTTAGTGCCATTTCCATTCATAAAGGTTCTGAATGTGGAATCGCAGAATTCCACATTCCATACGGTTAAGTCGGTATCCTCATGGACATGCCTATAAATATCTGTAAACAGCTTCTGGTAGCGAAGGCGAATATCATTATAGAAAGGGCACTCAAACATATGCATTTCATCCTCAGGTTTTTGGAACCCACACATTTGACAGTGTCTCATTGAGCGAGGGATGTGTGCTCTATCCACCACCCTCATTCTTTCTGTGTTCAGCCAATGGGAACCCATTCTAAACTGTGCTATAGAACGAATCTGATCCTGCTTATGTAAGGCGGATGTAAAGGGAATCAAGCCATTCTCATCATTGCTGTTGGCTGCGAACCATTTTTGGTATCGTAGGCGTTTAAAGCCAACCCTTCTCTCATCAGGGATGTCTCTAACTGCATTGGTGTCACTTGGGTACTTAAACCTCCATGACTCAAAAACTTCAGACATAATACCTTCGACATCGACAGCCTCCAAAATGTTGAGGTTTTTACTGGATCCTAGCTTGTGGAGAGCACAACGTAAGTCATGAACCCAGCCAGTGTTGGAGTCAAAAGATTCCTCAAGAGCCATTCTAATGAGATCCTCAGGTTCTTTATGTATGGTCTTGTTCCAGAAGCGCAAAGCTTGTTTAAGCCAAGCAAAACACAACGGGGTTCTACCCAGCTCTTCCATGATAATATTAGATGTAGTAGATTGGCAAACACCCAACATTTGTTTAAGTATACCTCTATGCCATTTCTCACAAGCATGGTCATTTGAGATAAGTGTGTTATTCAGAATAGAAGGAGCCCACACCTCACAGCCAAAATTCAGGATAGGTTGTACAAGAGAATCAAACAGGTGGGTGAGAATATCAATATCGTATATCTCCATAGTATGGCATCGCCTACGGAGCATGTGGTGTGCCTTTTGGGCCTTAGTGAGCATCCTAGAAAAAGCAGCTTTTGCACGATCGCTAGAGTCACCATCCACAAAGAGGGATCCCAAGTAGATAAAAGATAACTTTGTAGAAAGTTGTGCTCCATCATAGACAAATTTGTAATCAGGATCCATGCGGGCCTCATCACAGAATTGCTTGTTGAAAACGACAATCTCAGTTTTCTTTATATTCACAGCCATCTTAGTAGCCTCGCAGAAATCTCTCAGGCAGTCAAGCATCGCTTGCATATCTGCCGGGGATTCTGCCATTATAGCTAGGTCATCAGCATAAAGTAACAGTTGCAGAATCTTTCCCCTAAGCTCAGCCCCTACATTTGGGAGCTTGGATTGGAGGAACGATTCAATTCTATCAATGAACAGACCAAATAGGAGTGGGGATAGGGGGTCTCCTTGTTTACCTCCTACAAGGGATGGAAAGGAGGATCCAATGTCCCCATGTAGGCGAACTTGGAAAACAACATGATTATACATGGACTTCAGAATACTGAGATAGGGGTCCTTGACTCCTAGCCTTGCTAAGCAATCCCATAGCAAGTCTCTGTTGACCCAATCATAAGCCTTCTTGAAATCAACAAAAGCAACAAAGAGTGGTTTTTTCTTCTCTCTATATTTATCTACAATATGGTTAAGAATGAATGATGCATCTGCAGTACCCCTACCACTTCTAAATCCATATTGGCCAGCGGCTCTGAGGTTGAATTCTTCTGACCAATCATCTAGTCTACGTAGCATGCAAAGGGAGAAGATCTTTCCTATGGAGTTGCTCACCGCAAGACCTCGATAGTTGTCCTTGTCATACACACTGCCTTTGGATTTGGGTACGGGTACCAAGGCAGCTGCAGCCCATTGGCTAGGGTACGAGGTCTTCCAGATGAGATTAAACAGGTTAGTCATAGCTTGTACAAATCGGGAGTTGGCCTCATGGGAAGCAAATCTGTACCATTCTGCAGGGATACCATCTACCCCGTGGGAGGAGTTTTTCCGTAGGGATTGGAGAACAGAAAACACCTCCTGGGTGGTAAAGTCTTGACATAACCACGTTGGTGCGGCCTCTATCTATATGTATAGTGAGCTGAGGGCCCTGGGAGGTGTGTGTGTGGGGGGGGGGGGGGGGGGGGGGGGTAATTTTGAAGGCGTGGTCCAAGCTTGTGGTGTGCTCCTAGTGGTGAGTTTGATTGTATGTTGGAGTTAGTGTAGTGAGTTGAGGGCCTTGGGAGGTGTAAGGTGTGTGGGTGTGGGTGTGGGGGGGTAATTTGAAGGCGTGGTCCAAGGTTGTGGTGTGCTCCTACTGGTCATTTAATGGCGATGAGAGATGTGGGTGGGTGGGTGGGAGGGGTGGATTAGTGGTGACAGTGGGGGGTGGGTTGGTGCTGATAATTTGAGGGTGTGGTCCACGGTTGTGGTGTGCACCTACTGGTCATTTGAGGGCGATGGGAGGTGTGGGCTGGGGTGGGTGGGTGGGTGTGGGGATTGGTGGGGGCAGTGTTAGTGGGGTGGTGGGGGTAATTTGAGTGCGTGTTACTAGGTTGAGTGTGGGGTGGGGGTGGGGGAGGGCGGGGGGATTGATGGGGGCAGTGTAAATGGGGGTGGGGGGGTAATTTGAGTGCGTGGTACTAGGTTGAGGTGTGCTCCTACTGGTGTGTTGATATTATGTTGGATTACCAGTATGTTTGATTATGCTTGTGGTGGAGCGTGGTCACACACACATACGCCCCCCCCCCCCCCCCCCCCCCCACACACACACACACACACACACACACACACGCACACACACACACACACACACACACACACACACATGAATATTAAACTAGTCCTCCAGACTCTCACCCTCTGTATCCAACGGTATATGATCATCCAGCGAGTGCACAATTAAGTCACACACGAACATACACACATACCCCCCCCCACACCACACACACACACACACAGGCACAGTAAATTACTCCTCCTACCTCCTACCCTCCTCAGCCATCCACGGTATATGATCACCCAGCCAGTGTGAAGCGTGGTCACACACACACACACATATGCCCTCCCACCCCCCCACCCACACACACTCACATTGTAAATTACTCCTCCTACCCCCTACCCTCTTCAGCCATCCACGGTATATGATCACCCAGCCAGTGCGGAGCGTGGTTACTTCAGGATCGGCTTGGGCCGCTCCAACTTCCCAGAGTGCCTCAAAGTTCTGTGGAAGTTCCTGGAGTCGGATAAAGGGCTGAGCGCATGGAGGCAGGGCGCTGTTTTTGGTTTTGGTCACATCCCTAGTATGTGGTAGCTGTGTGTTTGGATGTGCACGTTTCTGGGGTCCGAATGGTCAGATATAGGGCTGGGTGCATGGAGGCAGGGCGCTGTTTTTGGTTTCGGTGACATCCCTCGTATGTGGTAGCTGTGTGTTTGGATTTGCTTGTATGTATGTTACAGTCCAGGGGTAGGCCAGACAGGCTAAAGGGACTTGCCCAACCGTGGTAGGAAGGGCTTGAAAAGAAAAATCATTGATGTACTGAACTTTAAACGACCGCTTTACTGACGGGGGATGTGCAAGTTCCTGGAGTCAGATTGGTCAGATAAAGGGCTGGGTGCATGGAGGCAGGGCGCTGCTTTTGGTTTTGTTCACATCACTCGTATGTGGTAGCTGTGTGGTTGGATGTGCAAGTTTCTGGAGTCAGATAAAGGGCTGGATGCATAGATGCTGAGTGCTGCTTTGGGTTTCGGTCACATCCCGAACCCCGGCCAAGGAATTTCAGGAGGACCCCCAGCTCTGCTGCCAGATACTCAACCAATTGTATAGCCTGCGTACTTCAGGAGGACCCCCAGCTCTGCTGCCAGAGACTCAGCCAATTGTATAGCCTGCGTCTTGCGACGCAACGGACTCTTCCTTCTGGTCAACGGACCCTCCCCACGTTGCATCTTGCCGTGCAACGGACTCTTCGGCGTTCGTCTGCGACGAAGGACGCGGCGTCCTGAAAAGAACTGATCCCGATGTGGTAGATTCCTGGAGTGCCACAAGGTTCTGTAGTAGGTTCTGTAGATTCCGTGGTTGCCGTGGTAGACCCGTAGGTTCCGCGGTAGGGTGCCTCAAGGTTTCGTTGAAGTCCCTGGAGTCCTATTTCACTATTTGGCCTACCCCAGGACAGTAACATGCATAGTGTGTAAAGAGGTTATGTAAAAATAAATGTTTCATATCTCTTTGTGTGGTAGGTAATTGTGGCAGGTATCTTTAAGTTAGTTCTGCATGTGAGGTCCCCCTTCGGTCGCTCTTGGCGTTGCAGGTCGTCGTCAACCGCGATGGTAGCTTGTCCAGTTGAGGTAGGAGACCGCTCCCCACCCGCGTAGGACGGGCTCCCTTAACACCACGCCCCACCAGGCGTTATCAGTACTATAAGTTAGTTCTGCATGCGAGGTTTACCTCCGCATTCCAACTGGGGACATCCACCCACCGTATGTGGCATTCTTCCTTCCACCCGAACTACAGTTTTTTTCGCTTTAGCTCCCTCTGGGCTGAAGCCGCAAGTTCCTCCCGTGTCGCCGCCAAATTTCCGCGTCGCTTGCGACTCTGCATATGACTTGTCATTCTTCTAAACCTCGAATCGGTTCAAGGTAAAAATAAACTAGAGAGAGAGAGAGAGAGAGAGAGAGAGAGAGAGAGAGAGAGGGGGGTTCGTTACATAAACTCAGCAAATCACTGCCGTGACTGGACAGCAGCACAGCCTTCCGACCATCCAATTTTTTAACACGGAAGCTCGAAGGGTTTGAAGGCACCCCCACAATCCTTAAAACAAACTAGGTCAAGTAAAAATAAATTACAAATATCGATATCGATATCCGTAGATATCTTCATTCTGGCGGTATTTAAAAGCAGACTCCAAACACCTTGATAAATACAATTCACACGCACACAATACAGATAAAGTGCACCAGCACAGTTCTCAGCCCCGAAAAGGATCATGCATTCCTTGAACATCATGAGGCCAGTTGTATGACCCAGACCTACCACCGTCTGTTTTTTGGGCTACGCGTACCAGCTTCTAGGCACTTAGGCAGCTCCCTGTCCTTGGGCCAAACCTGGAGCTAGCTAGTGTGCCTGAAAGCTGACATCAAGGGCATTCAAAAGCTTTTGGATTGGCCAAGTGGCTGGCTGTTGGAGCTGGCTGGGGGAATGATGCAATGATTGACCTACCTAGTCGGATGGCATTGGGCAAGAACTCCAAGAAGCTTTTGTAGAGAGCCTTCAGATGAATGACTGGTATTAGGCGTATTAGTAGGAGGTGCATAGTTGAGGGTGCAGCCCGTTTACTTGCACTGTAGCCAACCAATAATAATGGAGTTCGTGCCAAAACATGCCGCAGGAAGGGATTGAACCTCCGACTCCTCCCTTACGAAGGGAGTACTCTACCACTGAGTTACAGCGGCGTAACTATACTGTCTAAGCCGCAATTATTAATCTCATACTAAGTGATTTACGAGCCGTTTCGGCACGAACCCTCTCTCTCTCTATATATAGATATACGCCAACATGGGTGGCTGACATTACTTTTAGCCCAGTCTGGAGGGCGGTATGGTTGGATGTATTTATGGATGGCTGCCTTTGGACCTGGCCGGTGACAACATCCTTCGGTGGACACTGCAGCACCTCTAGATACTAATTTGTAGAGCCTTTATAGCAAGGCTGTGTGTTGGCTGCATATAGCCAACAGGGTAGGTCTGCCCTGTCAACGGGGGTGGATTCCTTAGTCTTTTTGCTTGCTGGCTGAGTCTTGTTAGCTTTGTTTTGTGGACTCTCTGCGTTTAGTCAGGATTCTTGCTTAACTCCTTGGGGTGCATTTGGTTGTTCTCCTAGGCACTCTTGTGCTCATCTGCAACATGGTTGTGCTGGTTTGTCTTGTGTTTTTTCTGTTAGGGGCATTATCGCTGCATATTAAGATGCTCATAGGGCGTGCCCTTGATTAGTCTTTAGCTCGTTTGGTTCATCCCTCTGCTCTTATATTTGTTGGGCTTGGTGCTCTGGATTGCCTGCCTCGGCATCCCTCCCCTTTCCGCTCTTCTTTCAGCCTCTAGTTTGCTTCCTTTTTTGGACTTGACCTAGTTTGTTTTTCATGTTGTGTGTGTGCTTTAAAAACCCTCGTGCTACTGTCCTGTCTCGGCAGTGATTTGCTGAGTTTATACAGCGAACCTCTCTCTCTCTCTCTCTCTCTCTCTCTCTCTCTCTCTCTCTCTCTCTCTCTCTCTCTCTCTCTCTCTCTCTCTCTCTCTCTCTCTCTCTCTCTCTCTCTCTCTCTCTCTCTCTCTCTCTCTCTCTCTCTCTCTCTCTCTCTCTCTCTCTCTCTCTCTCTCTCTCTCTCTCTCTCTCTCTCTCTCTCTCTCTCTCTCTCTCTCTCTCTCTCTCTCTCTCTCTCTCTCTCTCTCTCTCTCTCTCTCTCTCTCTCTCTCTCTCTCTCTCTCTCTCTCTCTCTCTCTCTCTCTCTCTCTCTCTCTCTCTCTCTCTCTCTCTCTCTCTCTCTCTCTCTCTCTCTCTCTCTCTCTCTCTCTCTTCTCTCTCTCTCTCTCTCTCTCTCTCTCTCTCTCTCTCTCTCTCTCTCTGTGCTTCCTCGTGCACAATTGGATGGTCGGCAGGCTGTGCTGCTGTCTTGTAACGAACCCTCTCTCCTTGTCATGTCTCGGCAGTGATTGGCTGAGTTGGTCGGCTCCCTTAGGGGGACAGACCTCTGCGATACTTACGCGATCTTCATCACATTTTCAAATTTCCCAAGATCGCCGGTCAAATCAGCCGGTCAAATGAGAACTCAGAAGTCGTGCTCGATTCTTTCGTTCTTCTCCTTCACCTTCGTAACTTCTCTGCCCTCGATGAACAGTTGCTATCCCGGTAAACGCAAGTTTTGCAGCGTAATACTTGCAAAGCAGTTTGCATGGTCGCAAGTCCAATACGCAACATCGCGCCACAACTTCTCTGCCACAATTGCTTGCCCACCCGTGTACCTTGGTAGTCTGGTCTGTCATGCGTAGTCTGTTCTGTCATGGTAGTCTGTTCTGTCATGGTAGTCTGTTCTGTCATGCGTAGAATTTGCAAAGCAAGTTGAACAGTCGCAACACCAGTACCGGTACATGCAAAGCCTCGCTTGTCCAATAGTCGCAAAGCAGTTTGAAAGCAAGTTGAATACCCGCAAAGCAACTCCAATGGTGAAGAGCAACTTCGCTTCTCAACTTCCTTGGGAGTCGCTGTTTCTGCAGAATGGTGCACTTTGTGAACCAGCCTGCTGTCGAAAGCTTGCCCCGGAGAGCACTTATTCGCGTACGGATCTCAGGGTTGCGGACTGTAGACGCGGTGTTTTCATCTGTCGTTTCCCTCCTGTCCTGTGGACTCAATCTAGGGGCCTGAAGCATGTCCAACACAAAAGCTGACTAACGAGCCCTCATCGTAGACACACGGAAACCATGTTCCACATCCATCAGGAACAGCCCAAGAAAAAAGTCATCCGCCTCATCTGCATTCACATATCTGCTACAATAAATTACATATACATGCAGCTCTCCCACAGTTCTCCAAGTTTTACAAGTACAAGCATACCATTGGATGCCAATCCACATCCATCAGAAACAGCCCAAGAAAGAAGTCATCCGCCTCATCTGCATTCACACATCTGCTACAATAAATTACATATACAAGCGGCTCTCCCGCAGTTCTCCAAGTTTTACAAGTACAAGCATACCATTGGATGTTTAATATAAAGTTCCAGCGTACGGTATGTTTGGGGTTATCGTACGATATTTCGTGTTTACCCTACGATGTATCGTGTTTAAGCATTTTCTGTGGTCCTGTGGTCTACGTAAATATCTAACACTCGGCAGGTCGGCGGTTCGATTCTCGTCAGGAGCACCTGAGTCTGGGCCAGGGAATTTAGTATACCGCCTTATACCGTACGATATATCACGATATATCGTACGGTAATAGGCAACGATATTACCGTGTTTTCCTATCTCCCTCAGTATTGGTTCATTTGACTTGATTTGAAGTGAATGGACGTGTAAACGGTGTTTCCTATTATATCCCCTTGGTCTTACACCGATTTTCCCCAATAAGGGTATAAAAATATCGTACGGTATCGATACCGTACGGTATATCACGATATATCGTACGGTAATTGAAAATACCGTACGGCATTGACAGCCCTAAACTTTATACAACTGAACTACAAACCCAGACGCTATTGTGTACCATACCTCACCCCGGGGCCGACCTCCAGGGGACCCTCCAGGGCCCCCTACTATTTATGTAACGTGTCCTCTCTCTCGATACTGCTTCACTTCTGTGTGGCAACCTGAACTGGCCCTGGTTACATAAGTCGTGGGGTATACAAGTTCAAGCTCAATCAAATATAAGCCAGCGAATCGAGCAGGGTACAAATCAAATTGCCAAATTGGCCAGCGGTTTAGCGCACTTGAAAACAAAAAACTGCGCTTTGTAGTGCAAAAAGCGCAAAAATTGCTTGCTGCGCCCACTGGGAGTTGCAAAAAACTGCACTTAAAGCGCAGAGGGGGTCAAAAAGTCAGCGCGCAAAAGCGCAAAAGCGCGCGCTTTGAATTACCCTGGAACCGAGAGGCCGATCACCAACACTACTTTTATTATAAAATGAACTTGACCTTCAATTATTAGTACTACCAGGGTACTACTAAGCGCGCGCGGCAGCACAGTGCCACGCTGTCTTTTTGATCCCCTCTACGCGTTTCGCGCAGTTTTTTCAACCCCCTGTGGGCGCAGCGTGCAATTTTTGCGCATTTTGCACTCGAAAGCGCTGACCAATTTGACGTTTGTGCGCTTTAAGCGCTGACCAAGTTGGCAAGAAGTAGTACCCTGATTACCGGTAGTACCGGTATTACAATATTAGTAGTCTATTACAAAAATACTACCGGTATTGTTACATAAGGCGTGGGGTACAAGGCATATATAAGAGGCCATTGCCGAAAAAGCATGTTTTCACTGGGTTGTTTTAGAACGGCCACACGCCCGTTGCAGTGATACGATTGGGGTAGTGGTACACAAAATCGTAGGGGTACACCAAATCGGTGTAGGTGTAGTGGTACACCAAATTGCTCTATCGACGAAGGGTCGGGCGTTCGATTCCCCCCACCGTCACCCTTAGCGTTGCACGTCGTTGTCAACCGCGATGGTATCTTGTCCAGTCGAGTTGGTAGACTGTTCTCTGCCCGCGTACATCGGGTTCCTATCACCACGCCCCACCAGGCGTTATCATTACCATTTCTGTTCCTTTACCTGTTGTCGTGGGCAAGACCTACCATATGACCACGCCGGTCTTCGGGCCTTTTTCGATAACTTCATTTTACCCCCAAAAACCAGTAGGGGTCTTTCCGATAGTCCCTCCGCACGACTTATATATCGGGTTATGTCCGATAGATTTTCCCGTGCAATACCGTGGTAGTACCGTGGGCAACTTGTTGTCTGTGGGCAAGACATTACATTACATGTTAAAGTACATTAGTATGACAGAGCGTATGACAGAATCACTAAAAAATATCCTGACAGGTCACTTTTTCCGAAGCACATTTCGTAGGCGCTACTTCTCCTCCGCATAAGCGGAGACTGGAATCGGGATGCGACGACGCTAGGCTTTGCAATGATCATCAATTCGCGCACTTTCCTGATTTGAGATGTCCACTCAAACCAGATTTGCCGAATTCTCTAACCCCCCTCTCCTCCCCAATGATCAACAACAACTGCCGGCGACCAAGCATCCCGATCCCGGGCAAGAAGCACCTTGGAGAAGTCCAAGCGCAGATCACCCCAAAATTAAAATATCCTCACCTTTCAATGGACAACCTGGACAACAAGATCCTACAGGCAGCATCCGGGCAGAGAGCAAAAGCGCCAAGGATCTACCTGGGACTCACGCTGAACCAAGTTCTGCCAAACCTACAAATCATCCAAACCCTACCCAATCAAAAAATATCTGGAACAAACAAGACAGACGAAATCTTCCTACCGCAAACTCTGCCATTCACCTTATCATTATCCTTCTTTTCGTCAACCGTTTGAATATCACCGCCGCTTCAACAGCCTCTCTCTGCACTCCCCTATCTTTCTTCGCACCTAACACTTACCCAGCCACCAGCATGTATTCAATGGGAGCTCAACAAAACAGGGAGCAACAAGGTAAGATCGATAGGAAATCGAACCGCCGCGAGAAACAGGCTGCTTAATCCCGCCTCGCTTTCCCACCTTCTCACCACACCGCCGCACATTAAGGGCGCCTGGAGGCGCGTCCCGAATGAAATGATTCAAATTCTTAATTCAATGTATTTTAATTAATTTAATTTAATTGTATTTAATGTTGTGTTATTTTAATTCGATTTATTTAATTAACGTGATTTGAATGCATGTACCGGTAATTGCATTAAATTGTATCAATTCAAATAGGATAAAATTGAAGGGCGCCTGGAGGCTTTAAATCATTTGAATCCCAATGAATCGATTGATGATTTAGCATTGTTTACTACAAAGTGACGAAAAAAAGAGTTTTTGAAGGGTTGTTGATTTTTAAGCAGTATTGAACGTTTCTGTAATGTAATGAAATGCGTGTATGTATATAGACTTTATTTTAGAATTTGATGCAAGAAAAATGAGGCCAATCGGGTGTCTGGTTGATTTTATGGAATTTGTACAAGGTATTGCATGTTTCGGCCCAGCCCAGACGTGAACGGTATGTCCCGTCCTCCTGAACGGTTTTTTGGCCAGCGGCAGGTGGCGTGGCTTGCCCCTGCCCCCGCCAGGTTGCTCCCGCCCCCGCCCGGTGGCCCCCGCCCCTGCCCCACGCACGGCCCTGAGGTGGGGTCCGTGGGCTAATTATAGCGCAAGTGCCCCGAGGGGAATGTTTCGTCCATTGTGATGCTTACATGTTTCGCCTCCAATTTTTGACGACAATTCTGCTCCCAAACCTATGTATGCGCACATGTTCAAGTAGTTCAAATTTGAAATGTTAGTTCAAAACACCCTGAAATCAAATTGTTAACCGATAATTGTAGCTTTTTGGCTCAACCTGAGCTCCTTTTCGTGAATTGCGATGATCATATTTGCTCTGGTCAGAATTTGTCCGGTATAAATAAATCTTATAATTCATCAAAAATATAGAATGTTCAATTTTATTGATGTTTTTCATAAAACCTGAAAAATTGGTTTGTGACACACGGACTAACTAACTAACGGACGGACATTTTAATGGGGCTAATCCCTCTTCAAAAAATAAAGGGCGCCTGGAGGCGCGTCCCGAATGAAAATGTTTTAAATAATCTGTATTTAATAAAGGGCGCCTAGAGGCGCGTCCCGAATGAAAATGTTTAAAATAATATTAATTGAATTAAAAATTTAATTGTATAATTTTATTATTGTATAATTGTATAATTAATTTAATTAATTGTATTAATTGATAGAGTATATGATTAAACTGAATTAATCAAATTCTGTTAAATTGATTGGTTAATTTAAAAGTATTAATTAATTAATTAATCAATAACATAATTAATTAAATTATATTAAATGAATTATCAATTTAATTAATTTAATTGTATTAATTAATTAATACAACTGTATTTAATTAATTTGATAGAATCAAAAGTGTGTTGTATATACCTTTACTTGAATTTAACGCATTTAATTGATTTGCATTGTATGCATTTGAATTCAATACATTTGCATTTAATTTAATTGAATCGATGTATGTAGCTCTGTTTACAACGAAGTAACGACAATTGACATTTTGTAGGGTTGTTAAATTTGAAGCAGTATTAAACGTGCCTGGACTGTCTTGTAGATGGGATTTATTTGCAAGCAGTTGATGCACACGAAATGTAACCAATCAGAGGTATGGTTGAATTTGTTCAGTCAGCCGCATACAAGCTTGATGTGGCTTTATTCCCCACATTTATGGCAATTAATTCGGGACCCCCAGGACACCACTTGTTGCCAAATACAATATCGTATTACGATTTCGCAGTGTGATATGCATTCTGACTCGTGTTTTGCCAATGAGGTTGTAGAGTCGGCTGGACGTGTCCCTGGCGTGCGTGGGATTGAACACATAGTCTTGACAGCCTGGACACGTGGCATCTGAATTATGGTCAACCGCTGGCATTCAAACCACTAAGCAACTAAACCCAGAACACATTAGAAGTCACGGGCAGGAAATGGGGCAAATAGTCGAGAAATAGTTGATATGCAGAATGCGAGAAAGTGAGAGGAGGGAGGCTAGGAGTTTCAGAAGTAGTGGAGTAAGTAGGTACTCATAGCAGAATATGCTACAAAACATTTGACAACTATTGAGAAGGATCATGACCGCTGCAAAGCTGATATCTTTAGTCAAGCGCACTCCAACTACGAGCCAAATGTTTGGGTGCAGAGTTTGCCGGTATCAGCAGCACAGATGGAGAGAGACAAACTAATGTACAAAGAGACAGGTGGAACCCAGGGGGGTCATCAGAGGCCTAAAGCATACATACTACATATATAATATATATAAACCATGACATGACATGCTATGGTGCACCAAGCCATGCCATACCAATATACTATGCAGGTAGGTACAAACCATACCATGCTATGCTACACCATGCAATACCACACCATTAGGACATTGTATCATGCATGCTAGAATACACCATACCATGCCATGCTATACTACACCATGCCATAGCACACCCTACTACCATGCTAACATGCATGTAGGTTTAAACCATACCATGCCATGCTACACCATGCCATACCACACCAATATACCTTTGTATCATGCATGTTGGTATAACCCATAACATGCCATGCTATGCTGCACCATGAGAGACCATACCAATATACCATGCTATGCCACACCATGTTATACGACAACATACTACCAAGTTACCAGGCATGCAGGTATAAACCATAACATGCCATGCTACGCTGCACCATGTCATACATAATCAATAAACCATGCATGTAGGTACAAATCATACCATGCTATGCTACCCCATACCATATGACACCATTGTGTGTGATGTGATGTGGTAGGTTGAGGTGTGTTTTGGTGTGTTTTGGTGCGTTGTGTTGTGTTGTGCTATGTTGTGGTGAGTTGTGCTATGTTGTGGTGATTTGTGGTGTGGTGTTGTGTGGTGTGGTGAGGTGAGGCGTGGTGTGGTGCGGTGTGGTGAAGTGTGGTGCAGTGTGGTGTGGTGAGGTGTGGTGTGGTGTGGTGTGGTGAGGCGTGGTGTGGTGTGGTGAGGCGTGGTGTGGTGTGATGTGGTGTGGTGTGGTGTGGTGTGGCGTGGCGTATCATGTCGTGTTGTTTTGTGTCAATTTGTATTGTGGTATGGTGTGGTGCGTTGTGGTGTGGTGTGTGGTGTGGTGTGGTGTGGTGTGGTGTGGTGTGGTGTGGTGTGGTGTGTGGTGAGGTGTGGTGTGGTGTGGTGTGGTGTGGTGTGGTGAGGCGTGGTGTGGTGTGGTGAGGTGTGATGTGGTGTGGTGTGGCGTGGCGTGTCATGTTGTGTTGTTTTGTGTCGATTTGTGTGGTTTTGTGTAGTAGTATGGTGTGGTGTGGTGCGTTGTGGTGTGGTGTGGTGAGTGGTGTGGTGTAATGTGTGATGTGTGGTGTGGTGCAGTGTGGTGTGTGGTGTGGTGTGGTGTGGTGTGATGTGGTGTGATGTGGTGTGGTGTGGTGAGGTGTGGTGCAGTGTGGTGTGTGGTGTGGTGTGGTGTGTGGTGAGGTGAGGTGTGGTGTGGTGTGGTGTGGTGTGGCGTGGTGTGGTGTGGTGTGGCGTGGTGTGGTGTGGTGTGGCGTGGCGTGGCGTGTCATGTTGTGTTCTTTTGTGTCGATTTGTGTGGTTTTGTGTAGTAGTATCGTGTGGTGTGGTGCGTTGTGGTGTGGTGTGGTGAGTGGTGTGGTGTGATGTGTGATGTGTGGTGTGATGTGTGGTGTGATGTGGTGTGGTGAGGTGTGGTGCAGTGTGGTGTGGTGTGGTGTGGTGTGGTGTGGTGTAGTTTAGTGTGGTGTGGTGTGGTGAGGTGAGGCGTGGTGTGGTGAAGTGTTGTGTTGTGTGGTGTGGTGTGGTGTGGTGAGGTGTGGTGTGGTGTGGTGTGGCGAGGTGACGTGTGGTGTGGTGTGGCATGGCGCATTATGTTGTGTTGCTTCGTGTCCATTTGTGTTGTGGTATGGTGTGGTGCGGTGTGGTGTGGTGTGCGGTGTGGTGTGGTGTGGTGTGTGGTGAGGTGTGGTGTGGTGTGGTGTGGTGTGGCGTGGCGTGTCATGTTGGGTTCTTTTGTGTCGATTTGTGTGGTTTTGTGTAGTAGTAAGGTTTGGTGTGGTGCGTTGTGGTGTGGTGAGTGGTGTGGTGTGGTGTGATGTGTGATGTGTGGTGTGATGTGGTGTGGTGAAGTGTGGTGCAGTGTGGTGTGTTGTGTGGTGTGGTGTGGTGTGGTGTGGTGTGGTGTGTGGTGTGGTGTGGTGTGGTGAGGTGACGCGTGGTGTGGTGTGGTGAAGTGTGGTGTGGTGTGGTGAGGTGTGGTGTGGTGTGGTGTGGCGAGGTGAGGTGAGGTGTGGTGTGGTGTGGTGTGGTGTGGTGTGGTGTGTCTTGGTGCGTTGTGCTGTGTTTTGTTGTGTTGTGTTGCATTGTGTTGTGTTGTGTTGTGGTGCGTTTTGGGTGCGTTGTGGTGCGTTGTGCTGTGTTGTGTTGTGCTGTGTTGTATCATGTCATTTTGTGTCGTTTCATGTCATTTGTGTCCTTATGTGTCAATTTGTGACGTTTTTTGTAGGGTCATGTTGTGCTGTGGTGTAGTGTGGTGCGTTGTGATTTGTTTTGGTGTGTTGTGTTTTGTTGTGTTGTGGTGTGGCGTGTCGTATCATGTCGTATTGTTTTGTATCGATTTGTGTCATTTTGTGTCGTGGCGTGGTGAGGTAAAGTGTGTTGAGGTATGGTGATGTGCGTTTTGTGGTGTGTGGTGTGGTGTGGTGTGGTGTGTGGTGAGGTGTGTTGTGTTGTGTTGTGTTGTGGTGTGTGTTGTGTGGTGTAATGTGATGTGGTAAGGTGTGGTGTGGTGTGGTGTGGTGTGGTGAGGCGTGGTGTGGTGTGGTGTGGTGTGGTGTGGCGTAGCGTATCATGTGGTGTTGGTGTTTGTGTCGATTTGTGTCGTTTTGTGTCATAGTATGGTGTGGTGTGGTCTTGTGTGGTGTGGTGTGTGGTGCGTGGTGTTGTGTTGTGTTGTGGAGAGGTGTGGTGAGGTTTGTGTCGTGTCGTGGTGTTGGTGTTGGTGTGGTGTGGTGTGTGGTGTGGTGAGGCGATGGTATGGTGCGGGAGCAGTGTGTGGTGTGGTGTGGTGTGGTGTGGTGAGGCGTGGTGTGGCGGAGGTGTAGGCTGTGTGGTGTGGTGTGGTGTGGTGTGGTGTGGTGTGGTGTGGTGTGGTGTGGTTTGGTGTGGTGTGGTGTTGCGTGGCGTATCATGCCGTCTTGTTTTGTGTCGATTTGTGTCGTTTTGTGTCGTTGGTATGGTGTGGTGTGGTGCGAGTGTGGGGTGTGGGTGTGTGTGTTGTGTTGTGTTGTGTTTGTGTTGTGGTGAGGTGGTGTGTTGTGGTGAGGTGTGGTTGTGTTGTGTTGTGGTGGTGTGGTGAGCGTGGTATGGTGCGGTGCAGTGAGGTGTGATGTGGCTGTGGTGTGGTGTGGTGTGGTGTGGTGTGTGTGAGGTGTGGTGTGGTGTGGTGAGGCGTGGTGTGGTGTGTGTGTGGTGTGGTGTGGTGTGTGGTGTGGTGAGGCGTGGTGTGGCGAGGTGTAGCTGTGTGGTGTGGTGTGGTGTGGTTGGTGTGGTGTGGTGTGTTGTGTGGTGTGGTGTGGTGTGGTGTGGTTTGGTGTGGTGTGGTGTTGCGTGGCGTATCATGCCGTCTTGTTTTGTGTCGATTTGTGTCGTTTTGTGTCGTGGTATGGTGTGGTGTGGTGCAGTGTGGTGTGGTTTGTGTGGTGTTGTGTTGTGTTGTGTTGTGTTGTGTTGTGGTGAGGTGTGTGTTGTGGTGAGGTGTGTTGTGTTGTGGTGTGGTGAGGCGTGGTATGGTGCGGTGCAGTGTGGTGTGATGTGGTGTGGTGTGGTGAGGCGTGGTGTGGCAAGGTGTAGGCTGTGTGGTGTGGTGTGGTGTGGTGTGGTGTGTGGTGTGGTGTGTGGTGTGGTGGTGTGGTGTGTGGTGAGGTGTGGTGTGGTGTGGTGTGTGTGGCGTGGCGTGGTGTGGTGTGGTTGGTGTGTGTGGTGTGGTGTGTGGTGTGGTGTGGCGTATCATGTGTGTTGTTTTGGTTTCGATTTGTGTCGTTTTGTGTCGTGGTATGGTGTGGTGTGGTGCGGTGTGGTTTGTGGTGTTGTGTTGTGTGGTGTGGTGTTGTGTGGTGTGGTGTTGTGTTGTGTTGTGTTGTGTTGTTGTGAGGTGAGGTGTGTTGTGATGGTGTGGTGAGGTGTGTGGTGTGTGTGTGTGGTGTGGTGAGGCATGGGGTATGGTGCGGTGCAGTGTGGTGTGGTGTGGTGTGGTGAGGCGTGGTGTGGCGAGGTGTAGGCTGTGTGGTGTGGTTAGGTGTGGTGTGGTGTAGTGTGGTGTGGTGTGGTGTGTGGTATGGTGTGGTGTGGTGCGGTGTTGTGTGTTGTGTTGTGTTGTGTTGTGTTGTGTTGTGTTGTGTGGTGTGGTGAGTTGTGGTGAGTTGTATTGTGCTGTGTCTTGTCGTTTTGTGTCCTTCGCGTCCTTTTGTGTCATTTTGTGTCCTTTTGAGGCGTTTATTTTGTAGTGTGGTGTTTTGTGGTGTGGTGTGGTGTGGTGTGGTATGGTGTGGTGATTTGTGAGGCCAAACACACTAACCAACAACTGGTTTCACATGCACTGCCAAACAGCACAGTTCATACCAAATACACACACCTGGCCATCCATGCACTATAAGACAACCTCAGGCACATGCACACACATCTGGCTACACATGCACTGCCACACAGATCTGTTTCCGTACACAGTTACACACATCTGGTCATCCATGCACTACAAGACAATCCATGGACAAACACAACCCAATCAGACACTCACGCACACACACACAGGGCCATCCATGCACTACAAGACAACCCCATGCACACATTCACACATACCCAGACACTCAAACACGCACACACAAGGGGCTACGCATGCACTACCACACCGCCCTACTTACATACACACACACCTCGCCATCCCCATGCACTAAAAGACAATCCCATTGACACAAACAACACACTCAGGCACTCACACACACACACTGGCTATCCATGCACTACCCCATGCACTCACACACACGGGCTATCCATTCACTACCCCATGCACACATACAAACACACTCAGACACACCTTGAACACACATATAACTGGCTATCCAACTGGAGCACAACCCAAACACAACTACTGAAGCACGAATAAATATCACGCACTACAACACCACATAACACGATCGCAATCATCTTCTCATTAACACCATCAGTACTAACAATCTCACCATGACCATCATCATCACTCCTACAATTAGAATCATATTTTTCACAACCATCACTCCATACTATACCAATATACCATGCATGTAGGTACACAACATACAATGCTATGCTACACCATGCCATGCCCCACTATTATACCATTGTACCATGCATGTTGGTATAAACCATAACATGCAGTGCTATGCTGCACCAGGCCATACCATACTAATCTACCATTGTACCATGCATGTAGGTATAAACCATTCGATGTCATGCTATTCTGCACCATGCAGTACTATACCAAATTTACCATGCAGGTAGAGCAAGGGGTGGTAGCATGATCCGTCCCATGTTGTCTCAGCTGCATGCGAAGCAGGGAACCGCGCGTGCTCAATGAGGCGATGGGCGACTATCAGAGTTGAACTGAGGGGGGCATCAAGAATTGCGAAGAATTGGTTCAAAGACCTAGGTCCGTGTTGAAAGCTAATAATTGAGAAACTTCAACTGAATAAGCCTGCGAGAATGGGCGAGGAGGGGAAACGAGCGAAGAGCGGGTCCCTAGCGATCCTAGGCCGCCTGCCAGGGAGGGGTGACGTATATGGCGCGGTGGCGTGGTCCATTTCGCCTCGGCAATACAAATGGGGGCGGCTTGGCCATGCGAATGATGGTACCCTCCATAGTTTGCAACTCGGAAGTCGCTGGTGCTTAATTTCCAAGCTCCGCAAGTGTGTGAGCTGGATATGTTATCGTTGCCCATTTAATTGTTCATTGTGCAAGCTCGCGAGGCTGGAAACATGAACATTACGTGATTTAGAAGTACACAGTACATATCCGTAGGCCCACCCCACCGCACCCGTCCCACCCCACGCACGCCCTGCGGCTGAGTTGTGGGTGAAGTCCGTGCTAATAATAGCTGAAGTGCCCTAGGGGAATGTTTCGTCCATTGTGATGCTTACATGTTTCGCCTCGATTTTTTGACGACAATTCCATTCCCAAACCTATGTATGCGCACATGATTGGATGGTACGAATTTGAAATGATAACAAATATTACCCAATAATTGTCGCTTTTGGCCCAAAAAGCACAAACCTTAGCTCCTTTTCTTGAATTGCGATGCTCATATGTGGTCTTGTGAGAAAATCTCCGGTATCAATAAGTCTTATATTTTGGATATCTTATATAATGTTTCGTTTTTTTGTGATTTGAAGTGAAACCTGAAAAGTAGGTTGTGACGGACACACACACACACACGGACATTTTTTACAGGCTAATCCCTCAATCAAAAAAATTGTAATTTTTTTATCATGTGTGTTGTTTTGTTTCGATTTGTGTCGTTTTGTGTCGTGGTATGGTGTGGTGTGGTGCGGTGTGGTGTGGTTTGTGGTGTTGTGTGTGTTGTGTTGTGTGGTGTGGTGTTTGTGTTGTATGTGTGGTGTGGTATGTGGTGGTGGTGTTGTGCTTGTGTTGTTGTGAAGGTGAGGTGTGTTGTGAGGTGTGGTGTGTGTTGGTGTGGTGAGGTGTGGTGTGGTGTGGTGTGGTGTGGTGTGGTGTGGTGTGGTGAGGCATGGTATGGTGCGGTGCAGTGTGGTGTGGTGTGGTGTGGTGAGGCGTGGTGTGGCGAGGTGTAGGCTGTGTGGTGTGGTTAGGTGTGGTGTGGTGTAGTGTGGTGTGGTGTGGTGTGTGGTGTGGTATGGTGTGGTGTGGTGCGGTGTTGTGTGTTGTGTTGTGTTGTGTTGTGTTGTGTGGTGTGGTGTGGTGAGTTGTGGTGAGTTGTATTGTGTTGTGTCTTGTCGTTTTGTGTCCTTCGCGTCCTTTTGTGTCATTTTGTGTCCTTTTGTGGCGTTTATTTTGTGGTGTGGTGTTTTGTGGTGTGGGATTTTTAGTGATTTGTGATGAGTTGTAGTAAGTTGTGGTGAGTTGTGGTGAGTTGTGGTGAGTTGTGTTTTGTTGTGTTGTGTTGTGTTGTGTTTTGTTGTGTTGTGTCTTGTCATTTTGTGTCCTTTTGTGGCGTGTTATGTCGTGGTGTGGTGTGGTGTGGTATGGTGTGGTGATTTGTGAGGCCAAACACACTAACCAACAACTGGTTTCACATGCACTGCCAAACAGCACAGTTCATACCAAATACACACACCTGGCCATCCATGCACTATAAGACAACCTCAGGCACAATGCACACCACATCTGGCCTACACATGCACTGCCACACAAATTCTCTTTCCGTACACAGTTACAAACACATCTGGTCATCCATGCACTACAAGAACATCCATGGACAAACACAACCCAATCAGACACGTCACGCACACACACCACAGGGAACCATCCATGCACTAACAAGACACAACCCCATGCACACATTCACACATACCCAGACACTCACACACGCACACACAAGGGGCTACGCATGCACTACCACACCGCAACCTACTTACATACAACACACACCTCGCCATCCCCATGCACTAAAAGACAATCCCATTGACACAAAACAACACACTCAGGCACTCACACACACACACTGGCTATCCATGCACTACACCATGCACTCACACACACGGGTCTATCCATTCACTACCCATGCACACACACAAACACACTCAGACACACCCTTGAACACACACATAACTGGCTATCCAACTGCAGCACAACACCAAACACAACTACTGAAGCACGAATAAATATCACGCACTACATCACCACACATAACACGATCGCAAATCATCTTCTCATTAACACCATCAGTACTAACAAATCTCACCATGACCATCATCATCACTCCTACAATTAGAATCATATTTTTCACAACCATCACTCCATACCTAATACCAATATACATGCATGTAGGTACACATCATACAATGCTATGCTACCACCATGCCATGCCCCACTATATATACCATTGTACCATGCATGTTGCGTATAAACCATAACATGCAGTGCTATGCTGCTGCACCAGGCCATACTCATACTAATCTACCATTGTACCATGCATGTTAGGTATAACCCATTCAATGTCATGCTATTCTGCACCATGCAAGTACCATACCAAATTTACCATTGCAGGTAGAGCAAGGGGTAATGGTAAGCATGATCCGTCCCCCATGTTGTCTCAGCTGCATGCGAAGCAGGGGACCGCGCGTGCTCAATGAGGCGAATGGGCGACTATCAGAGTTGAACTGAGGGGGGCATCAAGAATTGCGAAGAAATTGGTTCAAAAGACAAGTCCTGGTGTTAGCGCGTGTCGAAAGCTAATAATTGAGAAACTTTCAACTGAATAAAGCCTGCGAGAATGGGCGAGGAGGGAAACAAGCCAACCCAAGAGCGGGTACCCTAGCGATCCTTATGGCCGCCTGCCAGGAGGGGTGACGTATGGCGCGTTATATAGTTTTGGTTATTGATAGGTTGTTTTTTGTGGTTTGTGTGTATTGGTTTATATTTGATTGGTGCATGCGTGGTCCATTTCGCCTCGGCAATACAAATGGGGGGCGGCTTGGCCCATGCGAAATGATAGGTACCTCCATAGTTTGCAACTCGAAAGTCGCTGGTGCTTAATTCCCAAGCTCCGCAAGTGACATGTGAGCTGGTATGTTATCCGTTGCCCATTTAATTGTTCATTGTGCAAGCTCGCGAGGCTGGACAACATGAACATCTACGTGATTTAGAAGTACACAGTCAACATATCCGTAGCCACCCCACGCACACGTCCCACCCACGCACGGCCCTGCGGCTCGAGTTGTGGGTGAAGTCCGTGCTAATAATAGCTGCAAGTGTATGTTTCGTCCGAATGAAAAAAATATTGATCGAATTTTTTTTATTGTTGAGGGATTAGCGTGTCAAAAAGCCTCTGTCACGATGTGTGTTGTGTGTCTTGTGAGAAAAATCGTCCGATATCAAACCTACCTCTTATATAATTTTCGTTTTTTTTGTGAGGTTTCACTTTCCACAAAATCACAAAAAACGAAACATTATATCAAGAAATCCCAACATATAAGACTTATTGTTGTTGTTTGCTACCTGGAATTTGGTCACAGGACCACATGAAGCACGCAATTCGGTCTAATGAGGAGAAGCTTTAATAAGAGAAGCCAAAAGCTGGTGACAATTATGTTTAAAATTTTGTCATTTCAAATTTCGTACCATCCTTTGTGTACATGTCCAGCGTTTATCATAATAGGTTTGGTGAATGGAATTGTCGTCAAAAAATCGAGGCGAACATAGTAAGTTGTCCACAATGGACATATACACGAGTGACGGTGTCATTTGTGTCCTTGTTGCGTTTAATTTTGTGCAAGTGTTGGTGTTTGTAGGATGTGGTTCTGTGGTGTGGGTGTGGTGTGGGTGCCCTTGTAGGTGTGGTGTGGATATGGTGTGGTGATTTGTGAGGCCAAACACACTAACCAACAACTGGTTTCACATGCACTGCCAAACAACCAGAGCAGTTCATACCAAATACATCCACACCTGGCCATCCATGCACTATAAGACAACCTCAGGCACATGCACACACATCTGGCATACACATGCACTGCCACAACAAATCTCTTTCCGTACACAGTTACACACATTGGTCATCCATGCACTACAAGACAAATCCATGGACAAACACAAACCCAATCAGACACTCACCGCACACACACACAGTAGGCCATCCATGCACTACAAGACAACCCCATGCACACATTCACACATACCCAGACACTCACACACGCACAACACAAGGCTACGCATGCATACCACACCGCCCTGACTTACATACACACACCTCGCCATGCCCCATGCACTAAAAGACAATCCATTGACACCAAACAACACACTCAGGCACTCACACACCACACTGGCTATCCATGCACTACACCATGCACCTCACAACACACGGGCCTATCCATTCACATTACCCCATGCACACACACAACACACTCAGACACACCTTGACACACACACTATAACTGGCTATCCAACTGCAGCACAACCCAAACACATTATAACTACTGAAGCACGAATAAATATCACGCACTACAACACACATAACACGATCGCAATCATCTTCTCTTAAACAACACCACTCAGTACTAGAACAATCCTCACCATGACATCATCATCAACTCCTACAATTAGAATCATATTTTTCACAACCATCACTCACATACTATACCAATATACCATGCATGTAGGTACACATCATACAATGCTATGCTACACTGCCATGCCCCACTATATCTTACCATTGTACCATGCATGTTGGTCCGTATATAACCATAACATGCAGTGCTTATGCTGCACACCAGGCCATACCATACTAATTCTACCATTTTTTGTACATGCATGTAGGTATAAAACCATTCAATCCCAAGTCATGCTATTCTGCACCATGCAGTACCAATACCAAATTACCATGCAGGTAGAGCAAGGTTGGTGGTAGCATGATCCGTCCCATGTTGTCTCTACAATGCTGCATGCGAAGCAGGGAACCGCGCGTGCTCAATGAGGCGATGGGGCGATATCAGAGTTGAACTGAGTTCGCTGGGGGCATCAAGAATTCCGAAGAATTGGTTCAAAGACAAGTCCTAGGGCGCGTGTCGAAAAGCTAATAATTGAGAAAACTTCAACTGAATCAAGCTGCGAGAATGGGCGAGTATGAGGGAAACGAGCGAAGAGCGGGTCCTGCGTCCTTAGGCCGCAACCCTAGCCAGTCCAGGGACGTAAGAACGTAATATGGCTCGCGTGGCGTGGTCCATTTCGCCTCTGGGCAATACAAATTGGGGCGGCTTGCCCCATGGCGCGAATGATGGTACCTCCACTAGTCTGCAACTTCGGAATCGAAAAGTCGCTGGTGCTTAATTCCAAGCTCCGCAAGATTATCTGTGTGACTAGCTGATATGTTATCGTTGCCCATTAATTGTTCATTGTTGGCAAGCTCGCGAGGCTGGAAACAATGAACGAGTGTAATCGTTGATTTAGAAAGTACACAGATACATATCCGATAGGCCCACCCCACGCACCCGTCACCACCCCACGGCACGCCCTGCGGCTAGAGTTATTTGGGTGGTTAATCCTTGAGTTATGTCAATGTATTTTATAGCTTGAGTGTATTCCTATTTTTAAGTCCGTGCTAATTAATAATGATAGCCCCTAGGATTGGAATGTTTCGCTCCATTGTATGACCTTACAGTTTCGCCTCATTTTTTTGACGACAATTCCATATCCCAAACAATCTATGTATGCGCACATGAATTGTATATTAATCGTACGAAAATTTGAAATGATAACAAATGTTACCCAATAAATTGTCGCTTTGGCCCAAAAAGCACAAGCCTATTAAGCTGCGCTATTTTAATGTATTGCTGCAGCCATATGTGGTCTTTGAGAAATATCCTCTGACATTATCCAATAAGACTTTATCATGGATATCTTATATAAATGTTTCGTTTTTGTGATTTGAAGTGAAACCTGATATAGAGATTGTAGGTGGGTGTGACACACCACACACACACAACACAGGACGAATTTTGGACTCTTAGGCAATTCTCATCAATCATAAAAAAATACATTAAAGTATTATTTTTTTTCATCATGTGTGTTGATTTTGTTCGATGTGGTGTCGTTATTTGCTGTCCGTCGGTTCTCTCTATCATCATATCTGTCCTATCCGTATGGTGTTGGATGGTGGCTCGCAGGTTGGTCGTTTGGTTGTGTAGTGCGTGTTGTGTGGAATGGACATAATCACCAGTTTTGTGGATGTGAAGTCGGTTGATATGGCGTGTGGTGTTGGTGGGTTGGTGTGGTGTTGTTGATGAGGTGAGGGTGATGTTGTTAGGGTGTGGTGTGATATGGATTGTTGATTTGTGGTGAATTGGTGTGGTATTTCTTTCGTTTTTTTTATTTTTGAGGTAAATTACTTTGTTATGGATGGTGTGTGGATGTTGATTCTTGCTGTTATCAGGGTGAATCCTGAGGATGTGGTTGGTGTATGGTGCATCCGATATGGTGGCGGAAATTTGTTTATCGATTGATCTTGCCAGTTTGTGGTCTAATGTCTGTGGTAAGTGGTGCGAGGCTGGGTGTGGCGAGTGCTAGGCTGTGGTGTGGTGGATGGTTTAGTGTGGTGAGGTGTTAGATGTGTGGTTGGATGGTTGTGTATGGTGGGTTGTGCTGCGGTTTCTGTGTTTTGTGTTGTGTGTGTTGTGTTGTAGTTGTTGGTGTGGTGTTTATATTGTATATGTGATCTGTGTTCTTTTTGTCGTTTGTTGCGCTTCGCGTCCTTTTTGTGTCATTTTGTATGTCCTTTGTGTGGCGTTTATTTTGTTGGTGTGGTTGTCCTATTGGATGGGTTATCTTTTTATTCTGATTTGTGATGCAGTTTAGTTGAGTTGTGGTGATGTTGTGTGAGTATGTGTGTGTGGTTTGTGAGATGTGTAATAATTTTTGTTGTGTTGTGTCTTGTCATTTATTGTGTCCTTTGAGATTGGACAATCGTTTTGTGGCGATGCTATAGTAGATCGTTCGTGTGTTGAGGTTAATTTTCTTGTGTGGTGTGGTAGGTGTGGTGATTTGTGAGGCGGCGAAACACACGAAACCAACAACTGGTTTCAACTATTGGCAACTGCCAAACAAGCACAGTTCATACCAATAATACACAAGGCACCTGGCCATCCATTGATGATAGCTTACTATAAGAGGACATACCTTCAGTGCACATAGTCACACACATCTGTCTACACAGTGCTACTGCCACACAAAAGTCATTCTTTCCCGTATTACAGTTACTACACATTCTGGTCCATCCATGCACTTACAAGGACCAATCCAGATGTGACAAACTAACAACCCAATCAGACACTCACGCACACTACCACACAGGGCCATCCATAAGCTGACTTCCACAAGAAACCCCATGCACACCATTTCATCCACATACAGACACTCAGCAGCACGCACAGCTATCAAGGGCTATACGGCCATGCACTATCCTAACACCAGCTCCATACTTTACATACACACACACCTCGCCATATCCCATGGCACTATAAAGACAATCCCATTGACACAAAAACAACACCACTCAGGCACTCAGTCAACATCTCCAACCACTGCTATCCAGCTGCACTTACACCAGCACTCACACACACGGGCCTATCCATTCACCCCCTACCTTCCTATTGCGAGCATCACATCGAGAACGACACTCAGACCTAACACCTTGAAACATCACACATTAAGACTTGGCATCCAACTGAGCAGCACCAACCCCAATTACACCAAAAGAACTAGCTATGAATGCACAGATATTAAATATCACGCACTTACACATCCTATCAATTAACCATCATGATCGCAATTCATCTTCTGCATTGAACACCATCAGTAATAACAATCTCACCTATAAGGCTCTCATCTATCCATCACTCCTACAATTAGAATCATATTTTCTAACTGAACCTATTTCACTCCACTGAGCTTTTTTTATACCCCACAGTATACCATGCATGTAGAATGTACACAGTCATATTCACATGCTTAGCTACACCATTGCCATGCCCACTATAGCTATTACCAGTATCACGTCATGCTTATGTTTGTAATATAATAATCAACCATAACATTGCTAGTGCCTATGCCTGCACCAAGTCCATACCATACTTAACTACCACGTGTACCATGCATGTGAGGTATAAAACCATTCATGTCATGCTATTCTGCACCATGCAGTACCATACAATTTACCATGCAGGTAGAGCAAGGGGGTAGCATGATCCGTCCCCACTGTTGTTATCTCAGTCTTGGACTATGACGAAGCAGGGACGTTATATCTCGCAAAAACTCTCAAATGAGGCGATGGGCGAACTACCCCTGAGTGGAGGAAATTCCCAGGCATCACGACCATTGCGTAACGAATTGGCTTCAAGAGGACAAAGTCCCTAGGTCGCGTGTCTATATATATAAGCAACTAATGAGAAACGTGTCAAGCTGAATAAGCCTGCGAAGAATGGGCGAGGAGGGCGAAACGAGCGATATCTGGTCCTCTGGCGGATCCTAGGCCGCCTGCCAGGGAGGGGTGACGTATGGACGCGGTGGCTGGTCCATTTCGCCTCTGCAATTACAAATGGGGCGGCTTGGCCCATCGAATGAGGTACACTCCGAGTAGTTTGCAAACTCGGAAGTCCCTGCGTGCTTAATTCCAAGACTCCGCTAAGTGTCGTGAGCTGGCAATATTTTATCTGTGCCCATTTTAAGTGTTCATTGGCAAGCTCCGCGAGGCTGAAACATGAACATTTACGTGAATTTAGAAGTACACCAGTACAATCCACGTAGCCCACCCCACGCACCCGCCCCACCACACGCACGGCCCCTGGCGGCTGGAGTTGGGGTGAAGTCCGTGCTAATAATAGCTGAAGTGCCTAGGGGAATGTTCGCCATGGTGATGCTTACATGTATTCGTCCTCGATATTATTTGACGACATGTTCCATTTCCCGCCAAACCTTTGTATGACGCATCATCGATGGGGATGGTACGAATTTGAAAAAAATGAAACATATTGTTCCAACCCAATAATTGTCGCTTTTGCCCAAAAGCACCAAAGCCTTAGCTCCCTTTCTATATTCGCTGCTCATAGTGGTCGTTGTGAAGGAAAATCTCCGATATCAATAAAGTCTATATTGGGATATCTTAATATAATATAGTTTTGTGTGATTTTGAAGTGAACGCTGAAAAGTAAGGTTGACACACTACACACAACACACACGCGACATTTTTTGACGAGGCTATCCCTCAATCAAAAAAAATGTAATTTTTTATTCATGTGGTGTTGTTTTGTTTCGAGTTTGTGTCGTTTCTGTGTCGTGGTTTATGGTGTGGCTTGGTGGTTCGGGCCTGTGGTGTCTTGTGTGTTGGTGTGGGTGTGGTGTGGTTGTGTGTAGTGTCCTGGTGTGTGTTGTGTTGTGTGAGGTGAGGTGGTTGGTGAGGTGTGTGTTTTGTGAGGGTGTGTGTGGCTGTCTCCTGTGGTTTGTGGTGTGGTGTTCGTGTCGCGTGTGGTTGTGGTTGTGGTGTGAGGCTATGGATTATTGGTTTGCTGTGCAGTGCTGCATGTGGTGTGGTGAGCGTGGATGTTGGCAGAGCGTGTAGGCTTGTGTGGTGTGTTAGGTGTGTGAGGCATGTAGTCCTGTGGCTGTGGTTGTGTGTGTGTGTGGTATGTGTAGCGTGCGGTGTTGTGTTTTGTGTTGTGTTGTGTTGTGTTTGGTTGTGTGGTGGTGTGGTTGTGTGTAATGTGGTGAGGTTGTGGTGAGTCATGTATTGTGCTCGTGTTCTTGTCGTTTTGTGTCGCTTCGCGTTCCTTTCCGTCATTTTGTCCTTTTGTTGGCGTTTATTTGTGTGTGTGATTGGGTGTGGTGATTTTTATGATTGTGATGAGTTGTACGTGAGCTTGTGGTGAGTTGTGGTGAGTTTGTTTTGTTGTGTTGTGGTGTGTTTTTTGTGTTGTGTCTTGTCATTTTGTGTCCTTTTGTGCCGTGTTATTTGATACAGGTGGTAGTGGTGTGGATTGGTTGTTATGGTGTGTGATTTGTGAGGCCAATATCTTATACTTAACCAAACAACTGGTTTGCACATGCACTGCCAAACAAGCAAACCTAGTTCAGTACCCAAAATACACACACCTGGCCATCCTGATGTGCACTATAAAGGACAACCTCAGGCCACAATGCACACACAGTCTGGCTTACACCCATTGCACTGCCACACAAAGCTCTTTCCGCTACACATTACACACATCTGGTGCGATCCATGCACGTAATACAAACAATCCCGGACTATAACACCACACCAATCCAGACACTCACGCACACACACACAGCGGCCAATCCATCCTGCATCTACGAAGACAACCCCATGCACCACTATACTCACACATACTAGGATCACTCACACTTCACGGACAATCACACAAGGGCAATACGCTAAAGCATACTTACCACAATCCCGGCCTCACCACTTTACATTTATCACACCACACCCCTCGCCAATCCCCAATGACACTATAAAAGAAAATCCTCACTGACACAAACAACACACCAGCACTCACATTCCAACCAACACACACTGGCTATCCCATGCTAACTACAACTCATAGTGCCATCTCAACCACACGGTCTATCCATTCACTAACTCCATGCACACACCACAAACACACCAGTCATACACATCCTTCTTGAACTACACTAACATTACAAACTGGCCTATACCATACTGCAGGCACAACCCAAAACACAACATGAAGCACGAATAAATATCACCGCACCATACATAACAAACACATAACGTGATTCGCAATCATCTTCTCATTTAACACCATCATACTAACAAATTCTCACCATGACCATCCTATCGATCACTCCTACAATTAGAATCATATTTTCACAACCATCACTCCAATACAGTCTATTACCTCCAAATATGACCATGTGCATGTAGGTACACATCATGTTAGCTATCTTATGCTCACACCATGCCATGCCCCACTATTATAAACCATTGTACATCGCATGTTGTATAAACCAATAACATGCAGTGCCTATGCCATGCACCAGGCCATACCATTAACTAATATACCATTGTACATGCATGTAGATAAACCGATTCAATGTCAGCATATTCTGCACCATGCATACCATACGAATTACCATGACAGGTAGAGCAAGGTGGTAGATGATCCGTCCCTGTTTGTCTCAGCTGCATGCGAACAGGAACCGAGCCGTGCTAATGAGGCGATGGGCGAC
The DNA here is from genome assembly GCA_022414725.1 of Microglena sp. YARC. NCBI lineage: Eukaryota > Viridiplantae > Chlorophyta > Chlorophyceae > Chlamydomonadales > Chlamydomonadaceae > Microglena > Microglena sp. YARC. Next base: position 80,663,302 of record CM039463.1, read on the forward strand.
TATAGAGTTGAACTGAGGGGGCTCAAGAAGTGCGAAATTGGTTCAAAGACAACTAGGCGCGTTGTCGAACAGCTATAATAGAAACTTCACTGAATAGGCCTGCGAGAATGGGCGAGGAGGAACCGAGCGAAGAGCGGGTCCCTAT
>CM039463.1:80664446-80834885 GCA_022414725.1 Microglena sp. YARC
TAATAATGAAAAACTACCTAAAATAAATAAACGGTGCTGTGGCAAAAGTCACATTGTGTGAGCTGTTGTGTGCTGTCCTGCTGCTCAAAATTCACAAGGTGTTTCCAAATCAATATGGGCACATAAAATTACATTGTCCTATACTCATACTAGCACCACAACATAATCCTTTCAATAAAATGAAAAACTACCACTAAAATTAAATAAACGTGCTGTGCAAAAGTCACAATGTGTGAGCTGTGTGTTGGCTGTCCTGCTCTCAAATTCACAAGGTGTTTCCAAATCAAATATGGCAATAAATCACTATTGTCCTAACCTCATACTAGCACACAACACAAGTAATTACCTTTTCAATAAAATGAAAAACTACCTTCTAAAATTAAATAAACGTGCCTGTGCAAAATCACATGTGTGAGCTGTGTGTTGGACTGTCCTTGCTGCTGAACAAATTGAGTCACAAGGTGTTGCCCAAATCAAATGATGGGCACATAAATTTACATGCTTGTTTGTCCTAACCTCACACTCCAAGCACACTTTAACATAGGGATCCTTTTCAATAAAATGAAAACGACTACCTAAAAAATTAAATAATAGGCGTGCCTGTGCACACGTAAGTCACATGTTCTGTGAGCTGTGTGTTGGCTGTTCCTGCTGCTCAAATTCACAAGGTGTTTCCAAATCAAATATGGCACATAAATTACATTGTCCTAACCGTCTCAATACTAGCAACACACAACGACACACAAGAGTCTATGCTTCCTCACACCTACAAATGAAAAACTGCCTAAAATTAAATAAACGTGCCTGTCGCAAGCAACAGCAAAATGTCACATGTGAGCTGTGTGTGGGATGTCTTGCTGCTCTTCAAATTCACAAGGGGTTCACAAGACGGTGTCTTCCAATATCAAATACTCACATTAAATATGGGCACATAAATTACATAAATTACATGTCCTCCTGAACCTGACATACTAGCACACACAATATGGATTCTTTGTCAATAGAAAAAAATGAAAAACTACTCAACCTAAAATAAATTAAACGTGCCTGGCAAAAGTCGGTGCCTGCCCAAAAGTCACATCGTCAAAAGTCAACATGAGTCTGTGTGTTGCTGTCCTGCTGCTTTCTCAAATTTCACAAGGTTGTTTCCCAAATCAAATATTGGCACATAAATTACATTGTCTACCTCATACCCTCATACTACAAACACACAATCCTTCAATAAAATGAGAAAACTACCCTAAAATTAAATAAACGTGCTAGTGCAATAAAGTCACATGTGAGCTGTGTGTTGGCTGTTCTGCTGCTCAAATCACAAGGTGTTTTCAAAATCAAATATGGGCACATAAATTACATTGTCCTAAACCTGCATACTAGCAATCCTTGTCAATAAATGAAGAAACTACCTTAAAATTAATTAAACGTGCCTGTGCAAAATGTCACAGTGTAGCTGTGTGTTGGCTGTCCTGTGCTCAACATTCATATGGGCACATAACATTTAAAACATGTCCCAATCCGTCATACTAGCACATGTCACAACAATAATCCTTTCAATAAAATTGAAACAAACTACGATAAAAATTTAAATAAAACGTGCTGTGCAAATGTCACAATGTGTGATGTTGTGGTGTTGGGCTGTCTGTCTGCTCAATTCACAAGATGTTTCCAAATCAAAATGGGGCACATAAATTACATTGTTCCATAACCTCATACTAGCACACAACATAATCCTTTCAATAAAATGAAAAACTACCTAAAATTAAATAAACGTGCCTGTGCAAAAGTTCACATGTGTGAGCTGTGTGTTGGCTGTCCTGCTGCTCAAATTCACAAGGTGTTTCCAAATCAAAATATGGGCACATAGAAATTAACATTGTCCTACATCTACTAGCACACAACATAATCCTTTCAAATAAAATGAAAACCTAAAAATTAAATAAACGTGCCTGTGCAAAAGGTCACTGTGTGCAGCTGTGTGTTATGGCTGTCGCTGCTGCTATCAAATTCACATGGTGCAACATATGGCATAGAATTACATTGTCCTAAACTTCAAACACAACATAAATCCTGTTCATAAAATGAAAAACTACCTAAAATTAAATAAACGTGCCTGTGGCAAAAAGTCACATGTGTGAGCTGTGTGTTGGCTGTCCTGCTGCTCAAATGTCACAAGGTGTTTCCAAATCAAATATCGGGCACATAAATTACATTGTCCTAGGTCCTCATACTAGCAACACCAACATAATCCTTTCAAATAAAATGAAAAACTACCATAAATTAAATAAACGTATTGCCTGTGCAAAAGTCACATGTGTGAGCTGTGTGTTGGCTGTCCTGCTGCTCAAATTCACAAGGTGTTTCCAAATCAAATATTGGGCACATAAAAATTACATTGTCCTAGGCCTCACCTCAACTACTAGCACACAACATGTCCTTTTCATAAAATGAAAAACTACCTAAAGATTAAAAATAAAACATTGCCTGCTTGCAAAAATTCACATGTGTGAGCTGTGTGTTGGCTGTCTGACTGCTGCTTCAAATTCAAGTGTTTCCAATCATCAAAATAATGGGCACTTAAATTCATTGTCCCTAGGGCAATACTAGCACCAAATATATCCTTTCAATAAAATGAAAACTACCTCAAATTAAATAAACGTGCCTGTGCAAAATCTCATGTGTGAAGCTGTGTGTTGGCTGTCAATTCACAAGGAGTTGTTTTCCAAATCAGAAAGTATAGGGCAATCACAAATTACATGTCCTACCTCGATACTGAGCACACAAATAATCCTTTTGCAATAAAATGGAAAACTACCTAAAATTAAATAAACGTGCCTGTGCAAAAGTCACATGTGTGAGCTGTGTGTTGGCGTGTCCTGCTGCCTCAAATTCACAGGTGTTCTCCAAATCAAATATGGGCACAATATAATTACATTCGTCCTAACTCATACTAGCACACAACACATCCTTTCAATAAAATGAAAAAAGCTACCTAAAATTAAATATAACGTGCCTGTGCAATGTCACCACTAGTGTGAGCTGTGTGTTGGCTGTCCTGCTGCATCAATATTCACAATGTTGTGTTTCCAAAAAATCAAATATGGGCACATAATTAACATTTGTCCTACACCTCAACTCAGCACACAACATAATCCTTTCAATAAAAATGAAAACTTACCATAAATTAAATAATACGCCTGCCTGGTTGCAAAAGTCACATGTGTGAGCTGTGTGTTGGCTGTCCTGCTGCTCAAAATTCACAAGGTGTTTCCAAATTCAAATATGGGCACTTTATTTAAATTACATTTGTCCTAAACCTCATACTTAGCACAACAACATACATCCTTATCAATAAAATGAAAATAACACCTGAGGAGATTAAATAACGTGCCTGTGCAAAAGTCACATGTGTTGAGCTGGTGTTTGTTTGGCTTGCGGCTGCTCAAATTCACAAGGTATGTTCCAAAAATATGGGCACCATAATTAATTGTTTCTAACCTCATACTAGCACACAACATGAATCCTTATCAATATAAATGAAAAACTTACCTAAAATTAAATAAACGTGCCTGTGCAAATGTCACATGTTGTGAGCTTGTGTGTATGGCTGTTCTGCTGCTGCTCAAATTCACAAGGTGTCCAAATCAAATAATGCGGCACATAAATTACATTGTCCTAAACCTATACTAGCACACAACATAATCCTTTCAATAAAATGAAAAACTACTAAAATCTAAATAAACGTGCCTGGTTGCAAATGTCACATGTTGTTGAGGCTGTGATGTTGCTGTTCCTGCTGCTCAAATTTTCACAAGGTGTTTCCCAAATCAAATCATGTGCAATAAATTACATTGTCCTAACCTCATTACTAAAGCACAACAACATAAATCCTTCAATAAATGGAAAACTACCTAAAATTAAATAAACGTGCCTGTGCAAAAGTCACATGTGTGAGCTTTGAGTCAGCTGATCCTTTCAATAAATATGAAAAAACTAGCCTAAAAATTAAATAAACGTTGTGCACAAAGTCACATTGGTGTGTGGTGTTGGCTGTGCGCTGCTCAGCAAGGTGTTTCCAAATCAAATATGAGGCCACATAAATTAGCATTGTCCTCAAATTACTAAGCACACACAATAATCCTTTCAATAAATAGAAAACACTACCTAAAATTAAATAAACGTGCCTGTGCAAAAGTCACATGTAGTGAGTCTGTGTGTTGGCTGTCCTGCTGCTCAAGGGCAGACAAGATCCTTTCAATAAAATGAAAAACTACCTAAAATTAAATAAACGTGCGTGAGCTGTGAGCTGTGTGTTGCGCTGTCCTGCTGCTCAAATTCACAAAGGTGTTCCAAAAATCAAACATGGGCACCATAAAAGTTAACATTGTCCTAACCTCATACTAGCAACACAAACATAAATCCTTTCAATAAAAATGGAAAACTACCTAAAATTTAAATAAACGGGCCTGTGCAAAAAAGTCACATGTGTGAGCTGTGTGTTAGCTGCTATTCACAAGGCGTGTTTCCAAATCAAATATGGGCACATAAATTTACATTGTCCTAACCTCATACTAGCACACAACATAACCTTTCATAAAATGAAAAAACTAAAATTAAATAAACGTGGCCTGTGCAAAGTCAACATGTGTGAGCTGTGTGTTGGCTGTCCTGGGCTGCTCAAATTCACAACAAGGTGTGTCCGCCAAAAGACAAATATGAGGTCGCAACATAAAATTACGAGTTGCGGCGCTAAACCTCATGAGAGCAAGAAGGTGGCAACGACGAAGCCACTTTCATAAAATGAAAATAACTAAAATTAAATAAACGTGCCTGTGCAAAAGTGTCACATGTGTGAGCTGTGTGTTGGCTGTACCTGCTGTGGTGACTGAGAAAAAAATTCACAAGGTGTTTGTGCGAATCAATATGGCACATAAATTACGAGCCAACCTCATACTAGTAAAATGTACATTTGTCCTAGCAACTCTCACAGAAAGCTGAAGATTCACAAGGTGTTCCAAATCAAATATGGACATAAAATTACATTGTCCTAACCTTGTCCTTTCAATAGATTGGAAAAAACTGGACTAAAGATCACAATAAGCGTGCTGTGCAGAAAGTCACATGTGCTAGCTGAGTGTGTTTGGGCTTGTCCTGCTGCTCAAATTCACAAGGTGTTTCCACAAATATGGGGGGACACCCCATACTGAGGAGACACCAACATATAAATTGTCCTAAGCTCGTGGACAAAAGATCAATGGTGACTAGGCCTGCTCAAAATTCACGGAAGGTGTTTCCAAATCAATATTGGGCTAAATTAAGTGGGGAACAACACACATGATCCTTTGCAAATAAAAGAAAAAATACCTAAAATTTAATAAACGTGCTGTGCAAAAGTCACATGTGTGAGCTGTGTGTTGGCTGTCCTGCTGCTCAAATTCACAAGCGTGTTTCCAAATCAAATAGTGGGCACATTAAATTACAGTCCTAACTCATACTAGCACACAAACCATAATTGCTTTCATAAAATGAAAAAACTACTAAATTAAATAAACGATGCCTGTGCCAAAAGTCAATGTGTGAGCTGGTGTGGATTGGCTTCTACTGCATGCCTCAAATTCACAAGGTTGTTTCCAAATCAAGATAGGGCACAATAAAATTGACATTGTCCTAACCTCATACTAGCAACACACATAATCTTTCAATAAAATGAAAAACTAGCAAAATTGTGTGGCAACACAATAAACACATAAAATTGTCCTCCAACCTCATACTAGTTAATCTTTCACCTAAAATTAAATAAACGTGCCTGTGCAAAGTCCACATGTGTGAGCTGTGTGTTGGCTGTCCTGCTGCTCAAATTCACAAGGTGTTTCCAAATCAAAATATGGGCACATAAATTTACATTGTCCTAAACCTCATACTAGCACACAAACATGATCCTTTCAAAAAAATGAAAAAACTACCTAAAATTAAATAAACGTGCCTGTGCAACACATGTGTGAGCTGTGTTTGGCTGTCTGCTGCTCTGGTGTTCCAAATCCAGCTTGTCAACCTCATACCTACGCACACAGGTGCTGTTCACATGCTGCAAATCACAATGTTTCCAAATCAAAGTATGGGCGTGCAGGTGCCTGTTGCAAAAGTCAATGTGTGTGTTGAGCTGTGTGTTGCTGTACCTGCTGCTCAACCCGAATCATTGCAACACACAATTACATTGTCCTAATCATACTCAGGAAAAACACTACCGTGCCTGTGCAAATGTCCATGTGTAAACTTCACAATAAATCGTCGTAGCAAATGTCTGTCTGCTGCTCACACAAAATGCACCTGCACGTCCTTTCATAAAATTGAAAAATACCTACAAATTAACATAACGGTGCCTGTGCAAAAGTTCACATGTGTGAGCTGTCTGTCCTGCTGCCTTCCAAATTCACAAGTGTGTTTCAATCAAATCAAATATGGGCACATAAATTACATCCCTAAACCTTCATACTAGCACCACAGATAAGCCTTTTTTCAATAAAAATGAAAAACTACCTAAAATTAAATAAACGGCCTGTGGCAAAAGTCACATGTGTGAGCCTGTGTGTTTGGCTTCCTGGCTGCTCAAATCACAAGGTGTTTCCAAATCAAATAATGGGCACATAAATTTACATTGTCCTAACTCATACTAGCACACAACATAATCCTTTCAATAAAATGAAAAAACTACCAATAAAATTAATAAACGTGCCCTGTGCAAAAGTCACATGTGTGACTGTAGCTAAATTCACAAGGTTTTCCTGCACATAAAGCACACAACATAATCCTTTTCATAAAAAAACTACCTAAAATTAAATAGCTGTGCAGTCACATGTGTGAGCTGTGTGTTGGCTGTCCTGCTGCTCAAATTCACAAGGTGTTTCCAAATCAATATGGGGCACATTAAATTACATTGTCCTATGAAACTAAAATTAAGTAAGTCATGTGTGAGCTGTGTGTTGGCTGTCCTGCTGCTCAAATCAGAAATCAAATATGGGCTTACATTGTCCTAACCTCATACTGGCACACAACATAATCCTTTCAATAAAATGAAAAAACTACTAAAAAATTAAATAAACGTGCCTGTCAAAAGGTCACATGTGTGAGCTTGTCGTGTTGGTGTCCTGTGCTCCAAATTCACAAGGTGTTTCCAAATCAAAATATGGCAATAAAATTACATTGTCCTAACCTCATACTAGCACACAACATAATCCTTTCAATAAAATGAAAAACTACCTAAAATTAAATAAACGTGCCTGTGCAAAAGTCACATGTGTGAGCTGTGTGTTGGCTGTCCTGCTGCTCAAATTCACAAGAGTGTTTCCAAATCAAATATGGGCACATAAATTACATTGTCCTAAACCTTCATAACTAGCACACAACATAATCCTTTCAATAAAATGAAAAACTACCTAAAATTAAATAAACGTGCCTGTGCAAAAGTCACATGTGTGAGCTGTGTGTTGGCTGTCCTGCTGCTCAAATTCACAAGGTGTTTCCAAATCAAATATGGGCACATAAATTACATTGTCCTAACTCCATACTAGCAACAACATAATCCTTCAATAAATGAAAAAACTACCTAAAATTAAATAAACGTGCCTGTGCAAAAGTCACATGTGTGAGCTGTGTGTTGGCTGTCCTGCTGCTCAAAATTCACAAGGTATTTCCAAATCAAATATGGGCACATAAATTTACATTGTCCTAGGCTCATACTAGCACACAACATGATCCTTTCAATAAAATGAAAAACTACCTAAAATTAAATAAACGTGCCTGTGCAAAAGTCACATTGTGTGAGCTGTGTGTTGGCTGTCCTGCTGCCTCAAAATTCACAAGGTGTTCCAAATCAAATATGGGCACATAAATTACATTGTCCTAACCTCATACTAGCACACAACATAATCTTTCAATAAAATGAAAACTACCTAAAATTAAATAAACGTGCCTGTGCAAAAGTCACATGTGTGAGCTGTGTGTTGGCTGTCCTGCTGCTCAAATTCACAAGGTGTTTCCAAATCAAATATGGGCACATAAATTACATTGTCCTAACCTCATACTAGCACACAACATAATCCTTTCAATAAAATGAAAAACTACCTAAAATTAAATAAACGTGCCTGTGCAAAAGTCACATGTGTGAGCTGTGTGTTGGCTGTCCTGCTGCTCAATTCACAAGGTGTTTCCAAATCAAATATGGCACATAAATTACATTGTCCTAACCTCATACTAGCACACAACATAATCCTTTCAATAAAATGAAAAACTACCTAAAATTAAATAAACGTGCCTGTGCAAAAGTCACATGTGTGAGCTGTGTGTTGGCTGTCCTGCTGCTCAAATTCACAAGGTGTTTCCAAATCAAATATGGGCACATAAATTACATTGTCCTAACCTCATACTAGCACACAACATAATCCTTTCAATAAAATGAAAAACTACCTAAAATTAAATAAACGTGCCTGTGCAAAAGTCACATGTGTGAGCTGTGTGTTGGCTGTCCTGCTGCTCAAATTCACAAGGTGTTTCCAAATCAAATATGGGCACATAAATTACATTGTCCTAACCTCATACTAGCACACAACATAATCCTTTCAAATAAAATGAAAAACTACCTAAAATTAAATAAACGTGCCTGTGCAAAAGTCACATGTGTGAGCTGTGTGTTGGCTGTCCTGCTGCTCAAATTCACAAGGTGTTTCCAAATCAAATATGGGCACATAAATTACATTGTCCTAACCTCATACTAGCACACAACACAATCCTTTCAATAAAATGAAAAACTACCTAAAATTAAATAAACGTGCCTGTGCAAAAGTCACATGTGTGAGCTGTGTGTTGGCTGTCCTGCTGCTCAAATTCACAAGGTGTTTCCAAATCAAATATGGGCACATAAATTACATTGTCCTAAACCTCATACTAGCACACAACATAATCCTTTCAATAAAATGAAAAACTACCTAAAATTAAATAAACGTGCCTGTGCAAAAGTCACATGTGTGAGCTGTGTGTTGGCTGTCCTGCTGCTCAAATTCACAAGGTGTTTCCAAATCAAATATGGGCACATAAATTACATTGTCCTAACCTCATACTAGCACACAACATAATCCTTTTTCAATAAAATGAAAAACTACCTAAAATTAAATAAACGTGCCTGTGCAAAAGTCACATGTGTGAGCTGTGTGTTGGCTGTCCTGCTGCTCAAATTCACAAGGTGTTTCCAAATCAAATATGGGCACATAAATTACATTGTCCTAACCTCATACTAGCACACAACATAATCCTTTCAATAAAATGAAAAACTACCTAAAATTAAATAAACGTGCCTGTGCAAAGTCACATGTGTGAGCTGTGTGTTGGCTGTCCTGCTGCTCAAATTCACAAGGTGTTTCCAAATCAAATATGGGCACATAAATTACATTGTCCTAACCTCATACTAGCACACAACATAATCCTTTCAATAAAATGAAAAACTACCTAAAATTAAATAAACGTGCCTGTGCAAAAGTCACATGTGTGAGCTGTGTGTTGGCTGTCCTGCTGCTCAAATTCACAAGGTGTTTCCAAATCAAATATGGGCACATAAATTACATTGTCCTAACCTCATACTAGCACACAACATAATCCTTTCAATAAAATGAAAAACTACCTAAAATTAAATAAACGTGCCTGTGCAAAAGTCACATGTGTGAGCTGTGTGTTGGCTGTCCTGCTGCTCAAATTCACAAGGTGTTTCCAAATCAAATATGGGCACATAAATTACATTGTCCTAAACCTCATACTAGCACACAACATATCCTTTCAATAAAAATGAAAAACTACCTAAATTAAATAAACGTGCCTGTGCAAAAGTCACATGTGTGAGCTGTGTGTTGGCTGTCCTGCTGCTCAAATTCACAAGGTGTTTCCAAATCAAATATGGGCACATAAATTACATTGTCCTAATCATACTAGCACACAACATAATCCTTTCAATAAAATGAAAAACTACCTCAAATTAAATAAACGTGCCTGTGCAAAAGTCACATGTGTGAGCTGTGTGTTGGCTGTCCTGCTGCTCAAATTCACAAGGTGTTTCCAAATCAAATATGGGCACATAAATTACATTGTCCTAACCTCATACTAGCACACACATAATCCTTTCAATAAAATGAAAAACTACCTAAAATTAAATAAACGTGCCTGTGCAAAAGTCACATGTGTGAGCTGTGTGTTGGCTGTCCTGCTGCTCAAATTCACAAGGTGTTTCCAAATCAAATATGGGCACATAAATTACATTGTCCTAACCTCATACTAGCACACAACATAATCCTTTCAATAAAATGAAAAACTACCTAAAATTAAATAAACGTGCCTGTGCAAAAGTCACATGTGTGAGCTGTGTGTTGGCTGTCCTGCTGCTCAAATTCACAAGGTGTTTCCAAATCAAATATGGGCACATAAATTACATTGTCCTAACCTCATACTAGCACACAACATAATCCTTTCAATACAATGAAAAACTACCTCAAATTAAATAAACGTGCCTGTGCAAAAGTCACATGTGTGAGCTGTGTGTTGGCTGTCCTGCTGCTCAAATTCACAAGGTGTTTCCAAATCAAATATGGGCACATAAATTACATTATCCTAGGCTCATACTAGCACACAACACAATCCTTTCGATAAAATGAAAAACTACCTAAAATTAAATAAACGTGCCTGTGCAAAAGTCACATGTGTGAGCTGTGTGTTGGCTGTCCTGCTGCTCAAATTCACAAGGTGTTTCCAAATCAAATATGGGCACATAAATTACATTATCCTAGGCTCATACTAGCACACAACACAATCCTTTCGATAAAATGAAAAAACTACCTGCAAACTACCTGCCTAAAAATAAGAACCTACCTTAAAACCCTACCCACAAAACAAAAAAACGTACCTGAGCACCAATCTCATGTGAGCTGTGTGTTGGCAGTCCTGCTGCTCAAATACACATGTGTTGTCCTTACCTCATAGGAGCACACAACACAATCCTTTCAATAAAACAAACCTAAAAAATAAAAATACCTGTGCACCAGTCTCATGTTCCTTTCAAAAATAAAAACAAAAAAAACTATACCCAGCTATACCCAATAAAACAAACTATGCAATAAAAAAACCTATACGATAAAAATACCTGTGCACCAGTCTCATGTGAGCTGTGTGTTGACTTCCTGCTGCTCAAATACACATGTGTTGTCCTAACCTCATATGAGAACACAGCACAATCCTGTCAATAAAAAAATAAAAATAAACGTACCTGTGCACCAGTCGTATGTTCCTTTCAGCCAATAGCAATAAAAAACCTACAAGATACCTAAAAAAACGTACCTGTGCACCAGTCACACTTAAGCTGTGTGTTGGCCGTCCTGCTGCTCCTAGAGACCTGTGTTGTCCTAACCTCATATGAGCATACAACACAATCCTGTCTATACAAATAAAAACCCAGTCTCATGTGAGAGCTGTGTGTTGACCCTCCTGCTGCTCAAATACAAATGCGTTGTCCAAATCAAATATGGGCAGTTGGGCACATAATAGTAATATTTCCAATACAAATAATAAACGTCCCTGTTCACCAGTTGCATACTCCTTTCAGAAAAAAATCCCTCTTTAGAAACCTAAATCAAAACCTTTTTAGATGAAAAAAAGAAAAAAACATACCTGTGCACCAGTCTCATGTGAGCTGTGTGTTGCCCTTCCTGCCGCTCGTCCTGCGAAGCCCCCCGCCGGCAGTAGGGGTGCCTCTCAAGGAATTTAAGGTATTTGTAAATGGCCTTTCGGGTCATTCGTGCCTTCGGGCCGTAGTTGCCGATTTGGATGTACACTGGACGGCGGGCCATAGCGCACGAGTAGACCTGAGGCACGATGGATTGGGTAAGTTGGTTGTGTTGTGTTTGTATGTTGGCCGTAGTTGCTGATTGGGGTGTACACTGGGCGGCGGGCCATGGCACATGAATAGACCTGGGACTCGATGGATTGGTGTATGCATGTATGTATGTGGTGGTGGTGATGGTTGGGTGGGGTGAGGGCAAACAGGTGTGAGTGTGAGAGCTGGCTGTGTCATTTGTGAATGTTGGCCATGGCTACTCATTTGTGCATGTTGGCCATGGCTACTCATTTGTGCATGTTGGCCATGGCTACTTATTTGTATGTACTCTGAGCGGTGGGCCATAGCACATGAGCAAACCTGAGACAAGATGGATCGGGTAATGGATTGGGTAAGTTGGTTGTGTTGTGTGTGTATGTTGGCCCTAGCTGCCAATTCGGATGTACACTGGGCGGCGGGCCATAGTGCACGAGTAGACCTGAGGCAAAATGGATTGGTGTATGCGTGTATGTGGTGGTGGTTGAGTTGGGTTGGTTGAGGGCAACGAGGTGTGTGTCTGTGAGAGTTGGCTGTGTTATTCGTGCATGTTGGCCATAGTTCTTAATATGGATGTACACTGGGCGGCAGGCCGTAGCACATGAGGAGACCTGAGACACAATTGATTGGTGCATGCGTGTATGTGGTGGTGGTTGAGTTGGGTTGGGTTGGTTGAGGGCAAAGAGGTGTGTGTCTGTGAGAGTTGGCTGTGTAATTCGTGCATGTTGGCTATAGTTCTTAATTTGGATGTACACTGGGCGCTTGGGTGGCGGGACATAGCCCATGAGGAGACTTGAGGCACGATGGATTGGGTAAGTTGGTTGTGTTGTGTTTGTATGTTGGCCGTAGTTGCCGATTGGGGTGTACACTGGGCGGCGGTCCAAAGCACATGGGTAGATCTGAGGCATGATTGATTAGTGTGTGTGGTGGTGGTGGTGGTGGTGGTGGTGGTTGGGTTGGGTTGGGTGAGGGCAAAGAGGTGTGTGTGTGTGAGAGAGTTGGCTATGTAATTTGTGCATGTTGGCCATAGTTGCAAATTTGGATGTACACTGGGCGGTGGGCCATAGCAAACGAGTGGACCTGAGGCACAATGGATTGGGTAATGGATTGGGTCATCCTGCAACATGCAACATGCAACATACATCATCAAACATGCAACAAGGAAATACAACATGCAACAAGAAAATAAAACATGATAATAAAACATGCAACATTCATCATCAAACATGCAACAAGGAAATACAACACGCAACAAGCAAATAAAACATGCAAATAAAACAAGCAACATTCATCATCAAACATGTTATAAACATGCAAATAATTAAATACAAAATGCAGCATACATCATCAAGCATGCAACACACCTGAGCCATTCATCATAAAACATGTAATAACATGCAAATAATTAAATACATAATGCAGCATACATCATCAAACATATGCATGCAACCTGCAAATAATTAAGTAAAAAATGCAGCATACATCATTAAACAATTAACACACCTGAGCCATTCATCATCGAGCATGTAATAAACTTGCAACATGAAAATATGTAAATAAAAAATGCAGCATACATCATCAAGCATGCAACACACCTGAGCCATTCATCATAAAACATGTAATAAACCTGCAACATGCAAATACATAAATAAATACAAAATGCAGCATACATGATCAAACATGCAACACACCTGATGAAGTGTCAGATTATCTGGCCCCTTTCAGACAGGATACATGATCTGGTGCACGCACCTGATGAAGTATCAGATCATCTGGCTCCTTTTTGAACAGGATACATCATCAAGCATGCAACACACCTGATGAAGTGACACATCATCTGGCCAATATCGGACAGGATTCATGATCTGGTGCACTCCGACTGAGTGTACTCCATCTGCATACATGCAACACAGCTGAGCAAACTGTAATGCATCTGAGTGCATGCCACACACCTGATAAAGTGTCAGATCGTCCGGCCCCTTTTTGACAGGATGCATGATCAAAACATGCTACACACCTGATGAAGTGTCACATCATCTGGCCCCTCTTGAACAGGATACATGATCAAAACATGCTACACACCTGATGAAGTGTCACATCATCTGGCCCCTCTTGAACAGGATACATGATCAAAACATGCTACACACCTGATGAAGTGTCACATCATCTGGCCCCTCTTGAACAGGATACATGATCAAAACATGCTACACACCTGATGAAGTGTCACATCATCTGGCCCCTCTTGAACAGGATACATGATCAAAACATGCTACACACCTGATGAAGTGTCACATCATCTGGCCCCTCTTGAACAGGATACATGATCAAAACATGCTACACACCTGATGAAGTGTCACATCATCTGGCCCCTCTTGAACAGGATACATGATCAAAACATGCTACACACCTGATGAAGTGTCACATCATCTGGCCCCTCTTGACCTCTGGTGCACTCCATCTGCTTTGTCTCGGTCCCCCTTAATTGCGTTGATGCAGGCGTCCAGGCAGATGGAGGTGGCGGGTTTCTACCCTCTACTGCGTAGATGATCATGACATGATCAAAACATGCCACACACCTGATAAAGTATCAGATCGTCCGGTCCCCTTTTTTGACAGGATTCATGACCAAAACATGCAACATACCTGATAAAGTGTCAGATCGTTCGGCCCCTTTTTTGACAGGATTCATGACCAAAACATGCAACACACCTGATAAAGTGTCAGATTGTCCGGTCCCATTTTCACAGGATAAATGATCTGGTGCACTCCAACTGAGTGTAATCCATCTGCTTACGTGCAACACATCTGAGCAAACTGTAATACATCTGAGTGCATGCCACACACCTGATAAAGTGTCAGATCGTCCGGCCCCTTTTTGACAGGATACATGATCTGGTGCACGCCATCTGCGTTGTCTCCGTCCCCCTTGATTGCATTGATGCACGCGTCCAGGCAGATGGTGGTGGCTGGGGCGTTTCTTCCCTCTACTGCGTAGATGAGAGCTGCGCTCTGGAGAGTTTCACACCCTTCTTCCAGTCGGTTTACTTCGGGCCTCACCAGGATCTGCCCCCAACGTTGTAGAGCTAGACCGTCCTTAGGGTCGTTTGCATGAAGCGCCTGAAAGTGTGAGTGTAGGTGTGTGTGGGGGGGAGGGGGGGGTATGGGGGAGGGATGGTTTGGTTTGGTTTGATGTGGGTGGGAGGTGTGGGTGGGGTTAGGTGGGGATGGGAGTGGGTGGGTGTGGGGGAGGGATGGTTTGGTTTGGTTTGGTTTGGTGAAGGTGGGATTTGGTGTGTGTGTTTGTGTGTGCATGTGTATCTGTGTGTTTGCTTGTGAATGTGAGGGTGAGGGTGAGGGTGCACATGTGTATAGGTATATATATGTATGTGTGCATATTTGTGTGTGTATGTGTGTATGTATGTGTGTGTATGTATGTGTGAATATGTATGTATGCATGCATGTGTGTGTATGTATGTGTGTATGTGGGTGTGTTTGTGGGTGTGTATGTGGATGTCTCTATGTATATGTGTATGTATGTGTGTATGTGGGTGTTTCTATGTATATGTGTATGTGTGTGTATTTGTGTATGTGGTTGTCTCTATGTATATGTGTATGTATGTGTGTATGTGGGTGTTTCTATGTATATGTGTGTATGTGTGTGTATTTGTGTACGTGGGTGTCTCTATGTATATGTGTATGTATGTGTGTATGTGGGTGTTTCTATGTATATGTGTATGTGTGTGTATTTGTGTATGTGGGTGTCTCTATGTATATGTGTATGTATGTGTGTATGTGGGTGTTTCTATGTATATGTGTGTATGTGTGTGTATTTGTGTACGTGGGTGTCTCTATGTATATGTGTATGTATGTGTGTATGTGGGTGTTTCTATGTATATGTGTGTATGTGTGTGTATTTGTGTACGTGGGTGTCTCTATGTATATGTGTATGTATGTGTTTATGTGGGTGTTTCTATGTATATGTGTGTATGTGTGTGTATTTGTGTACGTGGGTGTCTCTATGTATATGTGTATGTATGTGTGTATGTGGGTGTTTCTATGTATATGTGTGTATGTGTGTGTATTTGTGTACGTGGGTGTCTCTATGTATATGTGTATGTATGTGTGTATGTGGGTGTTTCTATGTATATGTGTGTATGTGTGTGTATTTGTGTATGTGGGTGTCTCTATGTAAATGTGTGTATGCTTGTGTATGTGGGTGTTTCTGTGCCTGCACCCACCTGAAAGATAGTGTTGAGAGCCTTGACCACGTCCGCATAGACATACTTGCATCCCAATGAGTTCTCTAGCTCCTCCTCACCCATGTTTGTGTGTGTATATGTGTATGTATGTGTATACTAGTACGGTAGCCCGTGTGGCCGGTGGCCACACCTACTCTCACGAAGACCCCCCCCCCCCCCCACACACACACACACACACACACACCCCAATCATAGTACGGGTGCCCGTTTGGCCTTTGGCCACACCTATTGGGAGCTGGTTACATAATGGTTTACACTTGAAGCCCCCCCCATTCACACACCACCACCACCAAACCATTATCCGCCCCCTCCCCCCTTCCCTCCCGTTGGCCACACCTGTTTTGGGCTGGGTTGCAAAACGGTTTTCTCTGCAGTGCATGCAACTTAAAACATTGACGGATTTGCGATGGTCTCCCTTGTGCACCCACAAGCACACAAACACCACCGTCCTCCCCCCCCCCCCCCCCCCCCCCAGTTATCTCCACCCCCACCCAACCATGTACCCCCGCCCACAAACATACTCCCTAACTCTTCCTGACATATTTCCTGACTCCATCCCTTCCCCTACCCCAGCCATCCCACCATCCCCACCCTCTCCCACTCTCATCCCTCCCCTCCCTCCTACACGCACCCACCAGCACACACACTCCATATCTGCCTCCCTCCACTTCAGCTGTGGGCTTTGCCATAGCTGAAAGGCAAACGGGACGATGAGCATCGACAACGTTTGCGCATCATCCGACTCCGCTAAAAGCATCGGACCTGCTTCCCTGCCACCTCAGCTGTGATCGATAGTCGACCCCACTGAAAAAGCTGAACCTGCGCAATCGCAACCTTTACATAACTAAAGCATGTTTTTAGCGAGCATATATTTAGTTCGGCCGAAGAACAATCCTGTTAACCGCAACTGCTCCCGAAGTCAACTCGATCTGAGACTTGGAAACATCGCTAGGTTCATCCATTCAACTTTGCCGCAAGCTCGCTATAGCACAATGCACAGCGACGACATGTTTCTCGATGCAGAGGGAAGAAGTTGCAGTCAAGTTGCTGATTTTAGATGTTCGGTCAAGTTAGGGCGAGAATGCTCAGCGAGATTTTTCATTCGGTCAACTTTGATGCGTACTTGCTATGGCACAATGCGGAGCGACATGTTTCTCAATGCAGTGGGAAGAATTTGCAGTCAAGTGTGTGACATGGAATGGATGCGATTCGGACATTTCTGACAGGTTGGCTGACTCACTACGTCACCTCCCGTTGTGCGCAGCGACAGGTCTCTTGACGCAAGGGAAAGGTCTTGCAGAGATGCAGGGGGAAAAGCTTGTAGGAAGACGAACTGTAGCGCTACCGAAATCAGGTGGATGAACTCAGGCGTGAAAAGGAGAAATCGGGCAGGATGCGCAACAGGTAGAATACGCAGGAGGCGAAGGTTGCATAAGGCAGAATTCGCAGGAGGCCAATCAGGCAGAAGTTGAAGCAGGAGGGATTAAACGCGGGAATTGGCTGGGCGGGAAATGGCTGGGCGGGAAGTCGGTTAAGTCGGTTACGCGATGACACCACCACGACCACCACGACCATGATTTCTTTATATATATAGATGTGTGTATGTGTGTATATATGTGTGTGTATGTGGGTGTCTCTGTGCCTGCACCCACCTGGAAGATAGTGTTGAGAGCCTTGACCACGTCCGCATAGACATACTTGCATCCCAATGAGTTCTCTAGCTCCTCCACACCCATGTTTGTGTGTGTATATGTGTATGTATGTGTACATGTGTATGTGTGTATATATGTGTGTATGTGGGTGTCTCTGTGCCTGCACCCACCTGGAAGATAGTGTTGAGAGCCTTGACTGCGTCCGCAGAGACATACTTGCATCCCAGTGAGTTCTCAAGCTCCTCCACGCCCCTGGCTAGGAATCCTGCAGGCATGTTGAGGTACTTTGTATGGTGTTAAAGTCCAGGGATAGCCCAAAAGGCTAAAAAGACATACCGTGACAGGAGGGGATGAATATAAAAACACTTTGTATGGTGTTACAGTCAAGCGATATATGCATGTATGGATTTTATTGAATACATGGGTGAATGAATGCAAGGATTTCATGGAGTGCGTGGATAAATGACTGCATGGATTTCACTATAGAACGAACTTAGGCCCCCCGTCAGTTAAGCAATCGTTTGAGGTTCAGTCTTTGGATAGCCCCAAAGGCTAAAAAGACATACCGTGACAGGAGGGGATAAATATAAAAAACACTGGTGAACTGAACCCCAAACAATTATTTTACCGACGGGGGCCCTGAGTTTGTTCTACAGCGAAATCCTTGCATTCTATGAAATCCATGCATTCATTCATCCATGCATTCCATGAAATCTATGCATTTATTCATCCATCCATGCATTCCATGAAATCCTCGCATTCATCCATCCACTCATTCAACAAAATCCATGCATTCATTCATCCATGCATTAAATAAAATCCATGCATTCATTCATCCATGCGTTCCATAAAAACCATGCATTCATTGACCCAAGCATTCAATAAAAACCATGCATTCATTGACTCATGCATTCAATCAAATCCATGCATTCATTGACCCATGCATTCAATCAAATCCATGCATTCATTGACCCATGCGTTTCATAAAAACCATGCATTCATTCATTCATCCATCCATGCATTCAATAAAATCCATGCATTCATTCATCCATGCATTCCATTAAATCTATGCATTCATTCATCCATCCATGCACTCATTCACCCATGCATTCCATGAAATCCATCCATTCATTCATCCATCCATGCACTCATTCACCCATGCATTCATTGACCCATGCATTCAATAAAATCCATGCATTCATTCATCCATGCATTCCATGAAAACCATGCATTCAATCATCCATCCATCCATGCATTCATTCATCCATCTATGCATTCCATGAAATCCATGCATTCATTCATCCATCCATGCATTCATTCACCCATGCATTCATTCATCCATCCATGCATTTATTCACCCATGCATTCCATGAAATCCATCCATTCATTCATCCATCCATGCATTCATTCACCCATGCATTCATTCATCCATCCATGCATTCATTCACCCATGCATTCCATGAAATCCATCCGTTCATTCATCCGCGCATTCCATGAAATCCATGCATTCAATCAAATCCACACCTATATCACTATATGTATGGGTTCTCAGCAATCAGGCTCCAGGAGTGACGCCTGGTTGAAAAGTGTGACGCCCACCCAGTATGTGGGTTCGTAGTAACCAGGCTCCCATTTTAACTACTAACTAACTAACTAACCAACCAATTGGTTAACTTACTGACCGATAAACTAGCAAAGTAAGTAGGAGTGAGAGACTCACCATTATAACTAACAAACTAACTAACTAACCAACTAACTAATTAACTGACTAACCAATCAACTAGTTAACTGACTATCCGACCAATTACTTAACTAACTAATCGATGAACTATCAAAGTGATAGGGGTGAGTGACGCACCCTCGTTGAAAAGCGTAACTAACTAACTAACTAACCAACTAACTAACCAACCAACTAGTTAACTGACTATCCAACCAATTTGTTAAGTAAGTGATCGATAAACTATCAAAGTAAGTAGGGGTGAGTGACGTACCCTGGTTGAAAAGTGCAACGCCCACCCAGTATGTGGGTTTGCAGTATTCAGGCTCCCAGTATAAGTAACTAACTAACCAACAAACCTACTAGTTAACTAATCAACGAACAAATTAATTAACTAACTGACCGATAAACTATCAAAGTAAGTAGGGGTTAGTGACGCACCCTGGTTAAAAAGCGTGACGCCCACCCAGTAGGTGGGTTCGCAGTATCCGGGCTCCACCTCCCTTGCACGTTCAAAGTGATTCAGAGCAGCGGGGTAGTTGTTCTTACGGCGCTGCAGGATGCCGCTGTTTAGCTGCACCTTAGCGCTGTCCGGACAAACCTGGGCAATGCGGAGGTGGAGAGGTTGTAGGTGGAGAGGTTGTAGGTGGAGAGGTTTAGAGGTTGTAGGTGAAGAGGTTGAAATTGTGAATTGAAGATGAGGGAGTACAAGTGTGACCATTACACGAACTGTTCAGCTGCACCTCAGCACTATCCGGACAAAGCTGGGCACTGCGGAGGTGGAGAGGTTGGAGGTGGAGAGGTTGTAGGTGTAGAGGTTGAAATTGTGAATTGAAGATGAGGGAGTACAAGTATGACCATTACAAAAACTGTTCAGCTGCACCTTAGTGCTGTCTGGACAAACCTGGGTAATGTGGAGGTGGAGAGGTTGGAATTTTGAATTTAAGATGAGGAAGTACAAGTATGATTATTACAAAAGCTGTTCAGCTGCAGCTTGGCGCTATCTGGACAAACCTGGGTATTGTGGAGGTTGAGAGGTTGGAGGTGGAGAGGTGGAGAGATTGGCGGTGGAGAGGTTGCAAGGTTGAAATTATGTAGAAGATGAGGGAGTACATGCATCATGAGTACAGGAACTGTTCAGCTGCACCTTATCACTATCGGGACAAACCTGGGTAATGTGGAGGTTGAGTGGTTGGAGGTAGAGAGGTGGAGAGGTTGGAGATGGAGAGGTGGAGAGTTTGAAATTATGTAGAAGATGAGGGAGTACATGCATCATGAGTACAGGAACTGTTCAGCTGCACCTTATCACTATCGGGACAGACCTGGGTAATGTGGAGGTTGAGTGGTTGGAGGTGGAGAGGTGGAGAGGTTGGAGATGGAGAGGTGGAGAGTTTGAAATTATGTAGAAGATGAGGGAGTACATGCATCATGAGTACAGGAACTGTTCAGCTGCACCTTATCACTATCGGGACAAACCTGGGTAATGTGGAGGTTGAGTGGTTGGAGGTGGATAGGTGGAGAGGTTGGAGATGGAGAGGTGGAGAGTTTGAAATTGTGTAGAAGATGAGGGAGTACATGCATCATGAGTACAGGAACTGTTCAGCTGCACCTTATCACTATCGGGACAAACCTGGGTAATGTGGAGGTTGAGTGGTTTGAGGTGGAGAGGTGGAGAGGTTGGAGATGGAGAGGTGGAGAGTTTGAAATTATGTAGAAGATGAGGGAGTTCATGCATCATGAGTACAGGAACTGTTCAGCTGCACCTTAGCACGATTGGGACAAACCTGGGCAATGCAGAGGTGGATAGGTTGGAGGTAGAGAGGTTGCAAGGTTGGCATTGTGTAGAAGATGAGGGAGTTCATGTATCATGAGTACAGGAACTGTTCAGCTGCACCTTTTCACTATCGGGACAAACCTGGGTAATGTGGAGGTTGAGTGGTTGGAGATGGAGAGGTTGGAGATGGAGAGGTGGAGAGTTTGAAATTATGTAGAAGATGAGGGAGTTCATGCATCATGAGTACAGGAACTGTTCAGCTGCACCTTATCACTTTCGAGACAAACCTGGGTAAGGTGGAGGTTGAGTGGTTGGAGGTGGAGAGGTTGCAAGGTTGAAATTATGTAGAAGATGAGGGAGTACATGCATCATGAGTACAGGAACTGTTCAGCTGCACCTTATCACTATCGGGACAAACCTGGGTAATGTAGAGGTTGAGTGGTTGGAGGTGGAGAGGTTGGAGATGGAGAGGTTGGAGATGGAGAGGTGGAGAGTTTGAAATTATGTAGAAGATGAGGGAGTACATGCATCATGAGTACAGGAACTGTTCAGCTGCACCTTAGCACGATTGGGACAAACCTGGGCAATGCTGAGGTGGATAGGTTGGAGGTAGAGAGGTTGCAAGGTTGGAATTGTGTAGAAGATGAGGGAGTTCATGTATCATGAGTACAGGAACTGTTCAGCTGCACCTTTCCACTACCGGGACAAACCTGGGTAATGTGGAGGTTGAGTGGTTGGAGGTAGAGAGGTTGCAAGGTTGGCATTGTGTAGAAGATGAGGAAGTTCATGTATCATGAGTACAGGAACTGTTCAGCTGCACCTTTTCACTATCGGGACAAACCTGGGTAATGTGGAGGTTGAGTGGTTGGAGATGGAGAGGTTGGAGATGGAGAGGTGGAGAGTTTGAAATTGTGTAGAAGATGAGGGAGTTCATGCATCATGAGTACAGGAACTGTTCAGCTGCACCTTAGCACGATTGGGACAAACCTGGGCAATGCAGAGGTGGATAGGTTGGAGGTAGAGAGGTTGCAAGGTTGGAATTGTGTAGAAGATGAGGAAGTTCATGTATCATTGTTGAATGATGACAAAAACTATTCAGCTGCACCTTAGCGCTGTCTGGACAAACCTGGGTAATGTGGAGGTTGAGTGGTTGGAGGTGGAGAGGTGGATAGGTTGGAGGTGGAGAGGTTGCAAGGTTGGAATTGTGTAGAAGATGAGGAAGTTCATGTATCATTGTTGAATCATTACAAAAACTGTTCAGCTGCACCTTAGCACTATCGGGACAAACCTGGGCAATGTGGAGGTGGAGAGGTTTAGAGGTTGTAGGTGTAGAGGTTGAAATTGTGAATTGAAGATGAGGGGGTACAAGTATGACCATTACACGAACTGTTCAGCTGCACCTTAGCGCTGTCTGGACAAACCTGGGTAATGTGGAGGTGGAGAGGTTGGAGGTGGAGAGGTTGGAATTGTGAATTGAAGATGAGGAAGTACAAGTATGATTATTACAAAAGCTGTTCAGATGCACCTTGGCGCTATCTGGACAAACCTGGGTAATGTGGAGGTGGAGAGGTTGGAATCGTGTACTGAAGATGAGGGTGCACATGAATCACTGTTACATCGTTACTATTTATTATTATTTATTATTAATAACAGGTTAATAATAATGATTGTTATTATTAGAAAGCACTTCCACCTTTAATGCCCACATGAAGAGACTTTCCTCAGAAAGCCTGTCCCAATTGAATGAAATTAAATTGGCACCTCGAAAGCAGACATGAAGAGCTAAATTAAATTAGCAAATTTAAAATAAATTAAATTAGCGATAACATTCAATTAGCAATCAAAAATGAAGTATCACCTTTAATGCTGACATGAAGAATTAAATCAAATAAGCAATTAAAATAAATTATAAATCAAAATTAAATTATCACCTCAAATGCCGACATTAATAATTAAATCAAATTAGCAATTAAATTAAATTAAATGAGCAATCAACATCAAATTATCAACTCTAATGTATGTATGTATGTTACAGTCCAGGGGTAGGCCAAATAGGCTAAAGGGACTTTCCCAACCGTATATGCCATATATAGGCCATATATATATACCACCTCTAATGCTGACACGAAGAGAGTCTCCTCAGACAGCCAGTCACAATTGAATTAAATTAAATTAGCACCTCGAACGCAGACATGCAGAATCAAATTATCAATTAAATTAGCAAATTAGCAAATTAAATTATCACCCCTAATGCCGACATGAAGAATTAAATTAAATGAGCAATCAAAATTAAATGACCACCTCTAATGCCGACATGAAGAATTAAATTAAATGAGCAATCAAAATTAAATGATCACCTCTAATGCCGACATGAAGAGAATCTCTTCATACAGACAGTCACAATTTAATTAAATTAGCACCTCTACGCAGACATGAAGAATTAAATCAAATGACCAATTCAAATAGATTATAACCTCTAATGCCGACATGAAGAATTAAATTAAATGAGCAATCAAAATTAAATTATCACCTCTAATGCCGTCATGAAGAATTAAATTAAATGATAAATTAAGTTAAATTATGACCTCTAATGCCGACATGAATAGAGTCTCTTCATACAGACAGTCCCGATTATTAGTATTCATTAATTTTATGAATCGAAAATCCTGATATGAATTAAACATTTATTATAAAGATCTCTAAGATACAACTTATTACGTTTTATTTACTAATTATTATTATTTATTATTATTGGCAATAATAATAATATTATTGTTATTATTAAAAGGCACTTTCACCTCTAATGCCGACATGAAGAGAGTCTCCTCAGACAACCAGTCCCAATTGCGATCGTATGTCCGCACGCCATACATGGCCAACAGGGTCACACACAACAGCAGCACCAGCAGGTTGACAGTGACAGGCAGTACGCCAGCCAGGGCCCCCACCCGGGGCTTGCTTGCAGGGGCAAGGCTTTGGTCGTCCTCGTCATCATCATCGACATCGACAGTGTTGCTTGTGCTGTCCTGGGTGTATCGATAGGGGGGATGGGAATAATGGGATTCTTTTATATTATATTTCATATTGGGATTACTTATTTCATATTATGGGATTACTTATTTTATATTCTGGGATTACTTATTTCATATTATGGGATTATATTATATTATATTTGATAAAACAAAAGTGAAAGACCCATCACAAAAAGTGTGAAGGCATCCTTCTGCAGACCCCCCCCCCCCCCCCCGGCTCCGGAACCCACTGTTCAGCCACTATCTCAGCCACCACTTAGTGTTACGGTGTCTAATTATGCTCATTCTACAGGGTTTTCACAGGCCTATCCATTGAGGTTGGTCTCGAGACCATTGGGAATGTTTGAAACATAGAAAATCAGCATCATCGATGTTACATTGTTTGGTGGGGCTTGGAGATCAGTCAGGCAGTAAAAACAGAAGTCATTCAAAAAAGTCATTCAAAAAAGAAAAAGCAGTGAACAACCACGAGGTCTCACTCTGTACTTCGTTGTACACGTGTTGGTTACGGCGTTGTGTGTGTGGAGAGGGAGAGAGAGAGAGAGAGAGAGAGAGAGAGAGAGACCCTGACCCCCCCCCCCCCCCCCACCCTGGGCATAATATGTGGTAGATCTCTCCCCCAATAGCATGTATGGACTGGTAATTATTAAAGAAACAACCTAGTTCCACTCCCATGTCATTCTGAGGGCTAGAAAAGAAGTGCCAGAAAACAGCCTGAAAAGTACATAATTTTTTGAAAATGTTGGATTTTTCCCTTGACCCCCCCCCCCCCCCCCCCCCCCCTCCCGCGGAGGACCATTACTTTTTTTCTACTGGGCCAAATTAAGAAATAAAACCGGATTCTTCATCCTCTCTGTGATATGTACAAAGTTTGATGATGGGGTCACTTTGGTTCGAAGTTGCCCCCCCCCTGTTATTTTTCTGACATTTTGTGTTCTGCATGCGTGGGTGTGTGGGTGTGGGTGTGATTGTGGGTGGGTGTGGGTGTGAGGGTGTGGGTGTGGGTGTGGGTGTGTGGGTGTGGGTGTGATTGTGGGTGGGTGTGGGTGTGAGGGTGTGGGTGTGTGGGTGTGGGTGTGAGGGTGTGGGTGTGTGGGTGTGGGTGTGGGTGTGTGGGTGTGGGTGTGATTGTGGGTGGGTGTGGGTGTGAGGGTGTGGGTGTGTGGGTGTGATTGTGGGTGGGTGTGGGTGTGAGGGTGTGGGTGTGATTGCATGATGCATACTTCCCACCTGCTTGATGTTGACCCATGTGAGCGGTACAGCAACCAGACAATCTGACAGCAGGGTGCAGTAGGCAATGAATGGAAAGTACAACAGACGTTTCTGATAGTTTTTGTTTTTGTTATTTTATTTTCTGTTATGTTCTTTGTGTGTGTGTATGCGTGTGTGTGTGTGTATGTGTGTGCGTGTGTGCGTGTGTGTGTCTGTGGGTATATGATGCAGACTTCGCACCTGCTTGATGTTGACCCATGTCAGCGGTACAGCAACCAGACACTCTGACAGCAGGGTGCAGTTGGCAATGAATGGAAAGTACAACAGACTTTTCTGATAGTTTTTGTTATTTTATTTTATTTTATTTTCTGTTCTGTGTGTGTGTATGTGCGTGTGTGTGTATGTGTGTGTATGTGCGGTGTGTGTATGTGCGTGTGTTTATGTGTGTGTGTATGTGCGTGTGTGTATGTGTGTGTGTGTGTGTGTGATGCAGACTTCCCACCTGCTTGATGTTGACCCATGTGAGCGGTACAGCCACCAGACACTCTGACTGCAGGATGCAGTAGCCAATAGATGGAAAGTACAACAGACGTTCCCCGATGAATGTTCCGACATAGAAGAGCGCATTAGACGCAGGGAAGAAGGGTCCGACCACCAGGCCAGCTAGCACCACCAGGCGCCATCGACGGGTTGCGATCGAGGGGGAGGGGAGGGGGGCTGCAAGTCAAGGAAGCCACAGGGAAGTCAGAAGGAAGCTATAGGGAAGTCAGAAAGAATCTACGTGGAAGCCACAGGGAGGTCAGAAGGAAGCTATGTGGAAGCCACAGGGAAGTCAGAAAGAAGCTACATGGAAGCCACAGGGAAGTGAGAAGGAAGCTACATGGAAGCTACATGGAAGCTACATGGAAGTGAGAAGGAAGCTACGTGGAAGCCACAGGGAAGTGAGAAGGAAGCTACATGGAAGCTACATGGAAGTGAGAAGGAAGCTACGTGGAAGCCACACGAAAGTGAGAAGGAAGCTATATGGAAGCCACAGGGAATTCGGAAGGAAGCCACAGGGAGGTCAGAAGGAAGCTGTGTGGAAGCTAGAGGGAAGTCAGAAGGAAGCCACAGGGAGGTCAGAAGGAAGCTGTGTGGAAGCCACAGGGAAGTTAGAAGGAAGCCACAGGGAAGTCAGAAAGAAGCTACAGGGAAGTCAGAAGGAAGCTATGTGGAAGCAGGGTTGTGAGAAGGAAGCTGTGGAGGCAACAGGGAAGTGAGAGGGTACCTATGTATAAGCCACAAGGAAGTCAGAAGGAAGCTAAGTGGAAGTCACCAGGAAGCCAGCGAAAGCCAGGAGGAGCAGGAGGAGGCAGCAACAAGGAAGCCACAGGGAAGTCAGAAGGAAGCTACGTGGAAGCCACCAAGAAGCCAACAAAGGCCACGAGGTTGGAGTAGTAGGCAGTAACAAGGAATTAATAAGCCCCCCCACCACCACCACACACACACACACACACACACACCAATTCCACCCCACACACACACACCATTACTACCCCTCCCCCCCCCCCCCCCACACACACACACAAACACACACGTCTCCTCCTCCCATCCACATCTCCTCCCCCACCCCCTTCTCCTCCCACCCACGACCATCATGTGATACCGCACACCCTCTCCTGACTAATTCCCCCCCCCCCCCCCCCCCCCCCTCACCCTCCCCCCCACCACCACATTACTACCTATCCCATTCCACTCACCCTCTCCGACCCAATTGCCCCCCCCACACCCACCCACCCCACCCCCCCAACCACACACACACTCCCCACCCCCACCCACCATTACTACCCCACCCCATCCACTCTCACCCTCTCCTGCCTTGCTCCAGTCCATGAGCACACCCCAGGGGGCAGAGAGGAGGGCCACCAGGAGTAAGAAGGAGTACAAGCCAGCTGTGGCCAGGTTTCTAGGGTCTTGCAGGCCTTCCACCACTGGAATACAGGCAAAGGACCAGTCCGCTGAAAGCATGGACTGAAGATGGTGTGTGTGTGTGAGTTAGGGGGTGTGTGGGGTGTGTGGGTGTGTGGGTGTGGGTGTGGGTGTGGGTGGGCTGAAGGGGTGGGGGTGGGGGGGTGGGGGGCGCAGGAAGATGTGTGGGTAGATTTGGGTGTTGGTACAGTGTGTGGATGAACTCCACCACTGGAATACAGACGAATGACCAGTCTGCTGAAAGCATGGACTGAAGATGGTGTGTGTGTGTGTGTGTTGGGGGGGGGGGGGGGGGGGGGCGCAGGAAGATGTGTGGGTAGATTTGGGTGTTGGTACAGTGTGTGGATGGTCTCTACCACTGGAATACAGGCAAAGGAGTAGTCCGCTGAAAGCATGGCCTGATGGTAGGGTGGGGTGGGGTGGAGTGGGCTGGAGTGAGGTAGGGTGGGGTGGAGTGAGGTTAGGTGGGGTGGGGTAAGGTGGGGTGGAGTGGGGTGAAGGTGGAGTGGGGTGGTGGAGTGGGCTGGAGTGAGGTGGGGTGGGGTGGAGTGAGGTGGGGTGAAGTGGGGTGATGTAGAGTTGGGTGAGGTAGGGTGGTGTGGAGTTGGGTGGGGTGGGTTGGTTTGGGGTGGGTGGCGTCGGGTGAGGTGGTGTGGTGTGGGACGGAGTTGGGTGAGGTGGGGTGGTGTGGGGTGGAGTTGGGTGGGGTAGGTTGGGACGGAGTTGGGTGGGGTGGGTTCGTTTGGGGTGGGGTGGCGTCGGGTGAGGTGGGGTGGGACGGAGTTGGGTGAGGTGGGGGCGGTGTGGGGTGGAGTTGGGTGAGGTGGGGTGGGGTTGGACGGAGTTGGGTGAGGTGGGGTGGTGTGGGATGGAGTCGGGTGAGGTGGGGTGGTGTGGGATGGAGTTGGGTGAGGTGGATTGGTTTGGGGTGGGGTGGCGTCGGGTGAGGTGGGGTGGAGTGGAGTTGGGTGAGTTGGGCTGGGTTGGGTTGGGTTGGGTTGGGTAGGAGTGGGTCAGGGTGGGATGGGTCGGGGTGAGGTGGGGTGGCCCACTGGACACACACTCACCGGCCAAATAAGCAAGGAGGCGTAGAGCGAATGAAGATATCCAGACGTGGCTACTCTAGTGATGAGTGAGTCAGAGAAAGGGATAGGGTTCTCAACCTTCCTGTAGATTCGGACCAACTGGTCTACGGCCACCCAGCTTCTGAACTTGATGTATAGAACACCGGCAGCGGCAATCAGCAGCATGCGCACCCACTTGCGACGCTGCCAAAAGTGGAGGCGCTCTTTCCTACAAGGTCAGAGCATTGGGTTGGGTTGGGTTGGGCTGCATTGGCTGGGGTTGGGATGGGTTGGGTTGGATTGGGTGGGGTGGGGTGGGGCTGGGTTAGGTTGAGTTGGGCTGGGTTGAGTTGGATTGGGTGGTTTGGTTTGGTTTGGGCTGGGTTGGGTTGGGTCGGATTTGTTTTCTCTTTTTTCTTCCGGATTTTGTTTGATTGTTTTGCTTTGTTTTGTTTGGGCCGTATCAATTACTTAGTTGTGGATGTTCCATACGTGCTCCACAGGTTTTGTTTGGTTTGATTTGTGCTGTTTTGCATCTCTCACATCTACGTAGGCACCATCATGACGTCATACGCCAGCATGGCAACAATTAATGAGACCCCAGTCTGTTTGGCTTGGATTGATTTTGGCCAGTTTGGTTTTGTTTGCTTTCATTTGATTTGTGCTGTTTTGCATCACTCACGTTGTTCCCTTAGTTTCATACGCCCTCTACACAGGCACCATCATGCCATGTGCCAGCAAGGTAACAATTAATGTGACCTTAATCTGTTTGGCTCAGATTGATTTTGTTCAGTTTGGCTTTGTTTGCTTTGCATTGATTTGATTTGTGCTGTTTTGCATCACTCACGTTGTTCCCTTAGTTGCATACGCCCTCTACATGGGCACCATCATGACGTCATACGCCAGCATGGCAACAATTAATGTGGTCCTAATCTGTTTGGCTCAGATTGATTTTGTTCAGTTTGGCCTTGTTTGCTTTGCATTGATTTGCTTTGTGCTGTTTTAAATCACTCACGTTGTTCCTTAAGTTGCATACGCGCTCTGAAACCATACCATCATGAGGTCATACACCAGCAAGGCAACAATTACTGTTACAAATACTGTAATAAGTTTTTCTCTCTTTCTCACAAGTGGTTTGATTTGTGTTGTGCCACAGCACCATCATGAGGTCATACACCAGCAAGGCAACAATTAATGTGGTCCTAATATGTTTGGATCAGATTATTTTTGCTCAGTTTGGCTTTGTTTGCTTTGCATTTATTTGATTTGCTTTGTGCTTTTTGTTTTGTACCACTCACGTTGTTCCCTTAGTTGCATACACCCTCTGCAACTGTACCATCATGACGTCATATGCCAACCTGGCAACAATTAATGCAACCCCAATCTGTTTGGCTCAGATTGATTTTCTTCAGTTTGATTTTCTTCAGTTTGGTTTTGTTTGATTTTGTTTGATTTTGTTTGGTTTGCTTTGCTTTGATTTGTGCTGTCTTATATCACTCACGCTGTTCCTTTAGTTGCATACGCCCTCTGCAACTGTACCATCATGACGTCATATGCCAACCTGGCAACAATTAATGCGACCCCAATCTGTTTGGCTCAGATTGATTTTCTTCAGTTTGGTTTTGTTTGATTTTGTTTGATTTTGCTTGATTTTGTTTGGTTTGCTTTGCTTTGATTTGTGCTGTCTTATATCACTCACGCTGTTCCTTTAGTTGCATACGCCCTCTGCAACTGTACCATCATGACGTCATATGCCAGCATGGCAACTATAACTGTAATCCTTTTTCTTTATTTGTTTCCTCTGCTGGGGTTTGATTTGTGTTCTGCAACGGCACCATCATGACGTCATATGCCAGCATGGCAACAATTGATGTGACTCTAATCTGTTTGGCTCAGATTGATTTTGGTTTTGTTTGATTTTGTTTGATTTGCTTTGATTTGTATTGTTTTGTATCACTCACGTTGCTCCTTTATTTGTATACACCCTCTGCAACGGCACCATCATGACGTCATACGCCAGCATGGCACCAATTACCGTAATCCCAATCTCTTTGGACAACGCTGCCAGCCAAGCAAGTAGTACCGCACCCCCGACTCGCATCCAGTGCAGTACAGCCTCCCCCCGGGCCGACAAACCACCGTCCCGCATGTACTGCCCAACGCCAGTACTGCCCGCAGGTGGCGTCTGCTTGGCACTGGCGAGGGCAGTTGGAGACCGGTTGGGTTGGTTGGGTTGGTTGGCGAGGGTGTCAGATTCGGCTGCTTGGAAGTAGAGAAGGATAGCGGGGATGGAGAGACAAACACACAAGAGCTCTGCATGGCCCACGATGCCAGCTACGGCCTCCGTATGAACAGGGTGGAGGGCGAAGGAGAGAGCGGTGAGCCAGGCTGGCAGGTGTACCTGATTTAGGGTTTGGGCAAGGTTGAGTTTGGGTAAGGTGGGATGTAAGAAAGGGTTAGGTCAGGTTGGGTTGGTAAGGTTGGGTTGCGGAGCCCATGGTGCCAGCTACGGCCTTCATATGGACAGCGTGGAGGGCGAAGGAGAGGGCGGTGATCCAGGCTGGCAGGTGTTCCTGAGTTAGGGTTTGGGCAAGGTTGAGTTTGGGTAAGGTGGGATATGGGAAAGGTTGGGTTGGGTTGGGTTGGTAAGGTTGGGTTGTGGAGCCCATGGTGCCAGCTACGGCCTTCACAAAAAAAGCGCCTAAGAGATTGAGTTGCTCAAAACACACAGGGTGTGTATGAACAGCGTGGAGGGCGAAGGAGAGGGCAGAAAGCCAGGCTGGCATGTGTACCTGACCAGAGTTGGGTTGTGGAGCCCATGGTGCCAGCTACGGCCTTCACAAAAAAAGCGCCTAAGAGATTGAGTTGCTCAAAACACACAGGGCGTGTATGAACAGAGCGGAGGGCGAAGGAGAGGGCGGAAAGCCAGGCTGGCAGGTGTACCTGACCAGAGTTGGGTTGTGGAGCCCATGGTGCCAGCTAAGACCTTCACAAAAAAGGCGCCTAAGAGATTGTGTTGGTAAAAAAACGCAGGGGCGTGTATGAGCAGCGCTGAGGGCGAAAGAGAGAGCGGTAAGCCAGGCTGGCAGATGTAAGTGGTAAACGGTATTACACAATTTAATTGCGGTCCAGCTACAAAGTTTAAAAAACACCTAAAATAACATTACGAAAAGTAATATAATCAACCCTATTATAGAGAAAGTACAGTTACATGTGTACCCTACCAGAGTTGGGCTTGGGAAAGGTGAGAGAAAAGAAAAAGTGCCAACCGCGTTCATCCAGTGCTTTTCAGCTACTGACAAGAGCTTCTAGGCAGCTCCTTTGAAATATTACAAAAAAGAAGCAAAACAAAAAACAAAGCAAAGCCAAAATATAAAACAAAAAACAAATCAAAAACTTGGTTATCTGGGAGAGGGAATCCAAAGAAGACTGTAGTGGGTCTGTCCCCTTGTCTTGCAGCATCATGCTGAACGCGCAGCCGTGGTGGGGACCCCCCAAAAGCAAAGCGAAACAAAAAGTAAAGCAAAACAAAAAGCAAAGCAAATATATAATAATAAAAGCAAAGCAAAAACCTCGTTACCTGGGATGGATGGACGGCTTGGGTAAGTTGAGAAAAGAAAGAGTGACAGCCGCACTCATCCATTGCATTTCTTTTTGGCTACGGGCAGCAGCTTCTAGGCAGCTCCTTTGCCTGGCTTTTCAGACAAACCAAACGCAACCTAGTCGAGCTTGAATTTTTTCTTTTTGGCTACGAGCAGCAGCTTCCTATAATATAAATTACAAACAACAAAGCTGTATTATGAGTACAAAAAATAGAGTACAAAATAAAGCTGTATTATGAGTACAAAAAATAAAGTACAAACAACAAAGCTGTATTATGAGTACAAAAAATAAAGTACAAAATAAAGCTGTATTATGAGTACAAAAAATAAAGTACAAAATAAAGCTGTATTATGAGTACAAAAAATAAAGTACAAAATAAAGCTGTATTATGAGTACAAAAAATAAAGTACAAAATAAAGCTGTATTATGAGTACAAAAAATAGAGTACAAAATAAAGCTGTATTATGAGTACAAAAAATAGAGTACAAACAACAAAGCTGTATTATGAGTACAAAAAATAAAGTACAAAATAAAGCTGTATTATGAGTACAAAAAATAAAGTACAAAATAAAGCTGTATTATGAGTACAAAAAATAAAGTACTAACAACAAAGCTGTGTCATGAGTAACGAACAAACTAGTAGAAACCGGGAATAACGCAGGAAGACAATTGAATGAATAATGCAGGAACACATTTAAAACAAAGCAAAGCCAAAATATAAAACAAAAAACAAGCAAAACAAAAAACAAAGCAAATACTTGGTTACCTGGGAGAGGGAATCCAAAGAAGACCAGTCCGTCCTCTTGTCCTGCAGCAACATGCTTAACGCCCGGCCGCACTCGCCCGCCCACGCCAAGCGAGGCTGTGCCCCCCCCTCTGCCCCCCCTGCCTCCGTCCCGGGTTTACTAGGATCCGCCTTGGATTCAGTTGTCCTAGGACCCCCCTGCTTCCCGGCAGGCGCTTTCCTTTGCCTCAGCCCCTCGGTGCCCCCCTGGGCTCCCCCCTTGGGGGGCTTAGGACAATCCTCTCCTTGCTCCTCAGAATCACTCTCCTCCTCGACGGGTATCTTCTGCTTAGCTACTGGCAGCTTCTGGTTAGTTTCCAGCAGCTGCTTCTGGCTCCTTGTACCGCTGTTCGCCGCACTACAATCTTGGATCAGCTTAGCACGCTTTCGAAACAGGAAGTACGCCAGCCTGCCATGGGTAGGGGTCGGCTATGGTACATAATAAAACTGAATAAATAATATTACATAATATTATATTATATAATATTAGTCGGAAAAGCCGCCTCACCATAATTTCGAAATTATTTTAAAAACTAATATTATTGTGACACTTCAATCGTATTAGTTAATGTTAGTTTTCAAACACTAATATTAGTTGCTGTTCTCTAGTCCTGGGTCAGGGGTCCACGTGGTTTTGCAGATGGTGAGATAAAACCCTGAACCCATCACCCCCACGCCTCACCTCAATACTGACTAGAAGGGAGGCAAACATAACCTCAACCTCTAACACACCACCACACACACACCCAAACACACACACACCTTGTGCCCTGATGCTGCCCCTCCCCGCCCCCCAACCCCCCACACACAAACACACACTGTGCCCTGATGCTGCCCCTCCCGACCCCCCCCACCCCACACACCCAAACACACACCACCACACACACACCCAAACACACACACACCTTGTGCCCTGATGCTGCCCCTCCCCGCCCCCCCACCCCCGCACACAAACACACTGTGCCCTGATGCTGCCCCTCCCGACCCCCCACCCCACACACCCAAACACACACACCACCACACACACACCCAAACACACACACACCTTGTGCCCTGATGCTGCCCCTCCCCGCCCCCCCACCCCCCACACACAAACACACACTGTGCCCTGATGCTGCCCCTCCCGACCCCCCCACCCCACACACCCAAACACACACACCACCACACACACCACCCAAACACACACACACCTTGTGCCCTGATGCTGCCCCTCCCCCACCCCACCCCACACACACAAACACACACTGTGCCCTGATGCTGCCCCTCCCCACCACCCCACCCCACACACACAAACACACACTGTGCCCTGATGCTGCCCCCCCCACCCCACACACCCAAACACACACACCACCACACACACACCCAAACACACACACACCTTGTGCCCTGATGCTGCCCCTCCCCACCCACCCCACCCACACACACAAACACACACACACACAAACACACACACACTTTGCCCTGATGCTGCCCCTCCCCACCCCCCCCCACCCCACACACCCAAATACACACACCAACACACACACACCCAAACACACACACTGTGCCCTGATGCTGCCCCTACCCACCCCCCACCCCACACACCCGAACACACACACCACCACATACACATACCCAAACACACACACCAGCTCAAACCCTTTACCTTAACCCATAATTACGAAGCCTCACACACCTACTGAAAAGAAAGACGTAACACTATTTTTCTCAACCTTTAACCCTCAACCCCCAGCCCCCAAGCCTCACCCACCGAAAGGCTAGAAGGTTAGCAAGAGTCTGTTTCCTCAAACTTTAACCCTTTACCTTCACCCTTAATTCCGAAGCCACACCCACCTACTGACTATAAGGGTAGCAAGAGAGTGTTTCCTCAACCTTTAATCCTCAACCCCCAGCCTCCCAGACTCACTTACCTACTGACTATAAGGGTAGCAAGAGCAAACTAAAAACGAAACGAACGTTTAAGGCATGAAACACCAGGGGGTTCAGGTTCCCCCTTCACCCTCAGCCCTTACCCCCCTAGCCTCACCAACTTCCTAACGACTTAATGGTGGCAGCACCATTTTCCTCAACCCTCAACCTCCAAGCCTCACCCACCTGCTGACCAGAAGGGTAGCCAGAGCATGAGCCATCACGTTTAAGGCTCGACCCTCAACCCCCAAGCCCCACCCACTTACTGACTACTGAAGGGTGGCAGCACCATTTCCCTCAACCCTCAACCTCCAAGCCTCACCCACCTGCTGACCAGAAGGGTAGCAAGAGCATGAGCCATCACGTTTAAGGCTCAACCCTGAACCCCCAAGCCCCACCCACTTACTGACGACTGAAGGGTGGCAGCACCCTTTTCCTCAACCCTCAACCGGCAAGCCTAACCCACCTGCTGACTATAAGGGTAGCAAGAGCATGAGCCATCACGTTTAAGGAATAAAACACCAGGGGGTCCAGGTTCCCCCTTCACCCTCAGCCCTTACCCCCCAAGCCTCACCAACTTCCTAACGACTTAATGGTGGCAGCACCATTTTCCTCAACCCTCAACCCCCAAGCCTCACCCACCTACTGACTAGAAGGGTAGCCAGAGCATGAGCCATCACGTTTAAGGCTCAACCCTCAACCACCAAGCCCCACCCACTTACTGACTACTGAAGGGTGGCAACACCATTTGTCCTCATACCTTCACCCTCAGCCCTTACCCCCCCAAGCCCCACCCACTTACTGACTACTGAAGGGTGGCAGCACCATTTCCCTCAACCCTCAACCCCCAAGCCTCACCCACCTACTGACTAGAAGGGTAGCCAGAGCACGAGCCATCACGTTTAAGGCTCGACCCTCAACCCCCAAGCCCCACCCACTTATTGACGACTGAAGGGTGGCAGCACCATTTTCCTCAACCCTCAACCGGCAAGCCTAACCCACCTGCTGACTATAAGGGTAGCAAGAGCATGAGCCATCACGTTTAAGGAATAAAACACCAGGGGGTCCAGGTTTCCCCTTCACCCTCAGCCCTTACCCCCCAAGCCTCACCAACTTACTAACTACTGAAGGGTGGCAGCACCATTTTCCTCAACCCTCAACCGGTAAGCCTAACCCACCTGCTGACTAGAAGGGTAGCCAGAGCACGAGCCATCACGTTTAAGGCTCAACCCTCAACCACCAAGCCGCACCGACATACTGACTACTGAAGGGTGGCAACACCATTTGTCCTCAGACCTTCAACCTCAACCCCCAAGCCTCACCCACCTGCTGACTAGAAGGGTAGCAAGAGCATGAGCCATCTCATTGAATCCTCAAGCCTCAACCCCCCAAGCCTCACCGACCTACTGACTACTGAAGGGTGGCAACACCATTTGTCCTCAACCCTCAACCGGCAAGCCTCACCCACCTGCTGACTAGGTGGGTAGCCAGAGCATGAGCCATCACAGTTAATCCTCAACCCTCAACCCCTAAGCCTCACCCACCTGCTGACTACTGAAGGTGGCAAAACCATTGTCCTCAACCTTTTATCTTCACCCCCCACCCCCCCAGGATACATCAACCTACTGACTAGAAAGGTGGCCAGAGCATGAGCCCTCACAGTTAATCCTCAACCCTCGACCCCGAAGCCTCACCAACCTACCACTGAAGGGTGGCAACACCATTTGTCCTCATACCTTCACCCTCAGCCCTTACCCCCCTAAGCCTCACCCACCTACTGACTAGAAGAGTAGCAAGAGCATGAGCCATCACGTTTAAACGTCCGTCCGTCTGACCGACCGACCAAAAAAACGAAGCCTGATGCGTCAGCCAACAGTCTCATAACTATCTGGCTTTGGTCAGCTCCAGTCCGTTGCCACCTGTCGTTTCGTTGCCAACATTCTCCGCCAATTTTCCGCGTCTCTTGCGACGCTGCTAAGGACTTGCCCACCCAGACAGCATTGGTAACACTCAATCCGCAAGGCTCACCCACCTACTGACTAGAAGGGTAGCAAGAGCATGAGCCATCACGTTTAAGGCATGAAACACCAGGGGGTCTAGATTCCTGTTCTTCGGCTTGCCTCCGTCCTCTGTAGTTGTGCTGCCATCCCATGCAGCTTCCATGGTGGCTCGCCAGGCTGCACACGGGGACAAGATGGAAATTGTTACGCCTTGCCACAGTGTGTGTGGGGTGTGGTGGGGTGGTGGGGGGGGGGGAGGGCTGAGGACAGTTGTGCTGCCATTCCCATGGAGTACAGTTGTGCTGGCAACCCCTGCAGCTTCCATGGAGGCTCGTTATAGGGGGGTAGCTCACCTTTCACTGGATCAGTCAGCTGCTTTGGCAAGGCAAGGTGATGGGTGATAATGGGTGATTGGTAATGGGGGATTGGGGGTGGGATATTGTGATTGGGGATGGGCATGAGCATGGGCATGGGGCATGGGCAGGTAGGGTTAGTTCACATAAGGTGAACTTTCGTACAATAAATCCGAAAAACAGTACGATGTTCCCAACCCTATTCACCTTTCACTGGATCAGTCAGCTGTTTTGGCAACGCCTCCCACAGCTTCCTTGCGGGCGAGGGCACGGGCACGGGACACAGGTGGGCATGGGCGTAGGCATGGGCATGGGGCACAGGTGGGCATGGGCGTAGGGCACAGGTGGGCATGGACGTAGGCATGGGCATGGGGCACAGGTGGGCATGGGGCATGGTCAGATATGGGGGTAGCTCACCTTTCACTGGATCTGTCAGCTGCTTTGGCAACGCCTCCCACAGCTTCCTTGCGGGTGTGGGCATGGGCACGGGGCACAGGTGGGCATGGGTATAGGCATGGGGAATGGTCAGGTATGGGGGAAGCTCACCTTTCACTGGATCTGTCAGCTTCTTTGGCAACACCTCCCACAGCTTCCTCGCATGACGGAAGACAAAGATGGTGCAAGGACGAAAACTCTTGTGGCTCATGTTGGAGGCGATGTTTTGGCCCCTACATCAGGCATTGTGTTGTTGGATGTGATATTGTTGGAGGCGATGTTGTTGGATGCGATCATGTTGGAGGCGATGTTTTGGCCCCTGCATCAGACATCATAAATACCCACCACCATCAGGCATTGAAAATACCCCTTCTGACAGTACCCAGGCACCATGGAACCATGGAACATGAGTAAGGGGGTACAGGAGGGGGAACATGAGTAAGGGGTACAGGAGGGGGAACATGAGTAAGGGGGTACAGGAGGGGGAACATGAGTAAGGGGGTACTGGAGGGGGAACATGAGTCAGGGGGTACAGGAGGGGGAACATGAGTCAGGGGGTACAGGAGGGGGAACATGAGTAAGGGGGTACAGGAGGGGGAACATGAGTAAGGGGGTACAGGAGGGGGAACATGAGTAAGGGGGTACAGGAGGGGGAACATGAGTAAGGGGGTACAGGAGGGGGAACATGAGTAAGGGGGTACAGGAGGGGGAACATGAGTAAGGGGGTACAGGAGGGGGAACATGAGTAAGGGGTACAGGAGGGGGAACATGAGTAAGGGGGTACAGGAGGGGGAAACATGAGTAAGGGGGTACAGAGGGGGAACATGAGTAAGGGGGTACAGGAGGGGGAACATGAGTAAGGGGTACCCGGAGGGGGAACACGAGTAAGGGGTTATGTAAAGCTATACCATGCCGCCGTACTCGATTATCATCTAATACAAGGACGATAACTCTTGTGGCTCATGTTTTGACCCCTACATCATTCAAGTCAACCAGTCGTTCAATAATGTGTTCAAACGGTCGTGC
Organism: Microglena sp. YARC; assembly: GCA_022414725.1. Taxonomy (NCBI): domain Eukaryota; kingdom Viridiplantae; phylum Chlorophyta; class Chlorophyceae; order Chlamydomonadales; family Chlamydomonadaceae; genus Microglena; species Microglena sp. YARC. Next base: position 80,703,133 of record CM039463.1, read on the forward strand.
ATCAACAAGACGCGCTTCAATAAGTTTTTGACGAGGCAATGTTTTAGCCCCTGCATTGAACAAGTCACCAAGTCCTGCTTCAGCAAGTTGTGCTTCAGTGATTGGTTCAAACGGTCGTGCATCAACAAGACATGCTTCAACAACTTTTTGACGAGGCGATGTTTTGACCCCTGCATCATGCTAGTTAACAAGTTGTGGCAAAGATGGTGCAAGGACGGTAACTCTTGTGGCTCGTGTTGGAGGCGATGTTTTGACCCCTACATCATACAAGTCAACAAGTTGAGCTTCAATAATTTGTTCAAATGGTTGCGCATCAACAAGTTTTTGAAGAGGCAAATCTTTTGGCCCATGCATCATGCATCAGACATACCCCCCACCACCAGGCATTGACAATACCCCCCCTGTCAATACCCAGGTATGGAACCATAGTTTAACCTAGTAACATAGTAACATTGGACTACAAGCACATCAAACTGAGCAGAAGCTGTGCTTCAATAATGTCGGAAGCGATGTTTTGGCCCCTGCATCATGCACCACAAATATCCCCCACCATCAGGCATTGACAATACCCCCCTGTCAATACCCGGGCATGGAACCATGGAGTAACCTAGAACCATATTAACATAGTTACATAGTAACATTTAACTGCCAGCACATCAAACTAACCAGAATTCGTGCTTCGCCACAATCATTAGGCACTGAAAAGGAAATACACAGTACCATAGAACTACATCAAACTGACCAGTAATCGTGCTTCAATAATCAGCAGACTTGGGGGGGGGGGGGGCTGACAATCAACAGGCATGGGACAGGAAATACACAGTACCATGGAACTACATCAAACGGAGCAGAAGTCGTGCTTCAACAATCAACGGGCTTGGAAAAAAACAAATGAAAATCCCCAGGCATAGAACTACATCAAACTGACCAGAAGTCGTGCTTCATTAATCCAGAAAGCGGGTTTCCATTGTTGACCACATCTCCATTGTAGATCTGTAAACAGAAGTGGAATTCAAATTCAAATTCACAAGATGGACATGTGCATGCATGTATGTATGTATGTATGTTTGTTATATTCGGCGCAAACCTGTTTTGTTAATTCTGCTCCTTGCATTGCCTTTGCTGTCAACCAGTCAATAAATGTGTTTACAAGGCAACTAAATGTATTTACAACGTTACGAAGCCTGACTGATACGTGCACCTCGGGCGCATACCTGCTTTGTTCATTCTGCTCCTTGCATGGCCTTTGCTGACAACCAGTCAACCAAATGTACTTACAACGTTACTAAGCCTGACTGATACAAGCACCACCGGTGCATACCTGTTTTGTTAATTCTGCTCCTTGCATTGCCTTTGCTGTCAACCAGTCAATAAATGTGTTTACAAGACAACTAAATGTATTTACAACGTTACGAAGCCTGACTGATACATGCACCTCGGGCGCATACCTGCTTTGTTCATTCTGCTCCTTGCATGGCCTTTGCTGTCAACCAGTCAACCAAATGTACTTACAACGTTACTAAGCCTGACTGATACAAGCACCACCGGTGCATACCTGCTTTGTTCATTCTGCTCCTTGCATGGCCTTTGCTGTCAACGTGCCAACTAATTGTAGCTTATAGTTCAGGGGTAGCCACTTGGGCTGAATGGGCTGGCCCAACAAACAATTGGGCTTGCCCAACAAAATTAATTGGGCTTGCCCAACGAAATCAATCAAGATAAAGATCAATTAATCAAGATCAAGATCAATCAATCAATCAATCAATCAAGATCAAGATCAATTAATCAATTAATCAATTAATCAAGATCAATCAATCAATTAATCAAGATCAATCAATCAATCAATCAAGATCAAGATCAATTAATCAAGATCAAGATAAATCAATCAATCAAGATAAATCAATCAAGACTAGCCCCCCCCCCACACACACACACACACACATACACACACACAAACCCCCTGTGCTACGTGCCTGGCTTGGGTTGTCAACATCATCCTGGTACCAAGATTATCCTGCCGTCTATCATACAATACTGTACGCTAGCATACGATATTTCTTACAAATTACATTCTAACACGCTCGCAACCACCACCACACATGTATGCTGGCGCATAAGCTTGCATGCTCTCTCACCACACACACACACACACACGCAACCACCACCACCACACATGTATGTTTGCACATATGCTTGCATGCACCCCCACCACACATGCCGACATACGCACACACACACTCGCAACCACCACCACACATGTATGCTTGCATGCACAGCTATAAATTATGAATCCCCCCCCCCCCCCCCCCCCCCCCCCCCTGACAGATACACCACACACAAAACACAAACACAAACAACCACCAAGACGACATGCTCACAGTTTGCTTTCGGGCAGAGCCAGGAATGATGAATCCACCCCTCACCCACCCCGCCACCCACCCACAACCATGCAATCCAAAGAGAATGAATCACCCCTACCACTTCCGCCCCCCCATCCACCAAACACACACATAAGTAAGGCACACAAGCACCCGCCATGACCACCTCACCTCACGCGGTATCGTGGGTCCACGCTCTCCCACACTCTAAAGCACTGAACACCCACCCCCTACTACCATCTCAGGACAAATAAAACTCACCACAGCGAAATTGTCATCGAACGCGAAACCAGCCGGGAGCGTATTCAAATACACCAGAATCGCCGCTGAGACTGCTAATGCGCATCCTGCTGTGCGGATCGATGTCATGGGCTCAGATGCTGGCACTCCGATTGACGATCAGGTCGCGGGAGATGAACGCGTTTGAAGTAAGTTAACGGACTGTTAGGTCCGGGTCATGCCATGGTCACTTGGTCAAGTAGGCGTCGATAGATCGATGGTTGTGAGAGTATTAAACCCCCTAGAGCAGGACCCAGATCTCAACCACTTACAGTGGCGGAGGTAAGAAGCTAACAAATGAGAAGTCACAAGAAGAAGAAAAAGGGATAATAAATTACGGTGCCACTAAGCAGTCCAGGGCTTCCTGTCTTGCTCTTCTACAAGTAGAAAGATAGTCGGCTAGGTTGCTCCAAAAAGACTTAGTGCCATTTCCATTCATAAAGGTTCTGAATGTGGAATCGCAGAATTCCACATTCCATACGGTTAAGTCGGTATCCTCATGGACATGCCTATAAATATCTGTAAACAGCTTCTGGTAGCGAAGGCGAATATCATTATAAAAAGGGCACTCAAACATATGCATTTCATCCTCAGGTTTTTGGAACCCACACATTTGACAGTGTCTCATTGAGCGAGGGATGTGTGCTCTATCCACCACCCTCATTCTTTCTGTGTTCAGCCAATGGGAACCCATTCTAAACTGTGCTATAGAACGAATCTGATCCTGCTTATGGAAGGCGGATGTAAAGGGAATCAAGCCATTCTCATCATTGCTGTTGCCTGCGAACCATTTTTGGTATCGTAGGCGTTTAAAGCCAACCCTTCTCTCATCAGGGATGTCTCTAACTGCATTGGTGCCACTTGGGTACTTAAACCTCCATGACTCAAAAACTTCAGACATAATACCTTCGACATCGACAGCCTCCAAAATGTTGATGTTTTTACTGGATCCTAGCTTGTGGAGAGCACAACGTAAGTCATGAACCCAGCCAGTGTTGGTGTCAAAAGATTCCTCAAGAGCCATTATAATGAGATCCTCAGGTTCTTTATGTATGGTCTTGTTCCAGAAGCGCAAAGCTTGTTTAAGCCAAGCAAAACACAACGGGGTTCTACCCAGCTCTTCCATGATAATATTAGATGTAGTAGATTGGCAAACACCCAACATTTGTTTAAGTATACCTCTATGCCATTTCTCACAAGCATGGTCATTTGTGATAAGTGTGTTGTTCAGAATAGAAGGAGCCCACACCTCACAGCCAAAATTCAGAATAGGTTGTACAAGAGAATCAAACAGGTGGGTGAGAATATCAATATTGTATATCTCCATAGTATGGCATCGCCTACGGAGCATGTGGTGTGCCTTTTGGGCCTTAGTGAGCATCCTAGAAAAAGCAGCTTTTGCACGATTGCTTGAGTCACCATCCACAAAGAGGGATCCCAAGTAGATAAAAGATAACTTTGTAGAAAGTTGTGCTCCATCATAGACAAATTTGTAATCAGGATCCATGCGGGCCTCATCACAGAATTGCTTGTTGAAAACGACAATCTCAGTTTTCTTTATATTCACAGCCATCTTAGTTTATATTCACAGCCATCTTAGTTTTCTTTATATTCACAGCCATCTTAGTAGCTCAGAACTGATCGATGCATACCATGATAAGGGACTTGCAGAAAGTTGCTGCCAAACCGACGGCGTTTTTTTGCATCAGGATACCGACCTGAAAATTGCCAATGCCGCAATACCGACCGGTATGTCCAACCTTGCTACCAATACCTGAATAGCCAAAGTGTTGGCTGGACACACTTTTGACTGTTTCGATGGTTTTGGGGCTTATGACCCCTTTAGGCCCCGATTACAACATGCAGAACACAAGCAACTTCCTTACCGCCCCCTGAGTATGGATATTACCACACCTGGGTATTACCACACAAAATTGTGAAGATGAGGAAAAGTGCGGTTACCCAAAATGACTATGAAGTGTGCCGCAAAGGTATACAAATCAATTGTGGTATTGCAATATGTTGTAGACCGGATTAAATACCGGCTACTGAGTGGCTCAGAGCAGTCAGTGTCTAGTCTCTGCCTTGCTCTGTACTGTGCCCGTGTCTGATATGATCACGTGCACCGCCGTACAGTACTACTGTACTGCCACCGGCTTCTGTATCGAGTCCGCTGCGGCGGCATCTAGTTATCGAATGCTATACTGTGTAACAAAAATCAGTAGCTATAATCTCCTGTGTCTGCAGTCTCACTCTACAGAGATCTAAACAATACATTTCAGGAAGGCCATTGTCCAAACCTGCATCAATGCCTTTTCTTGTTTGGCCCTTCCTATCACGGTTGGGAAAGTCCCTTTAGCCTATTTGGCCTACCCCCTGGCAGGGTTGTTCATGACGCTGCGCCCTGCGTCTCAGATGCAAAGTCGAAGGGTCCGTTACGTCCTGAGGCGCAATGTGGGGACTGGGGAGGGTCCGTTGCATCGCAGATGCAGCTTCGGCAGTCGAAAGTAGAAGCAGTCGGCTTCAGAGGGTCAGTTGCGTCTCAGGACGCAGGCTATGGGTCGGTTATGGATCGGTTGCGGGTCGGTTTCGTATCAGGACGCAGGGGTCGCAAGCCATGAAATTGGTTTCGTCTTAGGACGCAGGCTGTAAAATTGGTTTCGTCACAGGACACAGAGCTGGGGGTCTTCCTGAACAACCCTAACCCCTGGACTGTAACACACAGTACGACACCTGCGTGTTTAATCACGTAGGCATGGGGGGCAAACAGGTCCAGCTTATGTAAAGCCATGTAGGCCTAGGTGTTTACCTTTGAGCCTATATATAATCAGCACGGGGTACCGTAGTCAAGGATGGACGGATAGTTTTAATAAACATGGGTGGGGCTGTTAAACAATACAACGTGTTTAACCAGCACGGGGTTGTCAAGGATGGCCGGGGTAGTTATAATGTACATGGGTGGGGCTGTCAGACAATACAACGTAATCGTATACCGGGAACCATGATTTGCCCCACTTCTTTAACTCGGCGTCATGGCATGCCTCGTGGCATCGTCCCCAAGCAATTTTATCCGAGGCCCCCCTGGGCTCGTCCGTCCCAATTTCCCTACCAAAACTTTCGCTCTGACATGCATGTGATGGGGGAGCCAGGCGCCAGGCCCTGATCTAGCCTACCTCCATCGCCTGCCATCTCTAGCCATCTCCCAGACCAACACCGCCCCACATCCTCCTCGCAATTCCCCTCCTTATCATTTACCGCCGATAAGCGCTTCTGCTCGCGTTGCCGATAGCTGATTATTGCTGTTTGTTGATTGCACATTGCGTATTGCCGTTGGACGCACGTCATCAAGTACAACAAGAGTCTAGAGCGAGGATCATCGTGCCAATCGGAATTCAATAACCGAGTGTGGCCGGGTCAGGCCAACTAGAGCGTGGGAAGTTCTCCGTTAGTTTTCGGAGTCTGGTCAGGGTTATTGACCGTCCGCCACCGGCTGCACCATTCCTGCGTATTTATCGCAACATTACTAAGTGATCAACCAGGCAATGCTGCCCTCCGCTGCGAGGCGTTTGGCGCACGATCTGGTGGCGTTGCAATGCGCACTCGCGAGCAGTGTTCCTGCGGGCGAGCATGCGACAACAGTGCTAGGCCGGTGTTGCAGGTTTTCGAGCTTGTATTCGCAGCCTGATGCGTTGTCCTCACAACCCAGCAGCAGTCCGCCATGGTGAGTGCCATGCGTGGTGGGTGGGGGTCGATGGGTGGTGGTGGTGTGGTTGGGTGGGTGTGAATGTGTGGGCAGGTGGGCATGCATGGTGGTAGGGGTTGATGGGTGGTGGTGGTGGTGTGGTGGTGTGGGTGTGAATGTGTGGGCAGGTGGCCATGCGTGGTGGGTGGGGGTTGATGGGTAGTGGTGGTGGTGGTGTGGTTGGGTGGGTGTGAATGTGTGGGCAGGTGGGCATACGTGGTGGGTGGTGGTTGATGGGTAGCGGTGGTGGTGGTGGTGGTGGTGTGGTTGGGTGGGTGTGAATGTGTGGGCAGTTGGGGGTGAAGGGGTGGGCATGCGTGGTGGGTGGGGGTTGATGGGTGGTGGTGGTGGTGTGGGTGTGACTGTGTGGGCAGGTGGGCAGGTGGGCAGGTGGGCGTGCGTGGTGGGTGGGGGTTGATGGGTGGTGGTGGTGGTGGTGGTGGTGTGGTTGGCTGTGAATGTGTGTGGGCAGGTGGGCATGCGTGGTGGTGGGGGTTGATGAGTGCTGGTGCTGCTGGTGGTGTTGTGGTTGTGTGTGTGTGGGAGGGCAGGTGGGCATGAGTGGTGGTGGGGGTTGATGGATGGTGGTGGTGGTGGTGTGGTTGTGTGTGTGTGTGTGGGCAGGTGGGCATGCGTGGTGGTGGGGGTTGATGGGTGCTGGTGCTGCTGGTGGTGGTGTGGTTGGCTGTGAATTTGTGTGGGCAGGTGGGCATGAGTGGTGGGTGGGGGTTGATGGGTGGTGGTGGTGGTGTGGGTGGGTGGGGGTAGGTTGGATGATGTGGGTGTATGTCCAGTGTTTGGATGTGTGAGTGCGTGTGTTCGGGTATACAGCCACATGTGTTGGCAGCGCAAGCCAGCAGCATACAGCCATTGTGAGTGCTATTCGTGGTGGGTGGGGGTGGATGGGTGGTGGTGGTGTGGTTGGGTGGGTTGTGAATGTGTGGGCAGGGGGCATGTGTGGTGGTAGGGGTGGATGGGTGGTGGTGTGGTTGGGTGGGTGGGTGTGAATGTGTGGGCAGGTGGGCATGTGTGGTGGGTGGGGGTTTGATGGGTGGGTGGGTGTGACTGTGTGGGTGGGTGGGGGTAGGTTGGTGGGTGTGGGGGTTGGATGTGGGTGTAAATCCAGCGTACCTCCATGGTGAGTGCCATGCGTGGTGGGTAGGTGTTGGTGGGTGGTGGTTAGTGGTGGTGGGTGGGTGGTGGTGGTGGTGGTGTGAATGTGGGGTGGGTGGGGGTAGGTTGGTGGGTGTGGGGGTTGGATGTGGGTGTAAATCCAGCGTACCGCCATGGTGAGTGCCATGCGTGGTGGGTGGTGGTGGTAGTGGTGGTGGTGGTGGTGGTGGTGTGTGAATGTGTGGGTGGGCAGGGGTAGGTTGGTGGGTGTGGGGGTTGGATGTGGGTGTAAATCCAGCGTACCGCCATGGTGAGTGTCTATGCGTGGTGGGTAGGTGTTGGTGGGTGTTGGTAGTGGTGGTGGTGGTGGGTGGGTGGGTGGGTGTTGATGGGTGGTGGTGGTGGGTGGTGGTGGGTGTGAATGTGTGGGTGGGCAGGGGTAGGTTGGTGGGTGTGGGGTTGGATGTGGGTGTAAATCCAGCGTACCGCCATGGTGAGTGCCATGCGTGGTGGGTAGGTGTTGGTGGGTGGTGGTAGTGGTGGTGGGTGGGGTGGTGGTGGTGGTAGGTGTGAATGTGTGGGTGGGTGGGGGTAGGTTGGATGATGTGGGGTTGGATGTGGGTGTAAATTCAGTGTTCGGATGTTGTGAGTGCCATGCATGGTGGGGGTAGGTTGGATGATGTGGGGGTGGGTGGGGGTGTAAATCCAGTGTTTGGATGCGTGAGTGCCATGCGTGTGTGGGTAGGTGTTGGTGGGTGGTGGTAGTGGTGGTGGTGGTGGTGGTGGTGGTGGGTGGGTGGGTGGTGTTGATGGGTGGTGGTGGTGGTGGTGGTGGTGGTGGTGGTGGTGGGTGTGAATGTGTGGGTGGGTGGGGGTAGGTTGGATGATGTGGGGGTTGGATGTGGGTGTAAATCCAGTGTTTGGATGCGTGAGTGCCATGCGTGGTGGGTGGGGGTTGGAGGGTGTTGGTGGGGTGGTGGTATGGCGTGGTGCGGTGTGGTGTAGAGTGTGGGGTGGGGGTGGGGGTGGGTGGAGGGATGGTGTGTGTTTGTGTGTGTGTGTTTGTGTGTGTGTTTGGGGGGGGGGGGGGGGGGGGCAGGGCAGCTGAGGTGGGTATTATGAAGGTAGATGATGATAATGATGGGCGAAGTTGAGTGAGTGAGAGGTGTGTGGTGTGTGTGTGTGTGTGTGCGCGTGGGAGGGTGGGGTAAGTGTGTGTGTGGGGGGTGGGGGTGGGTGGGGGGGGAGTATTGGTCCGTGGCTGTTGGTGATTTTGGTTGGGTGGGGTGGGGGTGGGAGTGGGATGGGGGTGGGGGTGGGGTGGGTATGCGAGTGTGGGTAGGGGTGTGCGTGTGGGTGTAGATGTAGATGTAGGTGTAGGTGTAGGATGATATTGGGTTGTGGGCGTGAAAGTTGGTGTGCAGTATAACCCACTTGTTGTACTACATGTGTTAGGTAGGCAGGTACTTCCATGGTGCGTGATTTGTGTGTCGTGAGGGTAGTAGCCCCCCCCCCCCCCCCCCCCCCTACCCCCGCCCCAACCACCCTCCCCTCGTTGACCTGGAGGGCCTGGAGTGTGTGTGTGTGTGTGTGTGAGCGCATGTGTGTGTGCGCGTGTGTGCGTGCGTGTATGAGCGCATGTATGTGTGTGTGTATGTGCATGTGTGTGCGCATTTGTGTTCGTGTGTGTGTTGAGCGCATGTGTGTTGTGCTTGCTGGCAGAGAGGTGGGGTATCATGCTTGAGTAGCATGGTGTATGATGCGTTTGCTGTGTGGGCAGTAGAGCTCATCCCCCCCCCCACCCCACCCCACCCACCCACCCACCCACCCACACCCACCCACACCCACACCCACTCACCCGCACCCCACCACCCCTTGTTGACCTGGTGGGCCTGGTAACCTGGTGCACAAAGTGAATGTGAGTGTGTGTGTATGTGTGTGTGAGGTGGCGAAGAGGGTGGGGGTAGCTGGGAGTAGCTGAGCATGGGTGTAGCTGACCCGCATGTTGCGTGATTTGTGTATTATGTGGGCAGTAGCCCCCCACCCACCCACCCACCCACCCACCCACCCACCCACCACCACCACCACCCCAACCCGACCTCCCCTTGTTGACCTGGTGGACCTGGTAACCAGGTGCATCGAGTGAGTGTGTGTGAGTGTGTGTATGTGCATGTGTGTGTGTGCTTGTGGCAAAGAGGGTGGGAAGTAGCATGGTGTATGGTGCGTGTGCTGTGTGGGCAGTAGGGCTCATCTCCCCCTTCCCCCCCCCCCCCCCCCCCCCCCCCCACACACCACACACTCCCCCCCCCCCCCCCAGCCCCACCCCGCATCCCACCACCCCTTGTTGACCTGGTGGACCTGGGAACCTGGTGCACACAGTGACTGCCTGTGAGTGTGTGAGTGTGTGTTGTCGTGGCGAAGAGGGTGGCGGGTAGCTGGGAGTAGCTGACCCGCATGGAGTGTGGTTTGTGTGTTATGTGGGCAGTAGCCCCCCCGCCCCCCCCCCCCCCCCCCCCCCCCCCCCCCCCCCTCCCCCCGGTTGACCTGATAGACCTGGAAACCTGGTGCATATAGTGACTGTCTGTGAGTGTGTGAATTTGTGTGCATGTGTGTGTGAGTGAGTGTGTGTGGTGGTAAGGATGGTAAATGTGGTGGGGGTGGGGGTGCGGGTAGCATGGGAGTATAACACGTCCATGGTATTTGTGTATGTTCGTGTGCATGTCCATGTGTTCATATGTATGCGTGTGTTGTGGTAGGGGTGGGCTAAGCGGTAGCATACGTTCTGGTGTGTGTATGTTTGTGTACTTGTCTATGTGTTCGTTTGTAAATGTGTGTTGTGGTAGGGGTGGGTGGGTGGGTAGCATACATTCACGGTGTGTGTATGTTTGTGTGCTTGTCTATGTGTTTGTTTTTATGTGTGTGTTGTGGTAGGGGTGGTTGGATGTGTAGTTAGCATGGGCGTAGCTTACATTGCTGGTGTGTGTATGTTCATGTGCTTGTCTATGTGTTTGTTTGTAATGTGTGTTGTGGTAGGGGTGGGTGGGCGGGTGGGTAGCATGGGCATAAGCTTACATTGCTGGTGTGTGTGTATGTTCATTGTGCTTGTCTATGTGTTTGTTTGTAAATGTGTGTTGTGGTAGGGGTGGGTGGGGCGGGTGGGTAGCATGGGCATAGCTTACATTGCTGGTGTGTGTGTATGTTCATGTGCTTGTCTATGTGTTTGTTTGTAAATGTGTGTTGTGGTAGGGGTGGGTGGGTGGGTGGGTAGCATGGGCATAGCTTACATTGCTGGTGTGTGTGTATGTTCATGTGCTTGTCTATGTGTTTGTTTGTAAATGTGTTGTGTGGTAGGGGTGGTGGGCGGCGGTGAGGTAGCATGGGCATAGCTTACATTGCTGGTGTGTGTGTATGTTCATGTGCTTGTCTATGGTTCGTATGTATGTGTGCTGTGGTAGGGGTGGGGTGGGTCGGGTGGGCGGGTGGCATGGGCGTAGCATTCATTCATGGTTTGTGTGTATGTTCGTGTGCATGTCCATGTGTATGTATGTGTGCTGTGGTAGAAGTGGGTGGGTGGGTGGGCGATAGCCATGGGCGTAGTATACCCCCATGGTGTGTTTGTATGCGTGCGTGTGTGCATGTGGTCATGTTTGTGTGGATTTATGTGTGTGTTTGTATGCGTGTGTGCATGTGTTCGTGTGTGTGTGGATGTAAGTGTGTGTGTTTGTATGTGTGTGTGCTTGTGGTCATGTGTGTGTGGATGTGAGTGTGTATGTATGTGTGTGTGGATGTATGTGGTGTGTTGTGTGGGATGCATGTGTGTGTGGATGTATGTGTGTGTGTGTGGATGCATGTGTGTGTGGATGTATGTGTGTGTGATGCATGTGTGTGTGGATGTATGTGTGTGTGTGGATGCATGTGTGTGTGGATGTATGTGTGTGTGTGGATGCATGTGTGTGTGGATGTATGTGTGTGTGTGGATGCATGTGTGTGTGGATGTGTGATGTGTGTGTGTGGATGCATTGTGTGTGTGGGATGCATTGTGTGTGTGGATGTATGTGTGTGTGTGGATGCATGTGTGTGTGGATGTATGTGTGTGTGTGGATGCATGTGTGTGTGGATGTATGTGTGTGTGTGGATGCATGTGTGTGTGGATGTATGTGTGTGTGTGGATGCATGTGTGTGTGGATGTATGTGTGTGTGTGGATGCATGTGTGTGTGGATGTATGTGTGTGTGTGGATGCATGTGTGTGTGGATGTATGTGTGTGTGTGGATGCATGTGTGTGTGGATGTATGTGTGTGTGTGGATGCATTGTGTGTGTGGATGTATGTGTGTGTGTGGATGCATGTGTGTGTGGATGTATGTGTGTGTGTGGATGCATGTGTGTGTGGATGTATGTGTGTGTGTGGATGCATGTGTGTGTGGATGTATGTGTGTGTGTGTGGATGCATGTGTGTGTGGATGTATGTGTGTGTGTGGATGCATGTGTGTGTGGATGTTTGGGATTAGACAAATGACCACATGCCTACAAACACACACACACATCCACACATTCAAACATCCAAACACACATGCATCCACACACATACACATACACCCACACACACATGCATCCACACACACATACATACACACTCACATACATCCACACAGATGCTTCCACACACACACACACACCCTTCGCCACCCAGAAAGACTCACAAACCGACTGTCCAATACCCACCGACCATGCATTGCACACACATACATACATCCACACACATATACATCCACACACACATACATCCTCACACACGCATACATCCACACACACACACACATACATTCACACACACATACATCCACACACACATACATCCACACACACACACATACATCCACACACACACACACACACACACACACACACACACACACACACACACACGTACACATACATCCACACACACATGCATCCACACATATACATACATCCACGCACGCACATACACCCACACACACACACACACACACACACACACACACACACACACACATACATCCACACACACATACATGCACACACACATACATCCACACACACATACATCCACACACACGTACATCCACACACACATACATCCACACACACATACATCCACACACGCACACATACACACATACATCCACACACACACATGCATCCACACACACACACACACACACACACAAACACAGACATACATACACACACATGCATCCACACACACATGCATCAACACACACACATGCACCATGCATCCACTCACACATACATCCACAAACACGTACATCAACACAAACATTCATCCACACACACGTGCATCCACACACACATACATTCATCCACACACACATGCACCATGCATCCACTCACACATACATCCACAAACACATACATCAACACACACATGCATCCACACACACATGCATCCACACATCCACATCCACACATACATTCATCCACCCATACATTCATCCACACACACATGCATTCACACACACACACACACACATACATCCACACACACATACATCAACACACACATACATCAACACACACATGCATCCCCCCCCACACACACATCCACACACACATGCATCCACACATACACATACACACATACATTCATCCACACACACATGCATCCACACACACACACATGCATGCATGCATCCACCCACCCTCCCACACATACATACACACACATTCATCCACCCACTCACCCACCCACCCATTCACAGCCACCCACACCCAGACAAACCCCTGACCCCGCGCCCTTGGTACTTCCTAGGTCAAGACAAGTCGCTTTTCTACGTCTTGGACCCAGCATCTACAAACACACACACAAACAAACACACAAATACGCCCACCCACCCACACCCACCCAAACAAACAAACCCCTGACACCGCACCCATTCTCCTTCCTAGGTCAAGACAAGTCGCGTTCTTCCTCTTGGACCCAGCATCTACTAACACAAACACACACACACGCACCCATACCCATCCACCTACACAAACCTCGCACCCCGCACCCCGCACCCATTCTCCTTCCTAGGTCAAGACAAGTCGCGTTCTTCCTCTTGGACGCAGCATCTACTAACACTCACACACGCACCCGCACCCATACCCATCCACCTACACAAACCTCGCACCCCGCACCCCGCACCCATTATCCTTCCTAGGTCAAGACAAGTCTCTTCTCTTCCCCTTGGACCCAGAATCTACTAACACACACACACCCACCCGCACCCATACCCATCCACCTACACAAACCTCGCACCCCGCACCCCGCACCCATTATCCTTCCTAGGTCAAGACAAGTCGCGTTCTTCCTCTTGGACCCAGCATCTACGAACACACACACACACACCCGCACCCGCACCCATACCCATCGACCTACACAAACCTCGCACCCCGCACCCCGCACCCATTCTCCTTCCTAGGTCAAGACAAGTCGCGTTCTTCCTCTTGGACCCAGCATCTACTAACACTCACACACGCACCCACACCCATACCCACCCACCTACACAAACCTCGCACCCCGCACCCCGCACCCATTCTCCTTCCTAGGTCACGACAAGTCGCGTTCTTCCTCTTGGACCCAGCATCTACTAACACAAAAACACACACACGCACCCATACCCATCCACCTACACAAACCTCGCACCCCGCACCCCGCACCCATTCTCCTTCCTAGGTCAAGACAAGTCGCGTTCTTCCTCTTGGACCCAGCATCTACTAACACACACACACGCACCCGCACCCATACCCATCCACCTACACAAACCTCGCACCTCGCACCCCGCACCCATTCTCCTTCCTAGGTCAAGACAAGTCTCTTCTCTTCCCCTTGGAACCAGCATCTACAAAAGCATTTTGGATTCACCATTTCAGGTATGATATTATACTATTATATAATCTATATAAAGGATATCAAAAGCCTTTTGGATCCACCCTTTATATATACATGCATGTATGTATACATGCATAATGTATTACACAATCCTTTTGGATTCACCATTTCAGGCACAGTATTATGAAAGTATTAGTATCATAAAGTATATATATATATATATATATATGTGTACCGGTATATATGTATAAATAATGTATGTATATATATGTATAATGTATTACACAATCCTTTTGATTCACCATGTCGGATTAATATGTTTTTCTGAACAAAGGATTTTCACCCCTAAGGATTTTCATCCCACCTACGCCCCTACGATTTTTACCCCTAAGGATTTTATCCCACCTACGCTGTGATGGCTTCACAGCAATCCTGAAATCAATCCAACCTTGTCCCACCCAAACCAATACAAACCATACCAAACCAAACCAAACCAGTACAAAACAATCCAATCCAATCCGATCCAACCCTACTCCACCCAAGCCATACGAAACTAAACCAATACAGTCCAACCCTATTCCACCCAAACCAATCGAAACATACCCTTTCCCACCCAATCCAATCCAATCCTTCCCTATCCCACCCTGACCAGACCAAACCAAGCCAAACTAAACCAAATCAAACTAAGCCATCCCACCCAATCCAATCCAATCCAATCCAATCCTACCCTATCCCACCCAGACCAGACCAAACCAAGCCAAACTAAACCAAATCAAACTAAGCCAAACCAATCCAATCCAATCCAACCCTATCTCACCCAAACCAATCCAAACCAAACCAATCCAACAAAAATCCAATCTTATCCAATCCAATCCAGTTCTACCCAAACCAAACCAAACCAATCCAATCCAACCCTATCCCACCCAAATCAAACAAATCCGATCCAATCCAATCCCATCCAAACCAATCCAAACCAATAAAATCTAATCCTATCCCACCCAAAACATACCAATCCCACCCTATCAAGTCCACCCCTATCCCACCCAAAGCATATCAAACCAAACCAAACCAAACCAAACCAAACCAAACCAAGCCAATCCCACCCAAACCAGTCCAATCCAATCAAATTCAAACCAAACCAAACCAAACCAAGCCAATCCCACCCAAACCAATCCAATCCAAACCAACCCTATCCCACTCATTCCAATCCAATCCAATCCAATCCAATCCAATCCAATCCAATCCAACCATATGCAATCCCACCCAAACCATACCAAACCAAACCAATCCAATATAACCAATCCAACCCTATCCCACCCAAACCAAACTAAACTAAACTAAACTAATCCAATCCAATCCAAACCATTCCAAGCCAATCGAATTAAACCATATCCAATCCCACCCAAACCAATCCAATCCAATCCAACCCTATCCCACCCAATCCAATCCTATCCTATCCTATCCTATCCTATCCTATCCTATCCTATCCTATCCTATCCTATCCGATCAAACTCTATCCCACCCAAATCCAATCCAATCCCACCCAAACAAAACAAAACCGAACTTAACCAAACCAATCCAATCCAATCCAATCCAATCCAATCCAATCCAATCCAACCCTATCCCACCCAAACCAATCCAAACCAATCCAATCCAAACCAACCCTATCCCACCCAATCCAATCCAATCCAATCCAATCCAAACCAATCCAATCCAATCCAATCCAATCCAGTCAAATCCAATTTAATCCAATCCAATCCAATCCAATCCAATCCAATCCAATCCAATCCAATCCAATTTAATCCAATCCAAACCAAACCAATCCAATCCAATCCAATTTAATCCAATCCAAACCAATCCAATATAATCCAATCCAATCCTATCCAATCCAATCCAATCCAATCCAATCCAATCCAATCCTATCCCACCCACTCTCCCAGCGGCGAAGCCTCAGTTCAGCCGCTGAGCTGGACCCAACCGCCCCAACCACTTCCCATCCGTTCGAAGCCCCCTACCTTAGTGAGCTGGCGGACATGATAGCCATCTTGCAAAGCGTGGAATCCTACGCTGATATGGATTCTACCATAACAACCTTTGGAAACAGCATCACAGAACAGTGAGTCGCCTTGAAATGATGATTGATGAATGAAATGATGGAAATTGTGCAGAAACATATTTATGTCTGTGTTTGAAGCTCTCCAGCGCCCCTATCGACATTTGAAAACAGCACCACAGAACAGTGAGTCTCCTTGAAATGATGATTTGATGATGAAATGATGAAATTGTGCACAAACATATTTATGTCTGTATTTGAAGCTCTCCAGCGCCCCTATCGACATTTGAAAACAGCACCACAGAACAGTGAGTCTCCTTGAAATGATGAAATGATGATGAAATGATGAAATTGTGCACAAACATATTTATGTCCGTATTTGAAGCTCTCCAGCGCCCCTATCGACCTTTGAAAATAGCATCACGGAACAGTGAGTCTCCTTGAAGTGACGTGCATAGAGACTATTAAGTTCATAACTTGTTTGGATGCTTTAAACACAACAAAGGTGGTAGATGTGTTGTGTCTGTCATACATTCATACATTGAATGGATTTCTACGCTTGTGGAGGAGGTAGAGGTGTTGTGGAGGTGGTTGTGTAGGTGGTAGGTGGTTGTGTAGGTGGTAGGTGGTGGTGGTGGTTGGGGAGGTGGTAGATGTGTTGTGTCTGTACGCAGTGGTGTCCTTAACTTCACGTCCTGCGAGTGGCACATTACTCGGATGTAACAATTTCAATTTCAATTGTGTCTGTCATAAATTTATACATAACGTGGATTCCTACGCTGATATGGATGCTGCCCCATCGACATTTGAAAACAGCATCACAGAACAGTGAGTCTCCTTGAAACGATGAAAGTAGAGACGACCATGAGCATAATTTGTTTGGATGTTTGAAACATAACAAAGGTGGTAAATTTGTTGTTAAACACTAACAACAACAACAACAACAACTACAACAACCACTACAACAACAACAACAACAACAACAACAACAACAACAACAACAACAACAGCAGCAACAGCAGCAGCAGCAACAACAGCAGCAGCAACAACAACAACAACAACAATACATCACACCTCACTACCCCCCTCCGCCCCTACCAGACCCCCCTCCACCACCACCAGCACCAACAACAGCACTGCCAACATCAACACTAGCACATCCACCACCACCACCAACAACAACAGTAGCAACAACAAGACCAATAGATCACACCTCACTACCCCCATCCGCCCCTACCAGACCCCCTCCACCACCACCACCAGCACCACCAACACCGTCACTGCCAACATCAACACTAGCACATCTACCACCACCAACAACAACAGCAGCAACAACAACACCAGTAGATCACACCTCACGACCCCCCTCCGCCACTACCAGGCCCACCACCAACACCAACACCAACACTAGCACATCCACCACCACCAACAACAACAGTAGCAACAAAACCAATATATCACACCACACTACCCCCCTCCGCCCCTGCCAGACCCCCCTCCACCAACACCGCCACCAGCACCATCACTGCCAACATCAACACTAGAACATCCACCACCACCACCAACAACAACAGCAGCAACAACAAGACCAATAGATCATACCTCACTACCCCCCTCCGCCTCTACCAGGCCCACCTCCACCACCACCAGCACCAACAACAGCACTGCCAACATCAACACTAGCACATCCACCACCACCACCAACAGCAGCAACAACAACAAGACCAATAGATCACACCTCACTACCCCCCTCCGCCTCTACCAGGCCCACCTCCACCAGCACCAGCACCAACAACAGTACTGCCAACATCAACACTAGCACATCCACCACCACCACCACCAACAGCAGCAACAACAAGACCAATAGATCATACCTCACTACCCCCCTCCGCCTCTACCAGGCCCACCTCCACCACCACCACCACCACCAACAGCACTGCCAACATCAACACTAGCACATCCACCACCACCACCACCACCACCAGCAACAACAAGACCAATAGATCACACCCCTCCGCCACTACCAGGCCTACCACCACCAACACCACCAACACCAACACCACCAACACCGTCACTGCCAACTTCAACACTAGCACATCCACCACCACCAACACCACCAACAGTAGCAACAACACCAGTAGATTACACCTCACTACCCCCTTCGCCCCCACCAGGCCCCTGATGGTCGCCCTTGAGGGAATGAAGTAGATCCAAGTGAAGCGCAAGGCATCTTTTATACATATTACCCTAGTAGTACCACCAACACCAGCACTACCACCAACAACACCACCAACAGCAACAACAACAGCAGCAACAACAATGCATTATATATCACTACCCACTGCTCCCCCTCCGCTCCCACGAGGCCCCTGATGGTTGCCCTTGAGAGAATGGAGGAGATCCAAGTTAAGCACAAGGCTTCTGTTATGCCTATGACCCTTAGAGTACCACCAACACCAGCACTACCACCACCACCAACAGCAACAACAACAACAACACCAATAGATCACACCTCACTACCCCCTCGGCTCCTACCAGGCCCCTGATGGTAGCCCTTGAGAGAATGAAGTAGATCCAAGTTAAACGCAAGGCATCTTTTATAAACATTACCCTAGTAGTACCACCAACACCAGCACTACCACCACCAACAACAACAACAGCAACAGCAACTACAACAGCAGCAACAACAATACATTATATATCACTACCCACTGCTCCCCCTCCGCCCCTACCAGGCCCCTGATGGTCCCCCTTAGGAGAATGGAGGAGATCCAAGTTAAACGCAAGGCATCCGTTATACCTATAACCCTTAGAGTACCACCAACACCAGCACTACCACCTCCACCAACAGCAACAACAACAACAGCAACAACAATAGATCACACCTCACTACCCCCTCGGCTCCTACCAGGCCCCTGATGGTTGCCCGTGAGAGAATGAAAGAGATCCAAGTTAAACGCAAGGCTTCTGTTATAAATATTAGTACCACCACCACTTCTAACGCCAACATCAACAACAATAGATCACACCTCACCTGCCCCCCCTCCGCCCCTACCAGGCCCCTGATGGTAGCCCTTGAAGAGAATGAAGGAGATTCAAGTAAATGCAAGCATCACTTCGACCAGCACCAGTGGTGGTCAGCGAAGGGGTGGTCCTCACTCGATTGTCGCGCCTCTTTGCCCCCATGCTGCCGGCCATGAGTTCCACGTCATGTGTCGACATCCTCAACTCCTTCGCTACGCTGAATCACAACCCGGGAATAGATGGACCTGGCCTTCTGGTGGGTTGAAGTGTGGTTGGCGGTACCGTGGCGATGGGGGTGGGGGTGGCGTCGGGTGGGGGTGGGGGGGTGGCTGGCGATGCGGCCACGAGTGCCTCTTGCATGCATCGACATCCTCAACTCATTCGCTACGCTGACTCACAACCCAGGAATAGATGGGCCAGGCCTTCTGGTGGTTGAAAGTGGGATAGCTTTGGCCGATTGGGGGTGGGGGTGGGTGGGTAGGAGGTGGTGATGGGGGCCATGAGTGCCACCACATGCGTCGACATCCTCAACTCCTTCGCTACGCTGAATCATAACCCCGGAATAGATGGAGCAGGCCTCCTTGTGGGTTGAAGTGGGGTTGAGAAGGAGGTGGGGATGGGGTGGTGGTGGCGATGGGTGGGTGGGTGTTGGTGGGGTGCGATGGGGGTGGGGACGGGGCGGGTAGGATGTGGCGATGGGGCCATGAGTGCCACCGCATGAATCGACGTCCTCAACTCATTTGCTACGCTGAATCACAACCCAGGAATAGATGGACCAGGCCTCCTGGTGAGCTGAAGTGGGGTTGGGAGGAGGTGGCGATGGCGGGTGGGGTGGGTGGAGCGGGGTCAACAGCTCCTCAGAAACCATTTGCAAATTCTCTGAATGTCACAACACAGGAGTACATGGGCCAGGCCCTTCTTGCGGGTTGAAGTGGGGTTGACTGGTGTTCTTTCACATCCTACCACCACCTCCCCATCGACCACCTACCACCACGTCCTACCAGCTCATCCCACCACCACATCACACTTCATCCCGCCACCCACCCAGCGCCCCCACCCCCAGCCCCCACCCCACCCCACCCATCGCAAGAGCAATACGCCCACATCCCACCCCACAAGCTCATCCTCCCACCACATCACACTTCAACTCACCCCACCCCACCCCCATCCCAAAACAAACCAAACCACCTTCACCCCACCCCACCCCACCCTACCCCTACCCCTACCCCACCCCAACCATTGCAGAGCTGTACACCCACAATCCAACATCACAAGCTCATCCCCCACCACATCACACTACAACTCACCCCAACCCAGCCCAAACCCCCATCCACCAAACCCAACCCAACCAACCAAACCAAACCAAATCCAAAACCAAACCAAACCAACCATACAGGAGCTGTACGCCCACATCCAAACACCACAAGCTCATGCCCCCCCACCACATCACACTACAACTCACACCACCCCCCACCCCAAACCAAACCAAACCACCCCAACCACCCCACCCCACCCCAAACCAAACCAAACCAAACCAAACCCAAACCAAACCTAAACCTAACCTAACCTAACCTAACCTAACCTAACCTAACCTAACCCTAACCTAACCTAACCAACCCTCACCCCACCCCACCCCCCCTGACCCCACACCAACCCACCCCACTCAAAGCCCAATTTGCAGGAGTTTGTACGCCCACATCCGAAACCACAAGCTCAAAGCGCTCCAAAGTGAACCCGTCACCGTCCTAGTGCAGCTCGCATGGTCCATGGGCCGAATCTGTCGACATGGAGAGCGGCCTGTGGATGAAGAGTTGTTTGCGCAGCTGGCTGGCCAGATCTTCCCCCGAATCAACAAGCTCAGCATCAAGTGCGTGTTTAAGAAAAGAAAAAGAAAAAAGGGGGGGGGGGGGGGGATATTTGCGCAGCTGGCTGGCCAGATCTTCCCTTTCATCAGCAAGCTCAGCATTCAAGTGCGTGTGTTTACAGAATAGAAAAAAAGGTTGGGAAATGTTTGCGCTGCTGGCTGGCCAGATCTTCCCTTTCATCAACAAGCTCAGCATCAAGTGCGTGTTTACAGAAAGAAAAAAGGGGGTAGGGGGGGGGGGGGAATGTTTGCCGCAGCTGACTGGCCAGATCTTCCCCGGAATTCACCAAGCTCAGCATTAAGTGCGTGTTTTAAAAGAAAATATAAAAATAACTAAATATAAAGGGCAGGATGTTTGCGCAGCACCTGGCTGGCCACACTTCCCCCGAAATCAACACGCTCAGCTATTAAGTTCGTGTTTACATGTGTGTTCGCAGAAAAGAAATCAGAAAAAAGGGGTGGGGGTACACAACAAACATGTTTGCGCAGGTGGCTGGCCAGATCTTCCTCCAAATCCATAAGCCCAAAACCAAGAGCATGGGCCATCACCACTTCACGATTTTCACCATCACCACCAGCCCACCTTCACCTTTAACCCATTCACCTCCAATGCCATTCACGCTCACCCATTTCACCTCCAACCCCATTCACCTCCCACCCACCATCATTCCACCTCCCACATATTTCAAACGCTCACCCATATCACCCTCCCACAACCCCATATCCACCACCTCATTCACCTCCATTCACCTCCAACACCATTCACCTCACGCCATTCACCTCCAACGCCATTCACCTCCACCCTTCACCCATTCCACCCATCACCTCTTAACCCACCATTCACCTCTTACCGCATCACCTTCCCAGCACCAGTCCACCTTCCAACCCATTCCAACCTCCACCTCACCCAACAACAATCACCTCACCCATCACCCAACCCAATTACCCCAACCCATCACCCACACTCACCTGGCATACCTCCAAACCCATTCACCTTCCACCTCACACCCATCACCCATCACCTCCAACCCATTCGCCTCCCACACATTCCATTCAACTCACCTCACCCATTCACTATCAGCCTCCAACCCATTCACCTCCACCCATTCACCTCCAACCCATTCCACCTCAACCCATTCACCCACCCCATTCACCTCACCGCATTCCAACCCATTCACCTCTCCACCCATTCACCTCCAAACCCATTCAACCTTCACCCATCACCTCCCATCCCCAATTCACCTCTTAACACCCACCCATTCACCCTCCCACCCATTCACCTCAACCCATTCACAATAAACCTCCATATCCTCAAACCCATGTCACCTCCCCATTCACCTCCAACCCATCTCAACCTCCAACCCATTCACCCTCCACCCATTCACCTCCAACCCATTCACCTCCAACCCATTCACCTCACCCATTCACCTCCACCCATATCACCTCCACCCATTCACCTCCACCACACTTTCACCTCTCCAAACCCCATCACCCACCCTCCCATTCACCTCATTCCACCTCCCACCCATTCACCTCCAACCCATTCACCTCACCCATTCACCTCCAACCCATTCACCTCCAACCCATTCACCTCCCAACCCATTCACCTCACCCATTCACCTCCCAACCCATTCACCTCCACCCATTCACCCATTTCACCTCACCCATTCACCTCCAACCCATTCACCTCCCCCACTCACCCATTCACCTCACCCATTCACCTCCACCCCAGTTCATCGCATTCACCTCCACACCATTCACCTCACCCATTCACACCTCCAACCCATTCACCTCCCACCCAATTCACCTCCAACCCATTCACCTCCCACCCATTCACCTCCAACCCCATTCACCTCCACCCATTCAACCTCCCACCCATTCCCTCCCAACCCATTCACCTCCCAACCCATTCACCTCCCAACCCATTCACCTCCCACCCATTCACCTCCCACCCATTCACCTCCCACCCATTCACCTCCCACCCATTCACCTCCCACCCATTCACCTCCACCCATTCACCTCACCCATTCACCTCCAACCCCATTCCACCTCCGAACTCCATCATTCACCTCGCCACCCATTCACCTCCCACCCATTCACCTCCCACCCATTCACCTCCCACCCCATCCCTCCCACCCATTTTACACCCATTTCCCATCACCTCCACCCATTCACCCCAAACCCATCCAACCCTTCACCTCCCAACCCATTCACCTCCCACCCATTCACTCCTCACCTCCACCCGTTCACCTCGCCACCCATTCACCTCCCACCCTTCCACCTCCCACCCATTCAACCTCCCCACCATCACCTCCCTACCCTTCACCTCCCACCCATTCACCCCCAACGCCATTCACCTCCAACCCATTCACCCCAACCATTCCAACCCAAATACCAACCACCATCATTCCACCTCCGACCTACCATCATTCACCAGTATCCGCCACTCCTCCTCCCCCCCCCCCCCCCCCCCCCCCCCCCCCCCCAACACACACACCACCACAACCACCACCACCACACCCTCTACCAATTCTAGAGAGAGGTCTCCATGTTGGCACAAGCCTATGCAAATGTTGGTATGTACAACTGAGCCACTACTAAACTCATCCCCACCCCTCCACACCCACCCACCCACGCCACCCCACCCACCACCCACCCACCCACCACACACACCACATGACCACCACCACCCCCATCCACCCTCACCACACCCTCTACCAATTCTGAGAGAGCTCTCCGTGTTGGCACAAGCCTATGCAAATGTTGGTATGTACAAGTGGCCACTACTAAAGCTCATCCCCCACCCACCCACCACCCCCACCACCCTCACCCTCAACCAACGTGTGGCAGGGAGCTCTCCATGTTGGCCCAAAGCCTATGCCGATGCTGGTATGTACAACTGGCCACTGCTGAACTCCCCCCCCTCTCTCCTCCCCCCCCCCCCCCCCCCCTCACACCACACACACACCCCACCCCTCCACCCCAACACACACCCCACACACACCCCACCCCCAACACCCTCAATTGCCCCCTCTATCAACTCTGCAGGGAGCCCTCTCCATGTTACCCCAACCCAATTGCTGATGCTGGTATGTACAGCTGGCCACAGCTGAACTCATTCTCCACCCACTACCCTGCCCCATCCCCACCCCACCCCCCTTCCCCCCCCCCCACCCACACACCACCCCCACCACCCTCACCGCCCCCTCTACCAAACTATGCAGGGAGCTCTCCATATTATCATAACCCAACCCAATGCCGATGCTGGTATGTACAACTGACCACTGCTGAACTTATTCTCCACCATACCCTGCCCCATCCCCCCCACACCCCTTCCCCCCACACACACCCCACACACCCACCCACCCACCCCACCCCCACCACCCCCACCACCTCACCGCCCCTCTACCAACTCTGCAGGGAGCTGTCCCATGTTACCCCAACACAATGCCAGGGCTGGTATGTACAACTGGCCACTACTAAACTTATTCTCCCCCACCCACCCACACCCACCCACCCACCACCCCACCCACACCACACCACATACACACCCACACCCCCACACACACCCACACACACCCCACCCCCCGACCCTCACATCTGCCCCCTTCTACCAGCTCTGCAGGGAGCTCTCCATGTTATCATAGACCAAGGCCTATGCCGATGCTGGTATGTACAACTGGACACTGCTGGACGCCAGTCTCCGCCCTCTACCCTGCCCCCCACTCCCCCTAACCCTCACCCTCTACCAACTCTGCAGGGAGCTCTCCATGTTGGCACAAGCCTATGCCGATGCTGGTATGTACAACTGGCCACTGCTAGACGCGGTCTCTAGCTCGGCTAAGAAAAAGCTGCATGACTTTGACCCTGCTGCAGCCATCAATATCGCATCCTCATTTGCAAGGCTGAAATTCAATGTGCGTGCGGGGAGATGTTGGAAGGTGTTGGGAGATGGGTGGAGGCGTGTGTGTGGTGTGGTGGTGGGGGGGGGGAGGGGGCAGGTTTTCGGTGTTGACAGGCTGGGTTTTAAGGTTTATGAATTGGACTCCTTTGCATCTATCAACATCGCAGCTTCATTTTCAAGACTGTAACTCATTGTGGGTGCGAAAGAGGGAGTGAAGCGTCTTTTCTTGACCTTGAAAGGAGCATGGGTCAGAGGGTTGTGTGTGTGTGTGTGTGTGTGTACTCATACATACACACACACCACACACACATACACACATCATACAACACACACAAGCACCACCACACCTCCACACACACCACGCCACACATAACATACATACACAACACCACTTATTACATACACACAAGCACACACACCGCACCCTGCCCCACCCACAGAATTTCTGAGTCCTTTCACATGCTTGCGGAGATCATGCAGAGGCCATCATAACATCATTTCATTATCATATCATATCATATTATATCATATCATGCGAGGCCATATTTGCATCTTAAAGGGCGCACAGCAAGCAAAGCTTTGCAAAGCACATACACACGCATACACACGTATACACATACACATACAAGCACATACACATGCTGGTACATACATACAAAACATTACATACAGTGATCAACACTAACAGGTAATCCATATCTTACATACATACATACATACATATATACATACATACATAACAATACGTACTACGTATTATAACACATACATATCATACATACATACTATTTCATCGGAGTACATACATATACGTACGTACGCACATACATACATAAAAAAACATACATTACATACTACATACATTACATACGATACAATTACATACACAACATACATACATACATACATACATTACATACATACAACATACTATACATACATACATACAACATTTACATACAAGCATAACATACTTTATACATACATACATACCATACATACATACATACATACATACATTACATTACATACGTACGTACGTACGTTGGGGGTACATACATAACATACATACATACATACATACATACGTACATACATACATACATACATACAACATACATACATTACACACCACACAGAAGTACCCCCCACCCCCGCCTCCCCCCCCCCCCCCCCCCCCCCCCCCCCCTCCCCCCCCCCCCCCCCCCCCCCCCCCCCCCCCCCCCCAATTTTCAAGGGAAAAATCCAGTAAGGGGTTTGTCCCCCCCCCCCCCCTTGGCCCCCCCCCCCCCCCCACAAAATTAGGAAAACACACACACACACACACACACACGCACACATACATACATACATACACACCCACCACACACAGGATTCAGAGTTCCACTATATGACATGCTGGCAGGATCATGCGAGGCCACATGAACATCTTGAGGCGCGCACAGCTGGCAAAGCTTTGCAAGGCCTTTGGCTCGCTCAAGTATTCCAATGAGGAATTCTTTCAGAGTGCTAGCATAGCTTTGCAAAGACGCATGTGTGACCTCAACTGCGAACAGGTGCGAAATACACTTCGAAATTTGAAATTTGAAACAAACCTTGAATTTTGACGTTTGTAAACCTCAAATATTCAAACGAGGAAATATTTCAAAGTGCAAGCATAGCTTTGCAAATATGTATGTGTGACCTAAACTGCGAACAGGTGTGTAATACACCTTGAAATTGGAAATTAATTTTGAATTTTCGGACCTCAAGTATTTTCCGATGCAGGAATTCTTTCGAAGTGAAGCAATAGCTTTGCAAAGATGCATTTTGAAATTTTAAGAATTATTTAAGGAACAAGGAATTATTTCAAATTGAAAGCATAATAGTACGACTTTCGCAAAAAGACGCATGTGTGACCTTTACTGAGAACAGGTGTGAAATAAACTTTGAATTTTTGAATTTTTGAACCTCACGTATTAAAACAAGGAATTATTTCAAAATTGAAGAAGCATAATAGTTTTGCAAAGATGTGCATGTGTGAATCTAAACTGCGAGCAGGTGTAAAAAACTTTGAAATATGAAATTTGAATATATATTTGGAATTTTGAACAGTTGAAATTTGGTGAACCTCAATTATTCAATCGAGGAATTATTTGAAAGTTGTGAGCAAAGACGCATAGCCTTCTTCGCAAATATAATTCGCATAATAACACACATGCATGAATGTATTTATACTCATAATATAACAACATGCATAAAATCCATATACAATACATATTATTATTGAGGCGTGAAGTTGAGGGGGCCCTGCCTTTTTTGCTTGCACTAGGGCCAACCACCCAGTGCTTTTGCTAAGTAAATAAATAAAGAAATAAAATAATACGCCTTATTACGAGGCGTGAAGTTGATGGGCCAGCCTGCTTTGCTTGCACTGGGGCCAACCACCAAGTCTTGACGGGAGTGTATGTGTTGTGGTAGCTGCCACGCACAACAGAGGGCGTATTATCATATCAGTAATCAACAATGCCAACCCTCGTTTGCTTGCACAGGGGCCAACCCACCATAGGAGGCATATGTTTGTGTTTGCAACATGTTGTTGTATCGTTTTTTTCTTCTTCTTTATTCCTCAGCATTCTAGCTGCATTCAAGCTGCATTCTTTTTCGAGTATTCTAGCATTCTTCTAGCATTCCAGCATTCTTTTTTCCTTACCGTTCAAGGCACCTATCTAAGGAAGCCTTTAGCTGACGGGCATGGGCTGTTCGAAACTATCCAACCAAGCAAACAAAAAAAGCTAAACAAACAAACCAAAGAGAAAACAACTTAAACAAACAAAAAAACCACCAAATACCAACACCCACAACTGACCAGAGTCAGAAGGTCTTGCCCTGGGCATTTGCTGTTTCAGAAAAACCATACAAAAAGCCAAACAAAACAAAACAAAGAAACCAAACCAAACCAACCAAACGGAAAAACAAACCCAATTAAAATCAACCACAGTGTCGTGCAACGTGCCTGGCATTTCGCTGTTCAAAATCAATCCAACAAACAAACCAAACCAAACAAATCAAACAAACCACAGGTCTGCACGTGTCCTGGGCAATTTGCTGTTTCGTTCGAAACAAACCATACATATTAAAGCAACCTAAACAAAACAAACAAAGAAACCAAACCACACCAAACAAAACAAACCCATTAACCAACCACAGTCCGCAACGAGTGGCCTGGGCATTTGCTGTTTCACATCCAACCAAACAAACAAAGGACAAAAAAATGCAAATCAAACAACCACAGGTCTGCAAACGATTGTCCTGGGCATTTGCTGTTCGAAACCATACAAAAAAGCCAAACACAAACAAAACAAAAGAAGAGCATACCAAAGAACCAAAACAAAACAAACCCATTAAACCCAATAACCCAACAAGGTCCGCAGACGTGGACCCTGGGCATTTGCTGCTTTCAAAACCATCCAACCAAACCAAACAAACAACAAAAAGGGATCTAACAAAAGCCACAGGTCTCTGAACGAAATGTCAGCCTACGCTGTCTGCGCACTCTCTTGCTGTTCGAAACCATACAAAAAAGACCAAACAAACAAAACAAAGAAACCAACCAAACAACAAAACAAACCCATTAACCTAACCACAGGTCTGCAACGTGGCCTGGCATTTGCTGTTCAAAACCATCCAACCAAACCAAACAAAAACCAATAGACAAACCAAATACAAACCAAAAAACCCAAACGCAGACACAAAACAAACCAACAAAACCAGCGAGGGTCCAGCAACGTGGCTGGGCATTTGCTCGTTTCGAAACCATACCAAAACGCAAACAAACCAAAGCGGGAAAAAACCAATACCAATCACAGGTCAGGAAACGTAGGCCTGGCATTTGCTGTCGACGTTCACAGTCCCCTGCAGTTCCACAGAGTCTCGCTCTAACAACTCTTAGCACTCAGAGACATGTCAACTCATCACCACTTCAGCAGTCACGCTTCTGTATGTTGGTGAGTACAGTAGAGTGGGGTAGGCGATGAATGCATGATTTTTTGGTTCGACTTGCTGTGAGTGGGGTTGTGTGGGTGCGCAGGTGTGTGTGTGTGTGACTCATCAACCACTTCAAGCCTGCCACCCCGTCTGTTGGTATGTTGGTGAGTTACGTAGTAGAGTGGGGGGTGGAGTGTGTGTGTAGGGGGGGGGGTGGGACGGGGGGGGGGAGGTGTGTTGGCGTGTATGTGTGTGTGTGTGTGTGCTGTGTGTGTGTGTGTGTGTATGTGTGTGTGTGTGTGTGTGGGGGGGGGGGGGGGGGGGGGGGGGGCATGTGTGTATTACACACAGACACAAGCAACAGCAATTCATTCAGCACCTTCCAGGTCTGGTTTCCTTTGGCACTTGTGGGGCTTTGACCAGCGCGTCAGCTATTTGAGGCCTAGTAGACGGCGATGATACGCGGGTGCTTCCCTTACCCTCTTCCCTAACAAGTTCGCCTACCCCTCCCCAACCAACCAACCAACCCCCTACAACCAACCAACCACACACACACAACACACACGCCACACACACAAACAAACAAGACGTTCCGCGCACCTTGCATTCGCCAAACGCCACCACTGCCTTTACTAACAAAGTCTTGCGAAAAAATTGGTGTAGTTCCTTCGGCAAGTTGGTATCCCCTCCCCCCCCCCCCCCCCCCCCTCGCACACACAGCCACCACACCCACACAACTACCCCCGAACCCAGGTTTGGTCCTTTGGCAAGTTGGGCTTTTGAACCAGCCTCTGTTTTGCAGCCGAAGCTCTGCTTCCTTCACCCTCATCTCCCCGCAAAGTTCCGCTAACCCCCCCCCCCCCCCTCATACACGCACGCACACACTACAAACAAACTTTTACACGCCACCACCACCGACACTACACCATCAACCCAGGTGTGGTCCTTCGGCAAGTTGGGCTTCAACCAGCCTCTGTTGTTAGCCCAGCGACCCAGTCTTCTGCAGCCCTCACTGTCTTCATTCCCAACAAGACCCCTTCGTCGCCCAGGCCTTGGCCAGCCCCCTCCCCCGTCCCCAGCCCCCAACCCGCACTCCATGGGGCCTAGCCACCGCCCCCGTCCCACCTGCCCCCAAGACCCTGGACCAAGCCGAGCATCGCAGGTAAAGGTGTTGACGACGAGCAGCCGAGAGGGGGGTGAGCTCATAGCTCCTTGCTGAGCGTGCAAGAACACGGCCAACATGCTCTTGGCCGGCTTATGCACGCGTGGGTCTTCTGCGATTGAGCCTTACTGTAAACAGTTGGGTGGGGAAAGACGGATGAATTTATAGACTACTGTGACGAAGGATGATAGCGTTTTAGGGTGTTTAGCACTGCTGAATGTAGTGGTGTATTGCACGCGAGCTGAGGGCATAGAGCTTAAGCTAATGTCTCCTTATGCTGAGTGTGACAGGAATACAGGCGTTGTCTCGGAGACAGTTAATAGCAAGGCTCAGTGTCTCTTGTTGTTGTGATTGAAGTCTTCTGTAGCTGGAAGGGCAGGGCGGATTGCTGGACTGTTACGGTTGAAAGATGTGGGTTTTGTAGGCATGCTGACATTGTTAGACGGTCTAGGATGTTCGACATGGGCGAGTTGAGTGAGGTGAGAGGGCTTCGGCTTAGGGTGGCCGAGGTCCTTCTGAACTGAGGACAGGCAATGAGGGGATATAGCGACATCTGGGGTGCTATGGGTAAAATTGCCGGCGTGGTGAGGCCTCATTCTGAATAGAGGGCACTTATGCTTATGACGCGGATTTAAGGTTCTGTGCTCTGAAGTGAGAGAGGAGCGCGGTCGCAGGGTGATGGTAGCAGATTTGCATGTGACCGGTGTTAGGGTGTTGAGCGAATGGGGGTGGCTCTAAGCGGTCCTTAAGCCTAAAGCCGAGCGATGGGGAGAACAGGCGCCAACATGGCCTTGGGGATGCACGTGTGGGCCTTCTGTGGTGAGGCCCTTCTGAATGCATGCGGCTAAGCAATGAGCGATGAAATGGTTTTGCTGAAGGTGAGGAGGGAAGTGTGTAGCATGCTGACGTGTAGCCTCTAACGGGGTGTTGGGGACGCGCGTAAGCAGAGAGGGGGGCGCGTGGGGGCTCAAGCTCCTTAAGTGAGCTGTGGAGAAAACAGGGCGCAACATGCCTTGGGGTCTATGCACGTGTGGGCTTCTGTGGTGAGGCCCTTCTGAAGGTGGTGGCGACGAGGATGAAGGTTTTGCTGAAGGTGAGGAGGGAAGGGCTCGCTCGTGTGTACAGTGCTGACTGGTAGGGACCGTGTAGGTGTGTGTTTACACATGCGAGCTGAGGGGTGTAGGTATTGAACGCTATAGGCTGCCTTAGATAACTGCTGAGAGAACGGGCCAAACATGTTGCGCTAATGCACGGTGTGTGACAGCGAGCAGAAGAGGGGGGTGGGCATGGCTCGCGAGCAGAGGAGGCGGCTCCTTATGTGAGCGTGGAGAAACAGTGCCAACACATGCCTTGCGGGCCTTATGCACGTGTGGCTTCTGTGGTGGGCCCTTCTTGAAGGCCTAGGCGGCAATGAGGATGAAGGTTTACTGCTGAAAGGGTGAGATGGGAAGCGGTGCGGTGCATTGCTGACGTGTGTAGGGTGATGTTGACGCCTGGAAGCTGAGGGGAGATATGAACCAACCTCCTTAAGCGACAATAGAGATGCTAAGACACGACAACATGCTGACTATGGCTTATTGCACGCATGGGTTCTGTGCACATGAGTCTTTCTTGAATGGCGGCATAGCCGGACGAGATTGAAGCTGAACTTCTGAATGGCATCGGTACTTGTTCCAGGAGTGTGGTGCTGGGCTTGAGGTGTAAGGCTAGAACACGTACCAAACATGGTTTTTGGGGGCTATCTGTGTGGGCTTCTGGTGTTGATGTGGCCTGCATAAGGCCAGGCGTCGTAACGAGGCATATGAAGTCTGCCTTCGAGTTGGGAGGGCGGAGGCATGTGTAGCATGACTGACATGCAGGGGGTGTGGACGCGAGCAGGGACGGTCGGAGCTAAGCTCCTTATGAGCGCTGGCACAGGCAGCCAACATGCTTTGGGGCAATGCACGCGTGACGGCTTCTGGCGATTTATGCCCTTCGAAGGCGGCGTTCTCTCCGTTCGACAAGTTAGAAGTGGGGAGTGGCCTGAGAGGCGGGAGTGAGCCCAAGCTCCAATCACTCCTTACTTGAGGACCCTGAAGGGGATCGCCATTGTGATGCCGTGGACCGCACCGAGCTTTGCGCCCTGCATTGATATTCACCACCATTCAGACACAACCAAACAACCAACACCATTGCGCAAGTGCCCTAAAACACAAGCACCATGCCAACCATGTAATGTATACTGTCATCCAAACACAGAACCCTGAATGTTCGCATTGTGGATGCGCGTGTCAACACCCAGCTTTGCGCCCTGCATTTGATATCACCACAACCAGCACAACGCAACACAACACAACACCATTTGGCATTGGGTGCGTGTCCGCACCAGATTTGAGAGGCTATATCGATTCCAACACCGCAACACCACAACACAGCACTTACTTACTGCCGCCGAATAAGCAACCACCGCCATTATCTCACTTCATTGCAGAGACCCTGAAGGCCCCCGAGTTGTGGATGCCGTGTTCAGGCGCCCCAGATTTGAGCGCTTGCACTGATCTCCACCCAAACCACACCACAACACCCAACAAATACCCACCAAACACCACATAATACCACCAAACACCCAAACACCATACACACAAACACCCTCTACCTCTTGCACCAAGCAACACCAGCTCACGCACACATTGTTCAACAGATGTGCTGTATCTGTCATCCAACACAGGACCTGAAGGCCGCTTGTGGATGCCGTTGTTCCGCACCAGGTGATTTGAGTAGCGTTACACTTGATTTGCACACGAGCCTTTCCTGTTTTCGTACAATGAAGTAGACGAGGAGGACGTGTTGGAATGTTTCGGTAAGCTTGATCATGATGAACAAAGCAATTCATTTATCTTAAATGTACAATGATATGTGAGTAGAGAGGTGAGAGAGGAGGAGATGTTGAGGAGTTGTTTTTTCTGATCGGGTCAAGCTTGAATTCTTGATGCAAAGCATTCCATTTATCAAAAATTGTATTGTAGTGTGAGGAGGGGTGAGGAGGAGGAGATGTTGGAAGTTGTTTTGGCTAAGTCGTGCTGTATCGGATGCAAGACTGAGCCCGGGGAGCAACCTCTCGATTTATCTACAACATATGCTATATGATATGTGAGGAGGGAGTGCAGGAGGGAACGAGTAGCATGCGTGTGAGAAGCTTGATTTTCTGGTAAAGCTCTGATTCTGATGCCAAGCAATATCCATTGGATATGCAAATGGCTAATTGATAGGAGTAGTAGAGGAGAGGGGAGGTGGAGGAGGAGATAGATGTTGGACGTTTGTTTTGGTAAGCACACTTGATCTGATTGCAAGCCAATTTCTCGATTTGATCTAATTGTACTTGTATGATGAGGAGGGTGAGGAGAGAATGTGGAACGTTGTGTTTATGGTACAGCTTGATCTGATGCAAAAGCAATTCATTTATCTAATATTGTTATTGTTTGTGAGTAGTAGGAGGAGGAGGGGATGTTGGAAGTTGTTTTGTAACTGATCTGATGCATAAGCAATTCATTTATCTAAATTGTATTGTATTGTGGGAAGGGTTGAGGAGGGGAGTATTGTTTTTGAAGTTGTTTTGGTAAGCTAAACAAACGTACTTATTTACGAGTCTGATTTTTGATTGCTCAATTGTTTTGTTGGTTGGAGGAGAGGAGGAGGAGGAGATGTTGGAAGTTGTTTTGTAAGCTTGATCTGATGCAAAAGCAACTCATTCATTTATCTAAATTTGGTATTGTATGTGAGGAGGGTGAGGAGGAGGAGATTTGGAAAGTTAGTTTTGGGTATAGCTGATCAGATGCAAAAGCATTCATTTTCTAAATTGTATTGTATGTGAGGAGGATGAGGAGGTAGGAGGAGGAGATGTTGCGAAGTTGTTTTTTGGTAAACCTTGATCTGATGCAAAGCAATTCATTTATCTAAATTGTATTGGTATGTGAGGAGGGCAGGATGAGGAGGAGGAGATGTTGGAAGTTGTTTTGGTAATCCTTGATCTGATGGCAAAGCAATTCATTATCTAAATTGTATTGTATCGTGAGGAGGGTGAGGAGGAGGAGATGTTGGAAGTTGTTTTTGATAAGCTTGATCTGATGCAAAGCAATTCAATTTATCGTAAATTGTATTGTATGTGAGGAGGGTGAGGAGGAGGAGATGTTGGAATGTTTTGGTAAGTCTTGATCTGATGCCAAAGCAATTCATTTATCTAAATTGTATTGTATGTGAGCGCAGGGTGAGGCAGCCGAGAGAGATGTTAGAAGTTGTTTGCTAAGGCTTGATCTGATGGCAAAGCAATTCATTTATCTAATTGTATTGTATGTGAGGAGGAGGAGAGGAGAGAGGAGATGTTGAAGTTGTTTTGGTAAGCTTGATCTGATGCAAAGCAATTCATGGTTATCTAACTTGTATTGTATGTGAGGAGGTGAGGAGGAGGGCAGGAGAGATGTTTGAAGTTCCGTTTTTAGGTAAGCTTGATCATCTGATGCAAAAGCAATTTTCATTTATCTAAAGTTGTATGTGTTATGCTGATCAGGAGGGTGAGGAGGAGGAGATGTTGGATGTGTGTTTTGGGTAAACTTGATCTGATGCAAAGCAATTCATTTATCTAAATTGTATTACGTATGTGAGGAGGTAGGAGGAGGAGACGAGATGTTGGAAGTTGTTATGGTAAACTTGATCTGATGCAAAGCGGCAATTCATTATCTAAACCTTGTATTGTATGTGAGGTCAGGGTGAGGAGGAGGAGATGTTGGAAGTTGTTCAAGCTTGATCTGATGCAAAGCAAATTCATTTATCTAAAATTGATATTGTATGTGAGGAGGAGAGGAGGAGGAGGAGATGTTGGAAGTTGTTTTGAGTAAGCTTGATCTGAAGCAATAGCAATTCATTCTAAATTGTATTAGTGAGTACAGGAGGAGTGACGCGTTGTCCGGAAGTTGTGATAAGCTTGACTCTGATGCAAAGCATTCAATTTATCACAAATTGTATTTATGTGAGGAGGGTGAGGAGAGAGGATGATGTTGGAAAGTTGTTTTGGTAAGCTTGATCTGATGCAAAGCAATTCATTTATCTAAATTGTATTGTATGTGAGGAGGCTGAGGAGGAGGAGATGTTGGAAGTTGTTTTGGTAAGCTTGATCTGATGCAAAGCAATTCATTTATCTAAATTGTATTGTATGTGAGGTTCGAGGGTGAGGAGGAGGAGATGTTGGAAGTTGTTTTGGTAAGCTTGATCTGATGCAAAGCAATTCATTTATCTAAATTGTATTGTATGTGAGGAGGGTGAGGAGGAGGAGATGTTGGAAGTTGTTTTGGTAAGCTTGATCTGATGCAAAGCAATTCATTTATCTAAATTGTATTGTATGTGAGGAGGGTGAGGAGGAGGAGATGTTGGAAGTTGTTTTGGTAAGCTTGATCTGATGCAAAGCAATTCATTTATCTAAATTGTATTGTATGTGAGGAGGGTGAGGAGGAGGAGATGTTGGAAGTTGTTTTGGTAAGCTTGATCTGATGCAAAGCAATTCATTTATCTAAATTGTATTGTATGTGAGGAGGAGGAGGAGGAGGAGATGTTGGACGTTGTTTTGGTAAGCTTGATCTGATGCAAAGCAATTCATTTATCTAAATTGTATTGTATGTGAGGAGGGTGAGGAGGAGGAGATGTTGGACGTTGTTTTGGTAAGCTTGATCTGATGCAAAGCAATTCATTTATCTAAATTGTATTGTATGTGAGGAGGGGAGAAGGAGGAGATGTGGAGCTTGAAGGAGATTCATTTATCTAATTGTTTGGAAGGTGAGGAGGCGGAGATTGTTGGAAAGTTGGTAAGCTTGATCAGATGCAAAGCAATTCATTTATCTAAATTGTATTGTATGTGAGGAGGAGGAGGAGAATTAGTCGGAAGTTGTTGTGCAAGTGTTTCTTTTTTTTGACGACGCGTCGCCATTACCGTCGTCCTTACCGTCGAATGCTACGCCCCCCAAACCCCCCGATATCGGGACGCGCTGCCCGCGACCCCCCCCACAGTCTCCTTGCTTTTGCGCTCCGCCATGGAATGGCTACGCAACTATCCTGAAATCAGGGTTGAGTAGCCCAAAGTAGCTGCCTCTAAACCTGGACTACAGAAATCTGAAATGAAAAATACATGTTGGATTTGTGATAAGCCTTGATCAAGCAACACCCAGCAGACACCAAGTCTAGCCCTTGCTCCCCCCTCCCTGTTTCTCAACCACTCACAACCAACCTAGTTCACAACCCCCTGCCACCAACCCTAGCCCAACCTACCCCTGCCACCGACACCACACAAAACCAACCCTAGCCCAACCAACTCAATGCCACCAACACTTAGTCTAGCCCTTGCTCCCCCTCCCTGTCTTACAACCACACACATCCAACCAACCGTAGCCCACCCAACCCCTGCCGCCTCAACCACTATATAACACACCAAACCCCCTGCCCCCCTTGTGTGTACAGACAGTCGACGGAGAAGCATCCAGCAAACGCCCAGGGCAGACACCCAGTAAGTCCTTACTACCCCCTCCTGTTTCTCAACCACACACAAACAACCCTAGCCTTTTAAGCAGCCCCCCCCCCCCCCCCCCCCCCCCCCCACCCCCCCCCCCCCCTATTGCCCCACACACACACAACCACACCCCTGCCGCCTAATCTCGTGAAACAGTCCCAGTCAACGATAGGCATCCAGCAGCGCCCAGCTGACACTTAAGTCTAGCTTGCTCCGCCCTCCCTGTTTTCTCACGCCCACACACATCCAACCCTAGCTTTAAGCAGTCTCCCCCCCCTGCCCCCATCTGTGGTGTACAGACCAGCGACGGCAGCATCCAGCAACGCCTAGCAGACACTTTCTACTTCCCGCCTTTTTTTGAGCCTTGCTCCCCCCTCCCTGTTTCTCAATCACACACCCAACCCAGCCCAACCAACCCTAGCCAACAACCAACCCCTGCCCCTATTGCCTGTACAGACCAGCGGCAGCAGCATCCAGCAACGCCTAGCAGACACTTGGTCTAGCCCTTGCTCCCCCCTCCCTGTTTCTCAACCACACAACCAACCCAAGCCAACCAACCCTAGACCCGAACCAACCCCTGCCCCTATTGCCCGTAACAGACCAGCAACGGTAGCATCCAGCAGTGGCCCAGCCGAACACTTAGTCTAGCCTTGCTCCCCCCTCCCTGTTTCTCAACCAACAACCACCCCTAGCCCACCAACCCTCCCTAGCCCCAACCAACCCCCGCTGCCCTATTGCCTGAACGACAGACCAGCGACGGTAGCATCCAGCAGTGCCCACGCCGACACTTAGTCTAGCCCATGATTGCTCCCCCTCCTGTTTCTCAGCGTCACCACACAACCAACCCAAGCCCAACCAACCCTAGCCCAACCAACCCCCTGCCCCTATTGCCCTGAACAAACCCAGCGACGGCTAGCATCCAGCAGTGCCCAGCCGACACTTAGTCTAGCCCTTGCTCCCCCCTCCCTGTTTTCTCAAACCACACACCATCCAACCCAAGCCCAACCAACCCTAGCCCAAACCAACCTGCTCTATTGCTGTACAGACCAGCCGGCGGATAGCATCCAGCAGTGCCCAGCCGACGCCTAGTATAGCCGTACTCCCCCCTCCCTGTTTCTCAACCACACACAACCAACTCTAGCCCCAACCAACCCCTAGCCCCAAACAAACACAACCCGACCCCCTGCCCCCAACACACCCAACCAACCACCCCTGCCCCCCTTGTGTTTGTGTGTACAGACCAGCGACGGCAGCATCCAGCAGCGCCCAGCCAACACCTAGTAAGGCCTGTACTCCCCAGCCTGTTTCTCAACCCAACCCTAGCCTTTAACCAATCCCCCCCCCCCTTGCCCCTCTGCCCCGCCAACCAACCCCAACCCACCCCCTGCCCATATTGCGTGTACAGACCAGCGACGGCAGCATCCAGCAGCGCCCAGCAGACACTTACCAGCGGCTCTTCATTTCCCAAAACCTGTCTGACATGGCGTGGGCCCTAGCTGTTGCCAAGCACCACGACGTGGAGCTTTTTGAGATGATTGCAGCTCGTGCGATGGAGAATGCGCACATGTTGGGGAAGACCTCCATAGTTGACTTGGCCACAGCTTTTGCGACGACTGAGATTCAGCATGCTGGTGCGTTGATGGTGGGAGGGGGGAGTTGGAGGTGTGTGTGTGTGGTGGTGGTGGTGGGGGGGGGGGGGGGGGCAGAGGGGGGGAAGACATCCATAGTTGGCTTGGGCCACAGCTTTCGCGACGACTGAGATTCAGCATACTGGTGCATTGAAGTGGGGGTGGGAGGGGGAGGGGGGAAAGACATCCATAGTTGACTTGGCCACAGCTTCACCGACAACTGAGATTCAGCATACTGGTGCATTGAGGAGGGTGGAGGAGGGGGAGGGGGAAAGACATCCATAGTTGACTTGGCCACAGCTTCACCGGCAAAACTGAGATTCAGGCATACTGGTGCATTGAGGAGGGGTGGGAGGGGGAGGGGGGAAAGACAATCCATAGTTGACTTGGCCATAGCTTCACCGACAACTGAGATTCAGCATGCTGGTGCATTGAGGAGGGGTGGAGGAGGGGGAGGGGGGAAAGACATCCATAGTTGACTTGGCCACAGCTTCACCGACAACTGAGATTCAGCATGCTGGTGCATTGAGGAGGGGTGGAGGAGGGGGAGGGGGGAAAGACATCCATAGTTGACTTGGCCACAGCTTCACCGGCAACTGAGAATTCAGCAATACTGGTGCATTGAGGAGGGGTGGGAGGGGGAGGGGGGAAAGACATCCATAGTTGACTTGGCCATAGCTTCACACGACAACTGAGATTCAGCGATGCTGGTGCATTGAGGAGGGGTGGAGGAGGGGGAGGGGAAAAGACATCCATAGTTGGACTTGGCCACAGCTTCATAGGAAAACCCGACAACTGAGATTCAGCATGCTAGGTGCATTGAGGAGGGGTGGAGGAGGGGGAGGAGGAAAGACATCCATAGTTGACTATGGCCACAAGCTTCACCGACGACTGAGATTCAGCATGCTGGTGCATTTGACGAGGGGTGGAGGAGGGGGAGGGGGGAAAGACATCCATAGTTGACTTGGCCACAGCTTTCTGGCGACTGGAGATTCAGCATGCTCTGGTGCAATGAGGGGGGGATGGGGAGGGGAGGAGTTTGGGGGGGGGGGGAAAAAAGAGGTGAGGGAGACAGAGGGGTGGAAAGACTGACAGACTGACTGACTGACTGACCTGACTGACTGGCTGGCTGGCTGGCTGGCTGGCTGGCTGGCTGGCTGTGCTAACTCACTGATTTAGTTAATTTATTGATTGAAACGCATGTTACTGGGCTCACATCAATTACAGGCCCTCACATGTGTGTACGGTTGTAGCAGCCTGACCAGCAGGGATTTGTTTTCGCTATACTATAGCGATCGCTACTTTTTGGCCCCCGTTTAGGCCCATACATATCATTTTCTTTTATTTTTATAAGTTATGTTTTTTGCCCTGAATGGCCCTTCAAAGCTATTAAAAGCTATAAAACGCTGTCCCTGAAGCAAAAAACGCTGTCCCTGAAGCAAAAACGCTGTCCCTGAAGGAGGCAAAAAACAGAGCTGGGAAACTTCCTTCATCATTGATTGAACATCTTCATGGTAGTGGCCTGCCATGAAGATAATAAATCAATGATGAAGGAAGTTTCCCAGCGCAAACGCGCAAACGCCTCCCCCACCAGGGTACTTCCATTGACCATACTGGCCAGCGCTTCCAGCGCACTTGAAAAAATTAAAAACTGCGGTTTGTAGTGCAAAAAAGCGCAAAAAAATGGCTTTGCTGTGGCCCACAGGGGTTGCAAAAACCGCGTGAAACGCGCAGTGGGGCTCAAAAGGCAGCGCGCGCCAGCGCGCAAAAGCGCTCGCTTGGAAGTACCCTGTCCCCCACCTGCATAGTCAATCCTGCCGGGTGCTGTTCGGGTGAGGAAGCTAGAACAAAAACCACTTATAAATATGAACATAACACCTGCCCCCACCCCCCACCCCCACCCTACCCCAGCCACACACACCTACTACCCTGGCCACTGCCCCCAGCCCCACCACCACACCTACCCCCACCCACCTGCCCACTCCATACTCTTGGACTACACACACCACCACTACAAACACCACCAAGACCGACCTCTACCGTTGCCGAATAAATTTGAAACAACATTCCCTGCTAACCAACTAAACAGAGCAACTGCGGCACACCCAAGCAAACAAACTGCTTTCCAACCAATTAACCAATTATCCAACCCCACACATTGCAGGCTGCTACAACCTGTTTTGCCCCAAATGTCCCTAAACATCTATAATCAGGCTAGAAAAACGCTTCGCGACCAGGAGGAGGCCTAAAACCTGTAAGCTAGACAAAAAAACACTTATCAATTTGAAAAATGAATCCCTGGTAACCAGCAAAACGAGCAAGCGGACTACCAAGCAAGCTAACTGCTTTCCAACCATTTAACCAATTGACCAGTTGATCATTTAACTAAATGACAACCCCACACATGGCAGACTGCTACAACTACCTAACCCACACATGGCAGACTGCTTACACCATCAACCATCCTCGGACCCCACACATGGCAGACTTGCTACACACGCAGACCCATATATACAATCCCCACACATGCAGACTGCTTACAACCAACCCCACACATGGCAGACTGCTTTCTAACCCCACACATGGCAGTCTGCTATCGAACGCACCCACACATGGCAGTCTGCTACAACCATAGTTGGAGCGACCTGACCAGCAGGGATATTTTTCACGGGCTATAACATTCATTTCTAGGCGATGCGGTACTTTATGACTGCTTTCCAACCAATGAACCAATGAAATAGTGGGACCAACCCCATACACCACCAGTCCAACTCAACTACAAGTAACAAACTGGCCACCCCACCCACCGCAACCACAACACATTCGCACTGCCCACACTCATTGATCTAATTCACCCCGTTGATTTTCCCAACCCCTTCACCCTTAAGCCCCTCGCAACCTTAACCCCCCTCGACACCGTTACACCTACCCACCCCACCCCAACAACCAACAACCCTTCAATGCACCTACCCCTCACACCCCTTAATTCCCCACCACCCTCAACACACCGTTTACACCTCCCCCCCCACCAGGCACCCCCCGCCCCCTAACACCCTCAACACCCCTTCAATGCCCCAACAAAAACGCTTGCCCTCCTTATTCAACCACTGTTTTTACTCTTTCATTCACCTCACTCCCCCCTAACACACCCCCAACACTAGCACCCGCAACCCTCAATGACCCCAACACCAGGGTATACTCAACCCCGCCGCCATGCAATGCTCTTGCCCATTCAACGTCACCAAACCGGTTACTCCCTACACCAATACCCTCTCATCCCCCCTCAATTCCCAACACCCTCAACACCCGTTTACACCTGACCCCCCTGCCACCCGCCCCCGGCTCACCTCCGCCCCCCCCTTGCTCTCGCTCCACAGGTCTTCAAGACATTCTGGAGCATACCCACAATGCTTGCCTACCCCGCTCCAACACGCGAATATTAAAACAACTTTACTACCCCCTCCTACCCTCTCCAATGCCCTACCCACTAAACACACCCGTTAAAGCACCTATCCTCTTAACAAACCCCTCAATGGCACCTACCCCCAGGGGCGTCCCCCCCGCCCCCGCCGCCCCCCCCCCTCAAAAGAAAACTGAACCGAAGGACACCCCCCCCTTCCCCCCCCTCAATTCCCCTTCCCCCTCAACCTTTACACCTACCGCCAATACCTAGTAAGATTAACCTACCCTCCCCCCCCCCCCCCCCCCCCCCCCCGGCACCCCCAAAGCCACCCTGTCAAATAGTGTCGCCCCCTCCAATGCTCCTACCCCCTCAAACACCTCATTAACACTACCCCCTCTACCCTGAAGCCCTCTCAATGCACCTAACCGTGTGAGCACTAAACACATCCACGTTAACACACAGCGGTATCCATCTTAACAAACCCTCAATGCACCTACCCCCGACCCCCCCCCCCCCCCCCCCCCCCCCCCCCCCCTCAACACCCCCTCAATGCTCCTACCCCCTCAACACCTCATTAACACCTACCCCCTCTACCCCCTCTCAATGCACCTACCCACTAAACACAGTGGTGCGGACAACCCGTTAACACCTATCCTCTTAACTCCCCCTCAATGCACCTACCCCCCCCCCCTCAATTCCCCTTCCCCCTCAACAACCTTTTACACCTACCTACCTACCTAACCCCCAGCCCCCTGAACACCCCAACATCCCCTCAATGCACCTACCCACTCAACACCCGTTAACACCTACCCCCTCAACACCCCCTCAATGCTCAGCTCTCATGTCAGCCCTAGAGGAAGCAGCCCTTGCACTCCTGCCTGACTTCAGCCCCTCATACCTCTCCGACACATTGTGGGCCTTTGCCGTGCTACAGCACCAACCTAGTGAGGAGTTTCTGCGGGTAAGCATTTTAACAAATTACACACACAACAGCACACAACAACAGCAACACTCAACACAGCATGTGCACAAACAACAACACACAACAAGACAGCCCCTCGTCCCTGACTCCGACACATTGTGGGCCTTTGCCGTGCTACAGCAAGACCAACCTAGTGAGAGATTTCTGCGGGTAAGCATTTTAACAAATTACACACAACACAGCACAACACAGCACACTCAACACAGCATGTGCACAACAAACAACACAACAAGACAGCCCCTCGTCCCTCTCCGACACATTGTGGGCCTTTGCCGTGCTACAGCACCAAACCTAGTGAGCGAGTCTTCTGCGGGTAAGCATTTTAAACAAAATTAACCACAATGCTGCCACGAACACAGGCACACTGCAACACAGCATGTGCACAACAAACAACACAACAAGACAGCCCTCGTCCCTCTCCGACACATTGTGGGCCCTTTTGCCGTGCTAGCAGCACCAACCTATTGTGAGGAGTGTATTCTGGCGGGAGACACTAAGCATTTTTACAAATTACAACACAACATAGCACAGCAAAACACAGCAAAACACACTGCACAAACACAGCACACTCAACACAGCATGTGCACAACAAACAACACAACAACACAGCCCCTCGTACCTCTCCGACACATTGTGGGCTTTTGCCGTGCTACAGCACCAACCTAGTGAGGAGTTTCTGCGGGTAAGCATTTTAACAAATTACACACAACACACAGCCCAGCACAACGCAGCTCAACACAGC
Organism: Microglena sp. YARC; assembly: GCA_022414725.1. NCBI lineage: Eukaryota > Viridiplantae > Chlorophyta > Chlorophyceae > Chlamydomonadales > Chlamydomonadaceae > Microglena > Microglena sp. YARC. Next base: position 80,746,776 of record CM039463.1, read on the forward strand.
ACAACAGAACACAGCACAGCACAGGACAGCACAACACAGCACACCACGGCACAGCGCAACACAGCACAGAACAACAGAACACAGCACAACACAGGACAGCACAACACAGCACACCACGGCACAGCACAACACAGCACAGAACAACAGAACACAGTATAACACAGCACACTCAACACAGCACGTGCTGCTGCATCAGCCTAGTGAGGAGTTTCTGCCGGGATGAGTTTCAATGAACAATACATAATATAGCACAACACATCACAACACAACACAGCACAACACAGCACACTCAACACAGCACGTGCTGCAGCATCAACGTAGTGAGGAGTTCCTGCCGGGATGAGATTCAATGAACAATACATAATATAGCTCAACACAGCACAACACAGCACACTCAACACAGCACGTGCTGCAGCATCAACGTAGTGAGGAGTTCCTGCCGGGATGAGTTTCAATGAACAATACATAATATAGCTCAACACAGCACAACACAGCACACTCAACACAGCACGTGCTGCAGCATCAACGTAGTGAGGAGTTCCTGCCGGTACATGTTTCAAATAACACTCAGCACAACACAGTACAACTCAGCACACTCAACACAGCACACTCAACACAGCACGTGCTGCAGCATCAACTTAGTGAGGAGTTCCTGCCGGACGTGTTTCAATGAACAATACACAACACAGCACAACACACTCATCAAAACGCAGGCAACAAATCATAGACAACACAGTCAACGAAACGCAACGCACCCGACAATACACACTAAAACAAAAAAAGCCAACACATCATGGACAGCACGGTGAACACAACAGAATGCACCCAAAAAAGACAAGACAGACAACCCAACACAACACAAAACACAGACAATACAGACAACACAACACAAGACACTCACCGAAACAAAGAGAACACAACACAGCACACTCACCAAAACACAGACAGCACGGCCAACAAAGCACAGCACACTCAACATCACACTATGCGCACTCAACTATTACACTAAAAAAAGGCAACACAGCGCAGCCAACAAATCAAAACATACTCAACATATTAAAAAACAAATCGCAACTCCGTGCGCAAAGAACACACCATGATGTAACACAATACTAATATAGCCAATCATCACCACACATCACATGCCCACACTGCACACAACACAAAACACAGCACACGCACCGCACTTCAACTAACCGTCCCCCCCCGCCACTGCACAACACCCCGCACAACACGACACACATAACACACACATAACACACAACACCCCACACAACACAACACACATAGCACACACAAAACAGGCCTCACACTTCAACTAAATGCTCCCCTCCTTAACTTCAAACCTCGCCACACAGCACACAACTCACAACACACCACACAGACCCCAAACCTCACACTTCGACCAACCTTTCCCCTCCCTCCCTGCCACACACACACACACACACACATACACACACGCAGTTGACGCTGGATCTCATTTGGAGTCGGTGGGAGAGGGTGACAGCCGACCACAAGAGCATGGCAAAGATTATGTGGTCACTCATCAAGCTGGGCTGCGACACACGCTTCGCCACACACCCTCTCATGCCCGCCCTCATCTCGACCATGGAGTCTATGCAAGATACTAGCTCCAGCAGTACCAGCAGTACCATGGAGGAGGGGAGCACTACAGACAGTACAGCCGCGGAGGGGGGGGCACTGCAGGCAGTACAGCCACAGAGGGGGGGGGCACTACTGAGCAACCTCATCCATAGATGCTATGCAGGATACTAGATCTAGCAGTACAAGCAGTACCATGGAGGGGGGGAGCACTACAGAGCCAGCTTAACCATAGAGGCCATGCAGGATACGAGTTCCAGCAGTACAAGCAGTACAAGCACGGAGGGGGGGGGATCGCCTCTTGGTCAGATGCAAGTACCTGCAGCACATGCTCCCGTCTAACACCCATGAATACCAGCAGTACCAGTAGTACGGTTGAGGCGAGGATCACTCCAATGCCAACTGTACCATAGAGGTCATGCAGGATAGCAGCAGTACATGCGGTACCAGCAGTACCTCAGACAGGGGGCACTCCAGTGCTAGCTGAAACGTCCAGACCAAGCAGGATACAATTTCCAGCAGTACCAGCAGTATGGTTTAGGCGGGAATCAATCCAGCACCAACTATACCATAGAGGTCATTCAGGAACGCGGCAGTACATGCAGTACCAGCAGTACGGTGTAGGCAGGAATCACTCCAGCACCAACTCTACCGTAGAGGTCTTTGAGCAAAGCAGCAGCACATGCAGTACCAGCAGTACAGTTTAGGCAGGAATCACTCCAGCGCCAACTCTACCGTAGAGCTCATTCAGGATAGCCAAAATTGCTGCTATGTATTTAGCATAGCAGCAGTATCGGCAGTTACTGCCGTCGTTTCATTTTTGGCGAAGCCCCCCCTTCTGGGGGGCAAGAGCCCCCAGGGTCACCACGTTGTCCATCCGACCGACCGACCGCCCCCCCGAGACGAAGCCTGACACGGCAGCCAACTGTTTCATAACTTACTGGCTTCGGCCTGCTCGATTCCGTTGCCACCTGTTGCTCCGCTGCCTAGGACTTGCTGGGACTCCAATAGCCAGCCACTGCCCCATGCTTAAAGCTGCATTGGAATGCTTGTCATATCAGCTTTCAGACACACTGGCTAGCTTCAAGTTTGGCTCAAGGACAGGGCAAGGGAGCTGCCTAAAATCTGCTGGTAGTGTGTAGCCCAAAAACGAAACAGTGTTTTCCTCAATGTAGCTGAGACCCCACTGTTGCACACTTCCCAAAAACAGCCCATCTAGGCTGCAGCTTATTCCGTGTAGAAGACGTATAGGAATTATTTGGTCTTAAAAATTAATTACATTAAATATATGAGATAAAACTAAAAAATAAATTAATTAAAATAATTAATTAAAATAAATTAATGAATAAAAATAAGTTAATTAATAAAAATAAATTAAATATATGAGATAAAACAGGGGGGGGGGGGGGGGGGGGGGGCAAAATACCAACCCAATGTACAGCCACTATTTCAGCCACCACTTAGTGTTATGGTGTCTAATTATGCTCATTTTACAGGGTTTTCAAAGGCCTATCCTTTGAGGTTGGTCTCGAGACCATTGGGAATGTTTGAAACATATAAAATCATCATCATCAATGTTACATATTTCGGTGGGGCTTGGGGGTCAGTCAGTTAGTAAAAAAAAGTCGGTCAAAAAAGAAGAAGCAGTCAACTACCACGAGGTCTCGCTCTGTCCGTCGTTGTACTCGTGTTGGTTAGGGCGTTGTGTGTGTGGAGAGAGAGAGAGAGAGAGAGAGAGAGAGACCCTGGACCTCCCCCCCCCCCCCCCTTTGCCCCGGGCATAATGTGTGGTGGATCTCTCCCCCAATAGCATATATGGACTGGGATTTAGTAGAGGAACACCCTAGTTCCACTCTGATGTCATTCTGAGGGCTAGACCCCCCCACCCCCCCACACACACACACACACCACACACACACACACACAAAACACAAGCAATCCCTGACCTCCCCCCTCCTCCACCCACCCACACAATCCCTGACCTTCCACCCCCGCTACACACACACGAATACGCATACACAAAAACAAACACACTCCCTGACCCCCACCTCACCACCCACGCTCTCCATGACCTCCCCCCCACCCACACCACAAACACAAACACTCCCTGCCCCCCCCCCCCCCCCCCCCCCCCCCCCCCCCCCCCCCAAACACACACACTCCCTGACCCCCTGGTTACTTGTTTCGTTGTAGCAGCTTTGTCTGTGCATGAGGGGACTAGATGGGAGGAGTGATCCAAGCGAATAAATCGGATGCATGATACAAGGCACCCTTACCCACACCCTCACACCCTACCCATCCATGCATGCATGAAACAAGCCACCTAAACAGGCCCACCCCCTACACATCCATGCATGCTACAAGGCAACCTTACGCACACCCTCACCCTAACCATCCATGCATGCTACAAGGCACCTTCAGGCACCCTGCCCACAAGGGTGTCCAACCTCTTGCTCAAGCTGTTTATTATAACGTTTCCTGCAATGGTCCTGCGACCTTTCCCATTTGAATAGGGCCCTGCCTGTAGTTCTGCGGACGTGCTCCACCCATCCTTCCAGCGCGCTGAAAAGTTGACTCGAGGGTGTAGATCACCCTGCCTTACGCACAGTCGCGAGTCTCTGCCGACTCGAGCGTCGGCCCTGGAATAACGAGACAACTAGTTAACAGTAGGAAGAAAGGTGTGCGAAACAGCAGAGCTAATGATTCGCGACAGAGATAGAAATCCGACTTCAAGTTTTTTGGCGCCGAAAGGGTGTCGGGCGCCCTTCCCGGGCCTGTTGGGTTCCAAATCTTCGTTTTCGTACCGCTGTTGGGTGGTACAATTTGGAGTTTATCCTTACTCCCCCCCCCCTCCTCCCGCGGCCCCAAACTTTGGAGGACCGCTCCTTTTTTGTACTGGGCCAAAACGAGGAGGGGGGGGGGGGGGGGGGGGGGCAAGAAAAAAATATTCGTACCGCATGTTCGATATGGATAGAAAACCTCGAGCAATAGTCGATACAAAAAAAATTAAGTCGATACACCCACGGACGGCCGAGATAGGGGGGGGGGGGGGGGGTTCCCCAACTTTATTTGTATTTCGTGTAACTTTCTTGCTCGTGCGAATTTTTGAGCGTTAAGAGCACCATCGAGAAGGGCTCGACGAGACGAGTACGAATCTGCAAACGTTAGTCGGTTACACCCAGTGTGTAATTGGTGGGTGCCCAGGAAGGCACACGAGCGGCAGTTAGGCTGAAAAACGCGCGCGCGCAACGCGTTCGTATGCGCGTTCTGAATTCTGGGCCCTGACGAGGTTCCTTAAGCAGTCGAGCCTGGGGTCTAGCCCACCACCACCACCACCACCACCACCACACACACACACACACACCCTCCTCCCCACCCACCACAAACACACACCATCAACCCATTCCCACCCCCACGGCCCCACCAGACCCGAGCAGACCCTCAGGCTCTAGAATACAATTCGAGTCAAATAAAACCATGACAATGATGGTGATAATGATAGATAGACAGACAAATAACGCCTTCAGTCCTTTTCATACCTGGGTGATCTCCTCCAAGGGCGTAGACTACTGAGCTACACAAGAAAGTTTTACAAATACTAAAACATGAATAACTTTGTCCAAACCTGATTTTTTTGTGGTTGGAAAGGTCTTGACGAGATGATGCTCATGGACCCCCTTTCACTATGTAATACTGTCTGGGTGTCCAGATATGAAGCCTCAGGGGGGGGGGGGGCGGGGGTAGGTGGGTGGGTGATCAGGGGGGGGAAACAATTTCCGAACATTCGGTCTGCAAACTTTATTCTTGCCCCCCCCCCTCGGGGCCAAATTAAGAAATATAACCGGATTTTTCATCCTCTCTATGATATATCTACCAAGTTGGATGATGGGGTCATTTTGGTTCGAAGTTGCCCCCCCCTGAGATAAACTTCAATAAAAATATAAAATATAAAAATAAACTTTAATGTCACTGGACAAATTCTCACCAGATCACAAATGAGCATCGCAATTCAAGAAAAGGAGCTGAGGTTTTTTTGTGTGTGCCAAAAGCTACGAGGAGGTTAGTGGCTTGTGAAGTGAACCCGAGTGTGCATTTGCGTGGCACTGTCCTGGGGTAGCCAAGTAGGATACAGAGACTTCCTCAACCTCGAATAATACAAGTTCCTGATAGGCTGGATGGGCTACTGGACAAGTTCGATGCAGCGTCGCCTGCGACGCTAAAATTTGGCGGAGAGTGATCGCGAGGGAGCGAGGTGGCAACGGAAGCGAGTTAGTTACGAGGCCGTTGGCTGACGTGTCGGGCTTCATCACGGTCAGACGGACGGACACATGGGTAACACTGGGGGCTCCCGCCCCCCAGAAGGGGGGGCTCCGCCAAAAATCAAAATATCGGAGAACTGGACTACTGGAGGCATAGGTTGTGAACAAGAAGAGAAATAAGGATCCCTCGAAGGGATGGAAGACCCCCCGCTGGTCCTCCCAGGCTGGGGGGCTTCCCCCCGGCCGGGGCTTCGCTGGCTTCGTTCGCCCTTCCATAGGTTGGCGGTCGAGGTCAGAGCCCCCTGGTGCTATACCGTGCTATACCGTGCTATACCGTGCTATACTGTGTGCTATACCGTCTCAGCTTGTTCGGTTTCTACCACTGTGACTATTAGTCACAGTGGTAGTACCACGCATACTAATGCTGCCTTGTGAAAACGCATTGTGTTCTTCTTTTGATGTCTTCGCCGAAAATTCTTTCAGCTGGCTCCACACCTGAAGCCCAGGAGGATGCGACTCCCAAACGCATCTTTTCCAAAGCTCTCTCCGTCACTTCGAGATTCCTTCGCCTCGAGATGGTTAAGCTAGCTCAGTTGAAGGGCAACACCCTATCCCCTTCACAAGAGGCCGCTGTCCTAGGCGCTAGCCAGGCGCCGCTGCGAGGCGTCTCAAGAAGTTCGGACTGTGGCTCGCGTGATGCTTCACATCAGGGAGCTTCACTGCTCCAATTAAGCTGCCATGCTCCAAATACCGTCGAAGATCACGTCGAGGCCTGTGCGCTACCTCGCAGTTCTGGCTTTACTCCTCTCGTGCAGCTTGATGCCGATATGAACCTCCAGCCGAATGCCAATCCCCGGGCCTTCAAGAGCCAGCTGGTTCGTCGCAAGACTGATCCCGTCAACGAACTGACTGACACCGTGCAACTTCGCGAAGCCTGTTCTGATGTCCGCGCCCCCCTTGCTTCTCCCATGCACAACGACGCTGCCTATTACACCGAGGCAGTTGATCCCGTCGCTCAATCCTCTCTTGGTTGTGCCCAACGCTCCACCCCATCGTTTCCGGCCTTTCTTGAAGAGTGCCCCTTCCTGGACAGAGCGGCTGAAGCTGACAACGTCGACTCCTCTAAAGCTTATTCCCGAAGCTTCACCCGACAGCGTATGGCCTGTCTCGACGAGGGCCCCTTTCTGTGCAGCGTGCCTGAAGCTGACGACGTCGACTCCCCTCAAGCGCGAGCTTCTTGCCACACCCTTCTCCCAAGGTACCACAGTCAACTCCCAAGGTACCACAGTCATCAACTCCCAAGGTACCACAGTCAACTAGACCCATTATTTTATGAGAGCCTTGGCCTCCGGGTGCCTGAAGTCCCTACAGCCCGGAGTCTTTCAAGCTATTACCAGGCTGCTTCCACTTCTCAATCCTCTCCTCTCCTCACATACTCCACATCTGTTGATGCTATGTATGACCGTTCCTGCTATCATGTTGGCAATCGACACTTATCAGACAGGGTATGATCATGGCAGAAACTTAATAGAGTACCTGTAGGGTCAATACCTCCGTTATTCATCAGAGTAGCTTTGTTCATGGCAGAAACTTGTCAGACAAGCTGGAGAGGCCCATTTTACCGTGGCATAAGTTTCTACTACTTGCATTGCCCATTCACAGTCAGCTCTCACGTTGGAGTGAGGTGGGCTTTTTTACTCTTCATAGCTCGCTAAAACTTGAACTTCGTTACATGGCTCCAGCCAGCAATTGGGCTGGAGCCATGTAGTTCCTTGTTGCTCGCCAAAAATCATGTACACTAGTATTTCCCACAGTGGCCTTGTTAAATTGATAATAAGTACGAGCTGCCACAGGACGTGAGATTGGAAGAACACTCCTGTTTGCATGTACGATACAGTGGTCCTGTACACTTGCATCCACCCCAACGCATGTGGGATGTAGGAGCTATAACGGGGAAAACGCTGATGAAACTGACCCCCCCTATATAATCGTTTTACCGACAAAGGCCCTGCATTTGAGCTACAGTAAACCTTGCTTTATGGACTGCTTGGACATAGTGATGGATAATAATGTTATTCGGCCTGGTCAATACTATCATCCAACTAGAGGAACAGCTATGGGGACCCCTAATGCGCCCCCGTATGCCAACATTTTCCTTTCTAAATTTGGATCAGCCTGTCGTAAAACTAGAGGAAAAGCTATGGGGACCCCTACTTCGCCCCCTAATGCCAACCTGTTTGAAGCTAAATTTGGATCACCCTGTCTCAAAAGTAGAGGAACAGCTATGGGGACCCCTGTTGCGCCCCCTTATGCTAACCTTTTTCTTGCTGAATTTGAGGAGAAGATCATTAGAGTCTCTCGGGCTTGAGCTTGATCACAGTTTCTGAGTCAGAAACCCCTTTCTTATAAGAGGTGCATAGAACATAGATGGAATTATCCTGTGGGGCGGAAAAGAGGTACCTAGATAGTACATAGTACATAGTACATGGAAAAGAGGCGCATAGTACATAAATGGGATTATCCTGTGGTATGGACCAGATAAGGTCCAAGCTGAGCTCCCACATAAGTGGAACTCAACAAATCCCACCATAAGGATAACCCGCGCTAACCCCAGCAGTGACTGTGATCATTTGTTAGACTTGAATATATGCTTCGAGAAATAAATGGTAGACAGTAATGGACTCTGCCCTATACTGCCCACCAATTATGATAACCCTTTGAATACATAGGTATACTGTACATATGTATACCCTACAGCTCTTATTGTCCTAAGCACGTTCTAAGGGGCTCCATTAAGGGAATATGCATTAGCATGGCCATCAACAGCACTCAAGAGGGAGGTTTTCCTTCTGCACTGAAACTGAAAAATAAGAGGATACCCATCTGATTCCATCAATATAATTTGAATTGTTGCATGTTTTTCAGCCAACTCTGGGCTTCTCTTCGTCTTCCAATTCCAGGCCCCCACGTGCGATACCCACGGAGACCAGGGAGCACACTTATCGATTCCATCGATAGAATTTGAATTGTTGCATGTTTTCCAGCCAACTCTGGGCTTCTCTTCGTCTTCCAATTCCAAGTCCCCCCGTGCGATACCCACGGAGACCTGGGAGCTCACTTGTATAATATTAACTATTAATGACCTGGGTGCGCACTTATATAATATTAATTATTAATGACCTGGGAGCGCACTTATATAATTTGAATTGTTGCATGTTTTCCAGCCAACTCTGGGCTTCTCACCATCTTCCAATTCCAAGTCCCCCAGTGCGATGCCCACGGAGACCAGGGAGCATGCTAAGCAGATTATACAGTTTATAGACTTGTCCAGATCATTTGCATCGATATGGTCATAGTGTCTGTTAGGTATTCAGGTATAAATATCGGTAGAATTACAAGTATACCTCACTATTAACAATTGAATGGTAGAACGGGTAGGAAGCAGGTAGTTTCAAGCGTATGTGTTTGCGTGTCAACGTTCAGGCTTGTATGTTGTGTACTGGAACTGTAAATAGTGGACGTTTTGCTTCACTTTGTTGCTTCTTTGCCTTATTGCTTGTACCCTGTCTATTTTGGGAATGATTGGAAGACCCCCCAGTTGTTGTGTAGAGAGGGCTTGTATTTGTCAACTATGGCCTGTCCATGACAAGGTAATTTTTTGTTTTTTAATATAATAATAATATAATATATTGCTCATCTAGATTGTTTATGATGTGGCAGCCTGGCACAGCACTGTAGGTAACCCCAGGTGGCTTGACCCTGCAACCATGTCCTGATAGTCTATAGGGCATTGTCATTACTGCCGCCTGGTGATGCCGACCTCCGGCAAAACTACAAGTAGTAGTCAGGTTCCGGAGCCGGGGGGGGGGGGGGGGGGGGGGGTCTGCACAAGGGCCTCAGCACTTTTTGGGGGATAGTGCTATTTCACTTTTTTTTTGCCCCCCCCCCCCCTTGGTAGTAGTCGCTGTTTTTTGTAATCATTCGTCCCTGTCTCTCGTCTCCTCTTAGTATTCTTGATTTCTTTTCTAGACGAATCCAACTTGGATCCCGAGTACTCACTGCCCGGAAATAAGCATTTCTTACCCTACCAAGCCCCCTTCCTCCCCCACATCCTGTGATAGTGCGCGGGGCTTTGCTAACTCCATCTGGTTGCTCAAACTTTCCAATGAAAAATCGGCCTCCACAGAACGAGTCGCCTCTCGGTCAGATGGAAGAGGTCAAAAATGAAGTTGTCAGTCCACATAATCGGAAGTTCTTATTTCATCCTGAGACCCATTAAAACGTTTGGGAAGCATTGAGCCTACCGTGAAGAGCCTCAAAATCAACTTGCCCGTGGCATTCAATGACTTGTCAGCCGAGACCTTTGGGAACTGGCTGAAGAAGAGGAAATAGGGTGTGCAGAATGGTGTGACCGCGCGAGAGACGATGAATTATTTGGCCGCTGCAGAGGGTCAGGTCCAGGGTACTTTAGGAGGACCCCCAGCTCTGCTGCCTGAGACGCCAATTGTTAATGTAAGTTCTTTACAACGGCATAGGCTCGATAGAGGAGAAGATGATATTAAGCGCAACAGGCGCAATCATATAGAATAGAGATGTGTACTGCAGGGTACTGCAGTCACGTGCAGGCCGCAGCTAGCCTGTGGCCTGGCGGCAGGCAACACGGTACCAGGAGGGAACAGGTACCGGTGTGCATTATGCCGACTCAGAGACTGATATATAAATCAGTCGATAACATCCCCCCTAATTCAAGGTATTCTTGAGCTCAAGAATTCCTGGAATTAATTGAGGGGCATAAGGAAATAAAAATATAAAAGCTAGGGAGACTTTGGGGAATTTCTAGTAGCTAAAGGGAGAAATCACATTAGCAGGGGTCTTCAAAGAAATGTCAGTCTACTGGGGTAGCTGGCTTGGGTAGGAAACTGCAGATAGGCTGCAGGCTAGGTAGCAGGGAGGCTGCTGGGAAGCTGATAGGAAACTGCAGATAGGCTACAGGCTAGAGCAGATAGGCTGCTATGAGGCTGCACTAAATACTGCAAAAGTGCGGCAGGCTAAATGGCAGAGAGGCTGCTAAGGGGCTGATAAGGAAATTCCAGGCTTGGTTAAAGCTTGTGGAGATATCCTTGGTTACGAGAGTTGCATGATTTGAGACTAGAGGATTTGTCTTAGTCAGGATATCTGGACTAGTCCCCCCATAATCTGGGTGAGCTACATAGGTTGAACCTAAATTAAAGCACAGACATCATGTAGAGACTAGAATAATCCTAAATTTATAAGGGGGCAGCCTGTGAAAGTACATGGGGCAGTACAGGTGACAGGTAATCTAATAAACTGTAGAGTGTTCAAGTCTAAAACAACAGATGGGGAGCAGTGTTTGTAACTATTAGGTGCCTGACTTGCTAGGGAAACCATCAAGGTCAAGCTCGTGACAGATCTGGGCAAAGAACTCATCAAACGATTTGGGGACCAGACTGGGTGGGGCAAGGATATTGACAAAGGTGAAGTCCATGGGACTCCAGTTCATGCTAAGGCGGTTGACACACAGCACTCTTCCTCCAGGATAGGCACAGCTCCTGGGGTCCATGATCATCTTTGGTAGAAAGGATAGTGCATAAGCATGTGCACTGGTCATGGCAGCCTAAAGGCAGATGGCCCACTGTAGAGTGGGTCTGGCTGTGGTGGAGACAGTGGGGTAGGCTTGCACCATTTGTTGGAGCCTGCCAGTGTGCTTGATGATGGGAGCATAAGCATCAGATGGCACTCTGTGCATTGACCTGTGTGGAAACTGTTCTTTTTCAGAGTTGGAAACCTGCTGGTGAAAGCGGTGATGAGTTGGGGGAGTGGAGGCCTGGGCTTGATATTGAAGGCTGGTGAAGCAGGTCTGCTGTTCAGGTGGTGCAGGGTGCATCCAAATCTTGTGAGGTTAAGTCTGGAGTTGTTGGAGAAGTGGATGTGATTGACATTCTGATTGACCTCTCCCAGTGGTAGTCCAATGTCTGGTGACCTGTTGTCCAGGATCCACTGTTCCCAGGTAGTTGCTGTGTCCAGATCAGATGGCTTGAGTGGTCCGCCCCATCTATGGGCCATCATATTCCTCATAGTTGGGTCCTGATCTGGTCACTGAGGAGTTCCATCTCTGCTCTGGCTTGTTGCAGCGTTTAGGAGTCCAGATTTGGGGAAGAGATGGAGTGGTATCTGGTGGATCATCCACACCCAATCCTGGATCATCTTGCTGCTTGTAGACCTCCTGAGGGATGAGCTCTGGCATGTCATCACTGTCAGTTTCTTCAATGAAGTTATCTGAAGTGGGGGGAGTATTGTGATGGCAGAAAGGAAGGGGTGTAGATCTGTCGGGGTCTACAAGGACACTGGGGGCAGTCTCATGAGTGGGTGGGTACTGCCCTGTCTCAGGGTCAGTGTTGGATGTAGCATCAGTGGAATGGGGATGGTCCTGAAGGTCATGGTCTGCCTCCACATGAGTGGGTGGGTACTGCCCTGTCTCAAGGTCAGTGTGGGGTGCAGATGGTTCAGAAGTAGAGGGGAGATTTTGAAGGTCTTGGTCTGCCTCCACATGAGTGGGTGGGTACTGCCCTGTCTCAAGGTCAGTGTGGGGTGCAGATGGTTCAGAGGTAGAGGGGAGATCCTGGCAGTCTTGATCAGCTCTACTGGGGGTAGTCTCATGACCGTGGGTGGAACTGCCTGTCTCAGAGCCAGTGTGAGGTGATGGAGTCTTGGTAACCATCATGATGTAGGCAGTGGGAGGTCCCACAGAGAGATTACTGGTGGTAACTGGGGAAGTTTGAGTGAGGTAGAGTCCATGCCTTTTGGGGCATGAGAGGAGCAGTTTGGTACCAGATGGTCTTGGAATGGAGAGGGTGGCTTTGGTCTTGGACAGGTGTACTTGGAGGTATGGGCACAGGTTGGTGGCTGCATTAATGCTAATGATGTTGGGCATGTTGCAGTCAGCAAGGAGTACACTGTTCAGGATGATCAGAGCTCTGTCATGGCCCTGGATCTTGGCCTTCCCTATCTGCTTGCAGAAGATAGGTGGAGAGTCTTGATCTGCCAGCTGCAGCCTAATAGGCTGTGAAAGGTCCTGAATGTCATGCAGGTAGGTAGGAGATGTTACTTGTTGCATGAAAGTGTGCTGCAGTATCTATGATCCATTCTGTCTGGAGGAAAATGAAACAGACTTGCCTCTGGTTGGTGTAGCAAATCTCATGGGTTTGAGGTTGTCTTCATCCAGTGCCAGGGACAGGAAGTTGTGCTCCTCACCCTCACTGTCAGAGTTGGAGGTTGAGGTGGACTGATCACCATCAGCAACATGGGCATGGCGTCCCTTGCTCTGGTATCTTCTGGGGCGTTGCTGCCTCCTGTCATAGGTCTTCTTGTGGATCTTCTTGTCGTCAGAGTCCTTGTCATCTCCTGATCTCTGCTTGGGAGGTGACTTAGATCCGTGGTCAGCTTCATCTGAGTCAGCTGGTTTGAAGGCTAGGTCAGTGTCCTCACTGATGCATTCTCTGGAGCTATGACCGATTCCTCCACAGTTCCAGCAGGTCATCTTCTTGTAGGTGGCACTCCTGTCTCTGATGGGGAGGTTCCTGCTGTTGATGAATGGTCTTCTGACTCTGTATGCTGCAGCAGCCAGTTCAGCCTCCTCTGGGGATGGGCCAGGGTCAACGTTCTTCACTAGGCACCAGTTAAAGATGGCACTTTGGAATGAGGAAAAGGTGGTGGTACGTAGCTGTGGGGTTGAACTGGTTGATGTATCCATCATATTCAGGACGTGAGTTCAGTCCTTTGACAACAAGATTGAGAAAGTTGCTGACAGAACAGGTGGAAGTACCTTGGATCTTGGGGACTTGGGCATACATACATGTAATGTAATGTAATGTCAGCTGCCCTGGAGAGGTAGGTCTGCAGAGATTCAGTGGTAGTCATACGTATGGCACAGAGGTTAGTCATGGTAGAGTACTCTAGCTTGCTGCCTTCCTCAGAGTATAGGGAGTCCAGAAACCTGAAAGCTTTAGTGGCCATATCTGTGTGAGCATGGATGGCCGCCTGGATCGCGTCTGACACCCGATCCAGGATCATCTTGAATGCCTTGTTGTTCTTCCAGGTGGAGATCCTGGTGGGGACACCACGGGCTGGAACAGCTGGATCAGCACCCGCAACAACAGGGTAAGTAATGTCTTCAGCAGGGTAACCATCAGAGTTAGCGGGCTCGCCATCGACCACCGGCTGTTGGCAGTCAAAGGCGATGGCAATGGTGTCCCTATCGGACTTGAGGTCGGGGAGTATATGCACCCTGGCGCAACGCCAGGTGTAAAGGTTGTTACCGGTGAAGATCCGGGGGTGTTGCATAATGAGGTCTTCTGTGTGGGAGTCTTGGCGTTGTAGGTCGGAGTGTTGGGTTGTGGGGAATTACGAGGGCGGGGCAGGGGAAGTGGGGATGGAGTGCTTGTGGGAATCGGCGATCCAAAGGGATCCAGCGGATTGGTGGTGGTGAACTTTGCCGGGCGGCAATGTTCTACGACAGGAGCTTCTCTTAAGCTGGGGTCGCAAGCAAGTTGATCGTCTGGGATCAATACAGCGCTGTGTGGGTCTCGGTGAGGGCGTCGTCTTATACTCACTTCATAGATTTCGGTGACTAGTGGTCGCTCTTGCTTGCTCTAGTCGTAGGACGCAGTGGCAGATCCAAGGATTCTTGGTAGGAAGCGGCAGGCGGAGCAGCGGGAAGTTGGATCCGCACAGGGAGTCCAGGTGCTTAGTTAAAACTCGGGCCTTCGACTAGTCAGAGGGGAACTGATTCCGAATGCGGAAATCAGTGGCTGTTCTTCGATAGCGTCTAAATATGGCGCACATAACCTGTTAATGTAAGTTCTTTACAACGGCATAGGCTCGATAGAGGAGAAGATGATATTAAGCGCAACAGGCGCAATCATATAGAATAGAGATGTGTACTGCAGGGTACTGCAGTCACGTGCAGGCCACAGCTAGCCTGTGGCCTGGCGGCAGGCAACACGGTACCAGGAGGGAACAGGCACCGGTGTGCATTATGCCGACTCAGAGACTGATATATAAATCAGTCAATAACACCAATTGTCTAGCCGGGTCCTGCAACTCAACGGACCCTTTCTTCTGGTCAACAGACCCTCCCCTCGTTGCGTCGCAGATTCTTCGACGTTGCGTACTTGTGTCTGCGCCGGAGGACGCAGCATCCTGAAAAAACCTGGTCAGATCCCAATTACATAGCCTGCGTCCTGAGATGCAACCAACCCGCAACCGACCCATAAGCAACCGACCTATAGCCTGCGTCCTGCGACCCAACGAATCCACCGAAGCTGCTTTTGCGATGCAGGACGCAGCGTTCTGAAATACCCTGGTACTACGGTGGTGTGAGAGGCACGCTAACTGTAATTAATCGAAGTGGTTCTGATCATGGAAAAGCGGTTCTGATCCTCAAAATGTGTTGTGGCATTTTCTGACCTCACCTAGGTTGACGCGCAAGTAGAGAGGAGGAGGGAAGGAAGAAAGGCTTAATTGAACTGCAAGTGTGACCTTTTGTGAGGTGTTGAGCAGGGTACTACTTATTGCCAAATTGACCAGCGCTTAAAGCGCACAAACGTCAAATTGGTCAGCGTTTTTTAATGCAAAAAGCGCAAAACCCTGCGCGCTGCGCCCACACTACAGAGAGTCGAAAAAACTGCGCGAAACGCGCAGAGGGGCTCAAAAAGGCAGCGAGGCAGCGCGCTGCCGCGCGCGCTTAGTAGTACCCTGGTGTTGAGTATATGATTGTTAGGAAACATCATTGGAGGAAAACAAGAGTGGTGAGCAGTTCACCAAAACATATCGAACTAAGGAAAGGGGACAAAAAGTTCCATATTTATAGTTGATTTGCTCTGATTCTGATTCTGATCTTATAAGCAGACAGGCAGAAAATAACCAAACTAAGGAAAGAAAGAAACAGACAAACAGACGAAAAAATGAGGGTTCCATGTATACAGTACTGTTGATTAGCTCTGATTCTGATTCTGATCTTGGTTTGGTCCTCTCGTGTACCTGCTGCTCCAGCGAATCAAAGTGTTTCGTATCCACACAACTTCGACAGCTATGCGCACATGGGCAGAAGTGGAAACCAGACAGAGTTTTCTACATTGTTTGGTTGGGCTTGGGGTCAGGGCCACTTGGCCCCTAATGTGCCCACCTTCAATACCAAATAATCAGGTATTCAATAACCAGGTCTTCAATCTAAGCTTCAATCGGGCATTAAACAATCATGTCTTCAATAATCACTAATGTGTGTTTGGCTGAAGGGCACAATGTCGTCCTTTACAACATGTGGTCTTAGTTGGTGACGTCATCGACCACCATTCTCCAGAACAATGCCGGCGCGTCTACTAGGGATGCCTCAAGCCGCACTTGAGCTCGCTCCCTTTGCACACACTGCTCACGCCTTCTGACATTGACCTCCTCGGCAACCACCCCCTTATACTCCGCCACCTTCAGAGATAATTGATTGATGTCGTCCTCGCTGAGTTGCTGGCCTGGGTGAACAGACTGCATGTGGTGGACCCCCACCCCCCACCCCACCCACCCCACCCCACCTCCTCCCCCCCTCTGCGCTGGGTATAATATGTGGTGGATCTCTCCCCCAATAGCATATATGGACTGGTATTTAGTCAGGAACACCCTAGTTCCACTCCCATGTCATTCTGAGGGCTAGAAAAAAGTGCCTGAAAAGTACCTAACTGGTCCCCTAAGAGGGACAGACCTATGCAATCCTAACGCGAAATCGTTTTTTTTTTCACATTTCCCAAGAACGCCGGTCAAAATTGCCGGTTAATCTGACTGGCCTGAAATCTAACCAACTCGGGTTCGATTCCCGTCGGGGGCGGATTACCTCTGAGGGCACTTTTTCTCGTACGTATCTCAGGGTTGCGGACTGTGGATGCGGCGTTTTCCTCCTGTCCTGTGGACTCAGTCTAGGAACCTGGAGCATGTCTACGAGTTCCCCTTGAAGAATTCGCTTCTTCATGACTCTCGTAGCTCATTACATCAGCGCATTGTGCTTGACAAGGAAATCTGCTCCTTCGCACTAGTTCCTGCAGGTTGCGAAGTAGCAACTGTAGCCTCGGGAGTTGCTGCACCTGCCTCCATGGAACTTCGGGAAGTCAGTGAGCTAATAAGTTCATTAGCCTTACAGGCCACCAAGTTGAATAATAATGCCATGCATGCTACATTGATCTTGACCTCCCAATATTAAATTGTACGGATAAGTAAGCAACTGCTTGTGCATCCATCACCAAGGAGGCTGCTACTGCTGCTTGACGAACAATACACCACCCCCGGGGCCGACCTCCAGGGGACCCGCCAGGCCCCCTACTATTTTTTGAAAATGTCAGATTTTCTCCTCCCCCCCCCCCCCCCCCCCCCCTCCCCCTCCCGCGGCCCCAAATTTGGAGGACCAACACTTTTTACTACTGGGCAAATCAAGAAATAAAACCTGATTCTTCATCCTCTCAATGAAATTTACAAAGTTGAGGGATGGTGTATTTTTGGTTCGAAGTTGCCCCCCCCCCTGATCAGGACCGTTTTTTTCATTTTTGATGAGGACAACGACCACGTCAATGAATTACCTTCACCCAAGGCAGCCCAAGGGGAAATTTAAATTCCCGCCACAACTGCTGGCGCCGCGCTCGTTCCGGCGTGATGGAAGCAAACGTGGACATAACTTTGAACTGCCCGTGGCTAAAAATAAATAAAAATAAATAAAAATAAATAAAAAAAATGAATAAAAATGAAATTACATGACACGCTGGCAGGCATCCGAAAAGGCACGCGACGATCGAGGGCGTGACACGCTGGAAGGCATTCGCGAAGACGTTCGCGAACGCGTTCGGGCGCATTATAGGGACGGGTAGGGTTTACGCGGGTTTACGTCCGTGCGCCACGTGCCCAGCGAGGCAGTTCGTGTCAGCGCTGGCTTCTCAGCTAGTCAAGTGACAGACGGCACTTCAGCAAACGGCGCTTTCGTGACAAGACGAAAAAAAGTAAGGTGTCCAAACCCTATGCAACTCAATATAAGCGAGCTGGCGTAAAACGGTTTAGAGGTCGGTCAGACGAGGCAGGTTTGGGTTTGTATGACATCTTAGCAGCCACGTGGATGGGGGCAGGGAATGAAAGGGCAAGGAGGGCTGGTATTTGCACTCGAACTATAAGCCACATGTTCGGGTGGTGAGGTGGCCGGAATCGTTCAATCTCCTGGAACCCTGGGGGGCCCCATGGGGGGTCCAGGACATGAGGGGCTAAAACGCAAAATATGTTTCATTTCATTGTCGTGAAAAACATTCGTGGTCTTCTTTTCATCACTTTGCTCTTTTTGTCCGAAAATCTTTCTCCCGGCGCCCCACCTCAAGTCCAAGAGGATACGCGTCTTCTCCAGAGCTTTTTCCGCCACGTCGAGATTCCTTCGCCTCAAGATTGTAAAGCTAGCTCATTTGAAGGTCAAGACCCTATCCCCATTACAAGAGGCCGCCGTCTTAGGCGCCAGCCAGGCGCTGCTGCGGGGCGACTCTAGAAGTTCGGACTATGGCTCGTGTGATGCCCCAAATCGGGGAGCTTCCCTGCTCCAATTAAGCTGCCCTGCCCCAAACACTGCCGAAGATCACGTCGAGGCCTGTGCGCTGCCTCGCAGTTCTGGGTTCACTCCTCTGCGGCATGTGCTGATATGAACTCCATCCGGATGCCAAGCCCGGGGTCGTCGAGTGCCAACCGATTCGTCGCAGGACTTCTCCCGTCAACAAACTGACTGACACCGTGCAACTTCTCGAAGCCTGTTCTGATGCCCGCGCCCTCCTTGCTCCTCCCACGCACAACGACGCTGCCAATTTCATCGAGGCAGTTGTTCCCGTCGCTCAATCCTCTCCTGGTTGTGCCCAACGCTCCACCGCATCGCTTCTGGCCTTTCTTGACGATGGTCCCTTCCTGGACAATGTGGTGGATAACGATCCTCCCACTGAGTTGCCACGCGGTGGAGACGACTTTCCGACAGATGACGAACGACTTCTGTAGGCAGTTGAAACCGAGCGAATTGACCTACTGATCAGTGTCTGATCAGCTACTCGGGAATACCTAAAACGAGGGTTCCATTAGGGTCTAGACGCGCTGGAAGCGGGAAGGGAGTCTTAAGCCGTGCTTCTGACTCTTAGGGCCGTCTAAACTCCTGAGATCATTTCTTAGGCTTCCAGTTACAAGACACTCCGTGTTACAAGGTATTCATATACCACAATTGGTTTCTTGAGCCTGGTCGCGCTTTCAAAACCGCGCCACTCGCTTTACTCCCCACCCCGACGTCCCCTCGAGCCCACCATCACCGAGTATGGCCTCTTCTTCAGCCCAAGCTGCTGCGGCTCCACCTTCTGAGGTCCCGGATGTTGACGACATGGACCACGAGGAGCTCGTCAGCAAGTCAAGGCTTGGGAGCTGCACAAGCTCTCCAAGGAGAAAAGAAAAGGCGCTGGAGGGCCGGCACCTTCGCCTCCCGACCTTTCAGCTACCGAGAAGGAGCTGAAGGAAGCGCGGATGGCTGTCAAAGTCAATGGCAAGAAGGTCGCCACAAGGCCTGACTCCACGCCGCTTGGCAAGGCTGCCGCGCACGTTGCCCTCGTGGAGAAGGACAGGGTTATCGCTAGCCTCGAACTTCTTCACCATCACGAGGCCGAGGCCACCGCATCCAAGCACCTTGAGGAGATGGCTCGGCTCCAAATGCGAATGAGGGATGCCGAACAGGAGACACTTCGAGTTTCCGCTCTCCTGAAGACCCAGCAAACGCTCCCGCTGGACCACCGGATGGCCCGCTGCTGGATCGCCTGCAACGCCCCCGCCCCGCTGGACAACCCGCGGCCCCCACAGCTGGACTGCCTGCGGGCCCCCCTGCTGATGGATCGCCTGCTGCTGGCCAGCCCGCTGCTGAAGCGCCCGCTGCAGGACCGCCCGCTGTTGGCCCTCCCGCTGGACCTCATTCGGACGCTTTAATGGCTCTACGTGCCCAGATTGAGCTGCTGGAGGCCAAGGCCAAAGTGGCTGAGCTACAAGCTGCGGCAGCTAAGGTAGAGTCACATGTTTTGCCCTTGGTCCGAGGCCCTTAGTTGGCAAGTATGAACGTCCATCCCTTTGGACTGGGGTAGAAGACAAGAAGCTCCCGAGGGGTAGGATTTGGTGGAAGTTGCTAGAGTCATATTGCACGTTGCACCATATGTTAGTACCATCCAACATACCAAACTTCTTTGGTGGGGTAGCTGCCGAGTGGCTAGACCACCTCATGACCGCGTCACCGGCCATTACGTGGGCTGAGATAAAAACTCAGTTCCTAAACTTCTATGACCCCTACCATGCTGACGACGACATCAATGCACGCCAACGGCTGCATGCCAACTCGATTCGGCAGACCTCGACGGTTAGGCATTACGCTATGGCTTTCCAAAACGAAGTGCGCATTGCCGGGGGTATGCAATTGGATGATCAGCTAGTTCTGTTTCGGTTTGGTCTGATTCCAACCATCGAGGCACGATGCCGCAGACGTACTGCTGCACAAGGAGGCCGATTTTCCTCTTTAGACGAGCTTGTCGAACATGCTGCTGCCATTGAAACTGAACTTGCTGCCACCAAAACACCAACCCCTACCTCGGCCATGTACGTCCAGGCAAAAGGCAAACGGCCTGGTGGACCTCACGAGGGGTCCACCCAGCACAAGCACAAGAAGGGCACGGCCCAGACTCCAGCTGCAACGGGCCCGCCGCCCTTTTCCAGCCCTGCGGGACAGCTACAATTTGCTGAAAAGCATAAGTGGAAGCAGGCTGACGGTCAGCCCTGGACACCGGATGCTATTAAACTAGCTAAGGAGGGTAACTTATGTTACAAGTGTGGTACGAAGCGCACGGCCGCTACAGCCACTGCCCCTCCAAGTGCCCTAGCTGCCCTACCGTTAGGAAGTAGGATGTAGGTCTGCTTGTAGACATAGATAGGGATGTTCTTTTTCAGTTTCCGTCCCCTACTATCTGTGTAACACCATCTACAGCACAGACCACAATCCCCTCCTTGCCTTCCGACCCTGCCCCCGCCTCCTGCCATTCCATGCATATCTGCTTGCACAACAGCTTGTGTCCACGCGGACCAAGCTACCGCACACTTTGAGGCCACCCTATCGGGGGTATCTGGCAAAGTTCTCATTGACAGTGGAGCAGACTCTGTCTTCGTAGACGCAGAATTCTGTGCTAGGGCAGGTTTAGCCACCTTTACGGCTCACCAGTCATGGTGCGGGTAGCTGATGGATCCCAAGTCCTCACTACTACGAGAACGAGTTTTGTCCTGAACTTAGGCAAACATAGGTCAGAAATTAAATCTGCTTATGTCCTCCCTACGCTAGGGCCCGGCACCACCGCACTTCTCGGAAGAAGTTGGATGATGCAGACGGGGTGCTGCATTGGTTTTGAAGAGACACGTCTCAGAGCCAGTTTCAAAATAGCTAAAAAGCATAAACGTAGAGTAGCAGTCGAACTGTACTCCACCCGACTCGAGTCGGAACCTCTCTCCATCAAGGAATTGGTTGCTTATACTTTGGCACGTATCGATTTTTTTGACACAGCACAGCGAAAAAACGCCAGGAGTCCTGTCGAACAGAGCACTTAAAAAGTTTATCCGCAAATCAAAACAAAAACTCAATTGTTTCGAAGGCCTAGTCACATCAGTGGACCAAGACGACGATGCCTTTATAATTCGAGTAACGGCCGCACAAGCAAACACGGTGCAACAAACGAAACACGAACGGATAATCTCGGGTTGCGAAACGGACTTTAAAAAGGTCTTCGCCCCGGCAGACAAGATTTCTGACCTTAGGGCTGACACCCCATTCGTATGCCCCCTCACGGAGGCGGCATCCCCACAATTCTCTCGAGGACACAGGTTGTCCCCCGCAGAACTGCTAGAGGTCCAAAACCAAGTTAAAGACTTGTTGGCCAAAGGCTACATCAGCCCTAGCTCGAGCCCGTGGGGCGCACCAGTCCTTTTCATCGCCAAACCCGATGGCTCTTGGAGGATGGCTATCGACTATCGTAAATTGAACAAGGTCACGGTACCAAATCGCTATCCCCTCCCACGAATTGACGATCTGTTTGACTCAGTTCGAGGAGCTAGTGTGTTCTCAAATCTGGATTTACGTAATGCATACCACAACATACGGTTACATGATTCAGATGTCCCGAAAACTGCGTTCATAACCCCGATGGGACTCTATGAATTCAAGGTTCTCCCTTTTGGGCTAGCAAATGCACCCTCGGCCTTCACAAAAGTCATGAACACCGTGTTCAGAGATTTAATTGGCAAATTCGTCGTCATTTACTTGGATGATATTCTCATCTACAGTAGTAATGATGAAGAACACGAAAAACACATTCGAATTGTGTTACAACTTCTTGAAGATAACCACCTCTTTCTTAAACGAGAAAAGTGTTTCTTCTATAGACCGGAAGTCAAATACCTAGGGCATGTGCTCTCCGGTGAAGGCGTCCGAGTCAACGAAACGAAGGTGAAAGCAGTTGCAGATTGGCCCACACCTACCTCCTCGAAGGAAGTTCAGCAGTTCCTAGGACTCTCTAACTTTTTCAGAAAGTTTATCCAAGGTTACTCGACGCTCGCAGCCCCTCTAATCCAGATTTCGAATCTAACAGACAGGCCAGCACCGATTTCACCGAAATTGAAACCGCCAGGACTGACAAAATTACCGACGGTGACACCAAGTCCGAAACCACTCGGAAAACGACAGGCAGGGCTCAAGGGACCTGCATTTCAAAATGTTTGGACCCAAGCCTGCCAGGAGGCATTCCTCGGCATCAAAGAAAGTCTTACGAAGGCTCCTTTGCTTGCACACCCTGACCCAGCGAAGGACTATCGGGCGGTAACCGATGCTTCTGTCGTTGGTACAGGGGGCGTTCTCATGCAAGATGGGCGACCCATCGCGTACCACTCTCACAAATTCTCAAGCGCTGAACGAAACTACTCCACGGGCGAGCAAGAATTACTCGCAGTGTACTTGGCCTTGAAAGAATGGCGATGCTACCTCGAAGGTTGCACTGGCAAGTTCGAACTTGACACCGACCACGAACCCCTCGTCTACCTTGCAAATCAGCCATGCTGAGCAGAAAGCAGGCACGATATCTTGAGTTTTTCTCGCGCTTCACGAACATGAAGTGGGCTCATATCGCGGGCCGTACTAACGTAGCTGACCCTCTGAGTAGGAATCCAGCCTTCTCAGAGGCTACGGCTTTGTTCATTCAGAGGCTGTCCGCAAATGACCCACTCCACATGCGCGAAATAGCCCCAGATATTCTGCATGGTTACACGGAAGACTTGTGGTTCGATAATCCGCACAATACCAAGTACCTCTCCAAACGGGCAGATGGTTTCTGGGTCGGCACCGGCAAATCCATACGAGCAGCATCTGAGTCGCAGATCGTTGTACCAAATGGTAATTCGCTCAAAGCTCGGATTTTGTTTGCTTTCCACGATACCCAACGAAGTGGACATGGAGGCATCGACCGAACTTTTCGATCTGTTGCACGCTACTATTGGTGGCCTGCCATGCGACTCGATGTCGTTGATTACGTACGCCACTGTGATTCTTGCCAA
Source organism: Microglena sp. YARC (assembly GCA_022414725.1). Taxonomy (NCBI): domain Eukaryota; kingdom Viridiplantae; phylum Chlorophyta; class Chlorophyceae; order Chlamydomonadales; family Chlamydomonadaceae; genus Microglena; species Microglena sp. YARC. The sequence continues at coordinate 80,770,319 of CM039463.1, forward strand.
CGGGTAAAAATTTCACATCAGAACCCGCAGGGTAACCTTCAACCCCTTTCGATTCCGACCGCCCCCTTCGATTCACTGTCCATGGACTTCATCGTTGGGCTACCGAAATCGAATGGTTTTGATCAGATCTACGTGATCGTTGATCGCCTCACGAAGATGGTCAAACTTATCCCATGCAAAACGACAGACGATGCTGAAAAGATTGCTACCCTGTTCCACGAGCGCGTGCTCAGCGAACAAGGCCATCCGCTTTCCATCATGTCTGATCGCGATGTTAAGTTCACGAGTAAGTTTTGGCAAACACTATTAACTCTGTGCGCTATCCGCCCTGGAATGTCGACTGCATTTCACCCACAAACAGATGGTCAAACAGAACGTATGAACAGTGTTCTCGAAGACACTTTTCGCCATTTTTCCTCTGCGAATCAGAAAAATTGGGCCAGTCTTTTGCCGAATGCACAATTCGCCATCAACAACTCGTACAACAGAAGCATTCGAGATTTTCCGTTTCGGTTGCTGTACGGTAGATACCCTCGAGAGGCACTACAACCATCAGATGATGTCATCGCTACGGCACATCAACCAGCCCTGTCCTGGGTCGAGCATATGAATAACGCATATGACACGGCCAAGGCAGCGCTTAAATCCGCGAAGGATCGTCAAATAACGTATGCAGACTTGCACCGTCGACCGGTGAAGTATACTCACGGTCAGGAAGTTTTGTTGAACTCGAAGAACATCAAATACTGGCCTGGTATGACTCGGAAGCTCATGCCCAGATTCGTTGGTCCCTACGAAATCTCCCACACTATCCAAAAGAGGGGGGAGACCATTGCAGTGACTCTATCCCTCCCCGAAGGATGGAAGATTCATCCAACGTTTCACGTATCTCTTGTCAAAGAATACCTATCCGACTGGGTTTATTAGACCAAATCCGGAATTGTTACGCACATGCGGTGAACCTATCTACGAGATTAGCAACGTTGTTGATCACAAGATACAGTCTGGTACGGTGTATTACTATGTACAATGGTTACACTCAGACCATGTTCACTCTTGGGAACTCGAAGAAGAGTTGTTACCTATGTGCTCTGAACAAATCGATTTGTATTGGAGACAACACCCTTCTCGGGTACGACCCGTGATAGGTGCCAACGACCCGAAACCTAAAACGGTTAAAAAAACCTACTCACAGGGATTATGCGACTGTAACCCCTGATGAGTTTCTCATTCGAAAGAGTACTAGACTTCAGGAGAAGGCTAGGGCTAGAGAAGGGGGAATTGTGGTGGATAACGATCCTCCCACTGAGTTGCCACGCGGTGGAGACGACTTTCCGACAGATGACGAACGACTTCTGTAGGCAGTTGAAACCGAGCGAATTGACCTACTGATCAGTGTCTGATCAGCTACTCGGGAATACCTAAAACGAGGGTTCCATTAGGGTCTAGACGCGCTGGAAGCGGGAAGGGAGTCTTAAGCCGTGCTTCTGACTCTTAGGGCCGTCTAAACTCCTGAGATCATTTCTTAGGCTTCCAGTTGCAAGACACTCCGTGTTACAAGGTATTCATATACCACAGACAACGCGGCTGAAGCTAACAACGTCGACCCCTTTAAAGCTTCTTCCCAACGCTCCACCCGAACGCGTCCGGCCTTTCTTGACGAAGGCCCCTTTCCGTGCAGCGTGGCTGAGGCCGACAACGTCGACTCCTCGAGAGCTTCTTTCCAACGCTCTACACGACCGCGTCCGGGCTTTCTTGACAAAGGCCTCTTACTGGACAGCGTGGCTGGCGCTGACAACGTCGACTCCTCTCAAGCGCCAGCTTCTTGCCGCACCCTTCTTCCGAGGTGCCGCAGTGAACTAGACCCATTATATTATGCGAGCCTTGGGCTAGAAGTCCGTGCAGCCCGGAGGTCTTTCAGCTACTACCAGGCTGCTTCCACTTCTCAGCCCTCTCGTCATCTTCAAAGAAGGGAACACTCCTTGTATGTTGACGCTATGTATGACCTGTCCTGCTATAATGGCGGCATGAAATTGATAGTACACTTAACAGACAGGCTATGATCATGGCAGAAACTTAATTGAGTATTGTAGGGGCAATACCTTTGTTATTCATGCAGAAACTCATCCGAGTATTCATGGCAGAAACTCAGCATATTAGCGGTCCTCGTGTCAGAAACTCATCAGCAAAGCGTTCTTCGTGGCAGAATCTCATAAGAGTGGCAGTTTTTGTGGCAGAAACTCATCAGAGTATTCGTGGCAGAAACTCATCACAGTATTTTGCATAAACTCGTCAGACTACCGTGATTCGTGGCAGAAACTCATCAGAGTATTCATGGCACAAACTCATCACAGTAGCGGTGTCCGTGGCAGAAACTCATCACAGTAGCAGTGTTTGTGGCAAGAAACTCATCAGAGTATTCATGGCAGAAACTTACAAGAGTGGCAGTGCTTGTGGCAGAAACTCATCAGAAAATTCATGTCAGAAACACATCAGAGTGGCGTTATGCGTGGCAGAAACTCATTACAGTAGCGGTGTTTGTGGCAGAAACCCATCTGGGTACTATTAGTCGAAGTAGAAACTCATAAGAGTGGAAGTGCTTGAGGCAGAAACTCATCAGAGTAGCCTTGTTCGAGTCATAAACTCATCAGAGTCTTAATGGCAGAAACTCATCAGAGTACTGTTATTCGTGGCAGAAACTCATCACAGTAGCGGTGTTCGTGGCAGAAACTTATCAGAGTAATGTTATTTGTGGCAGAAACTCATCACAGTAGCGTTGTTCGTGGCAGAAACTCATAAAAGTGTCGGTGCTTGTGTCAGAAACTCATCAGAGTCTATTCATGGCAGAAACTCATCAGAGTACCATTATTCGTAGCAGAAATTCATCACAGAAGCGGTGTTCGTGGCAGAAACTCATAACACTGGTAGATCTTGTGGCAGAAACTCATCAGAGTCTGTATTCATGGCAGAAACTCATCATAGTAGTAGGGGGCGGCAAATAGATCTATATTGCCCAAAAACATAGATCTATATAGATCTATATATAGCAAATAGATCTATTGTGTATATCTACAACATATGTAGTTATTTCAGATAGACACCGGAAAATCCAGTCGAAGCGCCTGCAATATGATATGGTGCCCTATGCCATAATTGTAAAACCAGATTTTTATTTTGTAAGGTGCCCTATGCCGATTTTCAAAAATCCAGCTTCGCCAATATAGATCTATATAGATCTATATAAATCTATCTCTATATAGATCGATGCCTCCCCCTACATAGTAGCGGTGTTCGTGGCAAAAACTCATAAAAGTGGCAGTGCTTGTGGCAGAAACTCATCAGAGTCTGTACTCATGGCAGAAACTCATCGTAGCAGCGGTCGTCATGGCAGAAGCTCATCAGAGTAGTGCATTTGTCAGGAAAACTCATGTGAGCAGCAGTGTTCATCGCAGAACTTCATCAGAGTAGTGCTATTCATGGCCGAAACTCATTAGAGTACCTGCAAGGGCCCATGTTAACTTGGCATGAATTACTTCTGCCACTGCCAGTGCATGCTCACCCTACACTCTCACTTGGGAGTGAGGCGGGCTCATTTCACTGTTTCTTTTTTGGGCCACGCGTAGTAGCTTCTAGGCAGCTCTTTTTACCCGCCCTTTGGCCAAACCTGAAGCCAGCTAGTTTGTCTAAAAGTTGTATTGACAAGCACTCCAATGCAGATGTAATCTTTGGGTTTGACCCAGTCGCTGTCTAACGGAGCTGGGTGGAAGCTGCTACGCGTGGCCCAAAAAAGAACGAGAGGTTCATTTGCTGGCTGGGCCTAGAGGTACTTGTTCCTAGGGTGTTAATGTACTAGTTCCAACAGAGACAAACCGTATCAATAGTTGGTATGTCATTTAGTTATCTTGTACCAGTACTAGGTTGTTGATGTACTCGTCCCAACAGGGACAAACCGTATTAATGGTTGGTACATCATTTAGTTATCTTGTACCAGTACCAGGTAGTTGATGTACTAGTCCCAACTGGGAATTGACCATGTTAATGGTTGGTACATCATTTAGTTATCTTGTACCAATACTAGGTTTTTGATGTACTAGTCCCAACAGGGACAAACCGTATTAATGGTTGGTACATCATTTAGTTATCTTGTACCAGTACCAGGTAGTTGATGTACTAGTCCCAACAGGGAATTGACCATGTAAATGGTTGGTACATCATTTAGTTATCTTGTACCAGTACTAGGTTTTTGATGTACTCGTCCCAACAGGGACAAACCGTATTAATGGTTGGTACATTATTTGGTTATCTTGTACTGGCAGTAGTTTGTTGATGTACCAGTTCCAACAAGATAAAACCGTTTTAATGGTTGGTACATCTTTTGTTTATCTTTTACTGGTAGTAGTTTGTTGATGTACTACGTACTTCCAACAGGGACAAAACCGGATTAATGGTTGGTACATTATTTGGTTATCTTGTACTGGTAGTAGGTTGTATTTCCATGAGCCTTCTCTGGGGGGCTCATCTGCTTTGCGTAGCTTGCTAAAAATTGATGATATGCTACTTGTGGCTTGTCAATAAGCATTATATATATGGTTGTTAATGTCGTCCTGTTTCCCGCAGTTATCGTACAATATATGATATGATGAGGATATTATACGATATTGTATGGTGTATGCCCAAGCACGATATCAGGACCGTCTTAGGCATCATTTTTATTTTCAGCTACCAGAAGCAGGTTCTAGGCAGCTCCCTTGGCTCCCTACCAGGCCAAGCATACCGCTACCAAGCCAAGTGCATCTGCAAACTGACAGAATCATATTTTAAATATTGTTGAGATTTTGGCGCTTGGCTCATTGGCTGGCTTGCTAAATTTGAGGAGGATATCGTTGAGTCTCTGAGTCACTCCAAATTGTGTGGCTCAGTGGCTGGCTTGCTAAGTTTGAGGAAGAGATCATAGAGTCTCTGAGTCACTCCAACTTGCTTGGCCCAGTGGCTGGCTTGCTAAGTTTGAGCAAGACATCATGGAGTCTCCAGAACTCGCTTGGCTCAGTGAATGGCTTGCTAAGTTTGAGGAAAAGATCATAGAGTTTCTTAGCCACTCCAACTAGCTTGGCTCAGTGGCTCGCTTACTAAGTTTGAGGAAGAGATCATGGAGTTTCTTGGTCACTTGAAGTTGATCACAGTCTCTGAGTCATAGACCCCTTTCTTATAAGAGGTACATAGATGATGGAATTATCCTGTGGGATCTGGTGGGATGGACCTGATGAGGTACTGGCTGAGCTCTCACACAAGTGGAAATCCCACCATACATACCCACGTTAATCCCAAATACTGTGATCAGTTGTTGGGCTTGAAGATATGCATTGAAAAATAAATAGTAGACAGTAATGGACTCTACCCTTGACTGTTCACCGACCCTACAGCCCTTTGAATACACATGTGTTCTGAACCGACCCTACAGCCCTTTGAATACACATGTGTTCTGTACCGACCCTACAGGTCTTTGAATACACATGTATTCCGTACCGACCCTACAGCCCTTTGAATACACATGTGTTCCGCACAGACCCTACAGCCCCTTTGAATACACATGTGTTCCGTACCGACCCTACAGGTCTTTGAATACACATGTATTCCGTACCGACCCTACAGCCCCTTTGAATACATATGTATACCGTGCAGACCCTACAGCCCTTTGAATACATATGTGTTCTGCACAAACCCTACAGCCCCATTGAATACACATGTGTTCCGCACAGACCCTACTGCCCCATTGAATACACATGTGTTCCGCACAGACCCTGCTGCCCTTTGAATACACATGTGTTCCGTACCGACCTTACAGCCCTTTGAGTACACATGTGTTCCGTACCGACCTTACAGCCCTTTGAGTACAAATGTGTTCCGTACCGACCCTACAGCCCCTTTGAATAAATATGTATTCTGTACCGAACCTACAGCCCCATTGAATACATACATATTCGGCACAGACCCTACAGCCCCTTTGAATATACATGTGTTCCGTACCGACCCTACAGCTTGTATTGTCTTAAGCACACTCTAAAGGGCTCCATGAAGAGACACTGAATTAGCATGGCCATCAACAACACTCCAGAAGAAGGTTTACTTCTGCACCAAAACTGCAAAATAAATAAGAGGATACCCATCGGATTCCATCCATATAATTTGAATTTGAATTGTTGCATGTTTTTCAGCCAACTGTGGGCTTCTCACCAATTCCAAGTCCCCGTGCGATACCCACAGAGACCAGGGAGCATGCTAAGCAGATTAGACAGTTTATAGACTTGTCCAGGTCATTTTCATTAATAGGATCATAGCGTCTGTTGGGTATTCAGGTAAACTTATATTTAGAATTATCATAAAACCTGACTGTTAACAATTGAATGGCAGAAAGCAGGGTAGTTCAAACATATATGTGCGTGACGAAGACAAAATGTAGTGGAAACTGAGTGGACATGTTGCTTCACTATGTTGCTGTTTTGTTTCTTTGCCCCATTGCCTTATTGCTTGTACCCTGTGATTTTGAGAATGATTGGAAGACCCCCCGGATGTAGTGTAGAGGGCTTGTATTGGGTCAACTATGGCCTGCCTATGACAAGGTAATGTAACATATTGCTCAGCTAGATTGTATAGGATATGGCGGCCTAGCCCAGCACTGTAGGTACCCCCAGGTGGCGTGACCCTGCAACTATGTCCTCATAGCCTAGAGGCAGGGCCGAACTGTATTACTGCGGCCTGGTGAAGCTGACCTGCGGCAAAATAGTAGGGGGCCCTGGCGGGTCCCCTGGAGGTCGGCCCCGGGGGTGGTGTAATGTTCGCCAAGCAGCAGTGGCAGCCTCCTTGGTGATGGATGCACAAGCAGTTGCTTACTTATCCGTTCAATTTAATATTGGGGGGGTCACGAATCAATGTAGCATGGCATGGCATTATTATTCAACTTGGTGGCCTGTAAGGCTAATGAACTTATTAGCTCTCTGACTTCCCGAAGTTCCATGGAGGCAGGTGCAGCAACTCCCAAGGCTACAGTTGCTACTTCGCAACCTGCAGGAACTAGTTCGAAAGAGCAGATTTCTGTGTCAAGCACAATGCGCTGATGTAATGAGCTACGAGAGTCACGAAGAAGCGAATTCTTCAAGGGGAAATCGTAGACATGCTCCCGGTCCCTAGACTAAGTCCACAGGACAGGAGGGAAACGACAAATGAAAACGCCGCGTCCACAGTCCGCAACCCTGAGATACGTACGCGAAAAAGTGCCCTCAGAGGTAAACCGCCCCCGGCGGGAACCGAACATGAGTCGGAAAGAGTTCAGGCCAGCCAGAATAACCGGAAATTTTGACCGGTGTTCTTGGGAAATTTGACGATTTGAAGACGTCAAGATGTGACGATATCGCGTAATTATCGCATAGGTCTGTCCCCCTAAGGGGGCCGACCAACTACTAGTAGTAGTCAGGTTCCGGAGCCGGGGGTGGGGTGGGGTGGGGTGGGGGGGGGGGGATCTGCAGAAGGGTGCCTCAGCACTTTTGGTGGATAGTGTGTTTCATTTTTTTTTGCCTTATCAGACTGCCGGGATCATATGAGATCATTTGCTGTCAGCGTATACTACTAGGACACGAGTGCCTGATTGACATAACATAATATCATATGGTATCATGTTGCCGTCCAGTACGTTTATCTCCTTGGATCTGGACATACTTACATACATGTTTTTAACTTTCTTAACCTACGTCAACTCAAGTCACTAACCTGGACATGTCTGTCAACTGTACCGTATACACAGCCATCTGATTACATTCTCTACACAGGATTCTTTAAATACATAAGTAAATAGAACGCCTTATTACGAGGCGTGAGGTTGAGGGGGCCAGACCGTTTGCTTTCCCTGGGGCCAACCACCAATAGGGGAGTGGGGGGGCTAACATCCCCCTGGAGGAGGGTTTGGGGCCTGTTCCATTTCTGCACGCGACAATGGACTATAAGGAGACAGTGGCATGGGTGTGGAGAAGGAGTGTGTATACGACCGATACCCAGGTGCATTCTGCCTGCAGACAGTGAGCAGCCTGAAGGCTGGTAGACCATGTAGGCAATCAAAATTTTCGTTGTGTTTGGGCAGTAGGTGGCTAGGTGGTGGTGAGTGGGGCGTGTGTGCTACTGCTGTAGGGTTGCATGACCTTGACAGCCACGTCCTGGACCACTGTACCTGGTGTTGGTGAGTGTGTGTGGGGCAGTAAGTGGCTAGGTGGTGGTGAGAAGGCTGGTAGACCATGTAGCCAATCAAAATTCAAGAAAACAGCAAAGACGGCGAGCAGCCAAATTGGCCATTTGATTACATTTTATACTCAGGAGTGTGGTGTATGAATTTTTATATTACCCATGTTTATTCCGCCTGCAGACAGTGAACAGCGTGAAGGCTGGTAGACCATGCAGCCAAGGGAAATTCAAGAAAACGGCAAAGACGACGAGCAGCCAATTTGCTACCTGGAGCCATGTAACCAAGTTCAAGTTCGATCAAAATTTAACTCTTGGTGTGGAGTGTTCTGTGTGCAACGGCAGCCTTATTGATTATACATTACATTACATGTTAAAGTCTACTTGACACTGCGAGGGTGTATTGAGACTCTTGTGCTTTAAACAAAAAAAAAAGGATCCACAAAGCAAAAAACCCCATTACATCAGGGGGGTGTCGAGGACAAACAAACCTAACTCCCGACTATTATGATAGATAACCCTGTCGTGGATAGCCGCTAGCATGACAGATAGCCACTGGGACACATTGTTCTTCTACATGGGCATCTGTCCTGTGCGACCATGCTCAACATATTCTGGGTGTGTGCTCTGTCCAGCGGCTGTATCACCGATTACGATAGACGAGCCTGTTGTGGGTAGCTGCTAGCACGACGGACAACACCCGCGACACTCCGTTCTTGGACATGGGCACCTGTCCTGTGCGATCATACTCGACATCTTCTGGGCGTATTCAGGCAGAAGGTGTGGGGTTTGAAACCCTACGGGTGCGCTTTAGTGTTCGCGGTCGCTGTAAATTGCCATGGTAGCACTATCCATGTAAAGTAGCAGCCTGTTCTCTACCGCCGAAAGACAGGGCTCCCACGCTCCACCAGGCGTTATCATTACCCTGGGTGTGTGCTCTGTACATCGGCTGTTTCATTGATAACAATAGATAACCCTTTTGTGCCTAGCAGCTACCACAGCACATAACACCCGAGACTTGGTGGTTAGCCCCAGTGCAAGCAAACGGGCTGGCCCCCTCAACCTCAAGCCTCGTAATAAGGTGTACTATATATTAATACACACCCGAGACAATTCGTTCTTTGACACAGGCACCTGTCCTAAGCGATCATGTTCGACATCTTCTGGGTACGTGCTCAGTCCAGCGGCTGTCTATCCAATTATGATGGACAGCCCCATTGTGGGTAGCTGCTAGAACGACATACAACACCAGCGACACTTTGTTCTTCAACATGGGCTGTGCGATCATGCTCAATATCTTCTGGGTGTGTGCTCTGTCCAGCCGCTGTATCACCGATTACGATATACAACCCTAATGTGGGTAGCTGCTAGAACGACATACAACACCTGCGACACTTTGTTCTTCGACATGGGCTGTGCGATCATGCTCAATATCTTCTGGGTGTGTGCTCAGTCCAGAGCAGTATCATCGATTACGATACACAACCCTTTTGTGGGTAGCTGCCAGAACGACTGACAACACCCGCAACACTTCGTTCTTTGACATGGGCACCTGTCCAGTGCGTGCCCAGCGTGAGGTGCTATCCATCGCATTTGCAATGCCCTCCACCTCAACCGAGTCATTTTGAATGAGAAGTAACAGATTGACAGCAGGTGGAGGCCAGGTGACGTGGAGTTGGAGCGCGCTGGCGTATGGTTCTGTGGTGGGCACCCAGTTCACACGCAGGTTTAGGGTTTCGTGTACCTGGCAGGAGTGGTAGAGGGTAGGGCAGGGGTTGGGTTAGTGTATGTTGCTACAGTCCAGGGGTAGCCAATTAGGCCAGGTGACGTGGAGTTGGAGCGCGCTGGCGGATGGTTCTGTGGTGGGCACCCAGTTCACACGCAGGTTTAGGGTTTCGTGTACCTGGCAGGAGTGGTAGAGGGTAGGGCAGAGGTTGGGTTAGTGTACGTTGCTACAGTCCAGGGGTAGCCAATTAGGCCAGGTGATGTGGAGTTGGAGCGCGTTGGTGGAGTTATAGCTCGTGGGTGGGTGAGTTTGGTGGGTTGGTGTTGGTGGGTGAGGGTTGGTTGAATGTAGGTGGTGGGTTGGTGGGACCCAGGTCGTCTGTTGCTCACGTCGTGCTCACAATGATCGGGGGGCAGTTCGCCGGGGTGGTGTTAGTGGGTTGGTGGGTGAGGGTTGGTTGGTGGTGTTGGTGGGTTGGTGGGTGAGGCTTGGTTGGTGGGTTGGTGGGTGAGGGTTGGTTAGTGGTGTTGGTGGGTTGGTGGGTGAGGGTTGGTTGGTGGTGTTGGTGGGTTGGTGGGTGAGGGTTGGTTAGTGGTGTAGGTGGTGTTGATGGGTTGGTGGTGTTGGTGGTGTTGGTGGTGTTGGCAGTGTTGCTGGTGGGTTGGTGGGACCCAGGTCGTCTGTTGCTCATGTCGTATGCACAATGGTCGGGGGGCAATTCGCCAGGGTGGTGTTGGTGGGTTGGTGTTGGTTGGTGGTGTCGGTGGGACGCAGGTTGTCTGTTGCTCACGTCGTGTTCACAATGATTGGGTACCAGTTCACAATGATACACACACCATGGTCATCGAACTGAATCCTTGGTGTCGCTGGTTGGTGTTTGAAGACCCACCTCCTCGGGAGAAATTCCTTTTACATCTAAAAAGAGTGCCATGGTCACAATGATTAGGGTTAGGGTTGGTGCTGGTGGCTGAGGGTTGGTTGGTGTTGGTGGGTGGGTGGTGAGGGTTGGTTGGTGTTGGTGGTGGGTGAGGGTTGGTTGGTGTTGGTGGGTGGGTGAGGGTTGGTTGGTGGTGGTGGGTGGGTGAGGGTTGGTTGGTGGTGGTGGGTGGCTGAGGGTTGGTTGGTGGTGGTGGGTGGCTGAGGGTTGGTTGGTGGTGGTGGGTGGGTGAGGGTTGGTTGGTGGTGCTGGGTGGCTGAGGGTTGGTTGGTGTTGGTGGGTGGGTGAGGGTTGGTTGGTGTTGGTGGGTGGCTGAGGGCTGGTTGGTGGTGGTGGGTGAGTGGGTTGGTGTTGGTGGGTGGCTGAGGGTTGGTTGTTGGTGGTGGGTGAGTGGGTTGGTTGGTGTTGGTGGGTGGCTGAGGGTTGGTTGGTGGTGGTGGGTGGGTGGGTTGGTGGGACCCAGGTCGTCCGTTGCACACGTCGTGTTCACAATGATTAGGGACCAGTTCGCCTAACTTTGTTTCAGCAAGCCTCTCTTGGTAATCTAGCGTTGATCTCCGGTCGCTGTCAACCGCCATGGTAGCTTTGTCCGGGTAAGGTAGCAGCCCGTTTCCTACCGTTGAAAGACGGGGCTCCCTTAATACCACGCCCCACCAGGCGTTACCATTACTTGAGCGTTGATCTTGATTGTTCGACCTGGGACAAGTTCCTTTAGCTACCCCTGGACTGGACCATGCACACCGTTTCTTTTTCACACGAAGATTTTCGGCTGGTCGGTGTTCTAAATATGCAGGAGTCAACAATGCTTGCATGTGTTTGTTCAATTGAAAGGAGGTATGTCAATGCTTGCATGTGTTTGTTCAATTGAAAGGAGGTATGTGTGTGGCCTCCTCCAGAGACAGCATTTTAGTGCTTTTTATAGCTTTTATAGCCATTTAGGGCAACAACAAAAACACCCTTTTTTACATGTTTATAGCGATAATTTTGCCAAAACGGGGTCAAAACTAGCGATCGCTATGTACAGCGGAATTAAAAAGCTCTGATGTGTGAGCATACCTGTTCTTCTAAATGCTGACTGAGGTGGCTTCGCAGGAAAATGTGGCTGAGCCATGTGCTCAGCATGGACAGCAACGGCATGGCGGAGAGCGGGGGCACACAAGGCCTAGGAGGCTGGACAGTGTGCTAAATATACAGTGGTAAACAATGCTTGCATGCGTGTCTTTGAATTGAAAGGATGCATGTATGGTGGTGGTGGTGGTGGTGGTGGTGAAGGCCCAAGTATTCCTCCACGCCCAAGGATGCCTCCACGCTCGGGTGGTGGGGGAATGCAAAGCTCGAGCCAGGTGAGAATGTGTATCTGAGGGTCTCTGAGGGTGGTGGTGGTGGTGGTGGTGGAAGTGGTGGTGGTGGAAGTGTGGTGGTGGTGGTGGTGGTGGAAGTGGTGGTGGTGGAAGTGGTGGTGGTGGTGGTGGTGGTGGAAGTGGTGGTGGTGGTGGTGGAAGTGGTGTGGTGGTGGTGGTGGAAGTGGTGGTGGTGGTGGTGGTGGAAGTGGTGGTGGTGGTGGTGGTGGAAGTGGTGGTGGTGGTGGTGGAAGTGGTGGTGGTGGAAGTGGTGGTGGTGGTGGTGGTGGAAGTGGTGGTGGTGGTGGTGGTGGTAGTGGAAGTGGTGGTGGTGGTGGTGGTGGTGGAAGTGGTGGTGGTGGTGGTGGTGGAAGTGGTGGTGGTGGTGGTGGTGGTGGTGGTGGTGGTGGTGCTGGTGGTGGTGGTGCTGGTGGTGGGGTGTGAGCATACCTGTTCTTCCAAATGCTGCCTGAGGTGGTCTCGCAGGAAAATGTGGCTGAGCCATGTGCTCAGCATGGGCAGCAATGGCATGGCGGAGAGCGGGGGCACATAAGGCCTGGGAGGCAAGGCGATGCTGGCGCTGGGTAGCTTGCATGAGATGGCATGGTCCAGTACCAACGGTCGCATGGCTGCAACTTGGACGTCGGAGGAGGTGGCCATAGCAGACAATACCTGTGCAGCCATGGTGGGGGGTCTTACTGTCTGGAGGAGGCCAGATGGGCTGACAGGTGTTGTTGTGTTGTTGTGTTGCTGTGTTGTTGTGGTGGTGTACCAGTGGTTGCATGGCTGCAACTAGGATGTCGGAGGAGGTAGCCATAGCAGGCAACACCTGTGCAGCCATGGTGGGGGGTCTTACTGTCTGGAGGAGGCCAGATGAGCTGACAGGTGTTGTCGCGTTGTTGTGTTGTTGTGGTGGTGTACCAGTGGTTGCATGGCTGCAACCTGGGCATCAGGAGGTCCCCATAGCAGACACGACATGTGCAGCCATGGTAGGGGTTCTTACTGTCTGGAAGTGGCCAGATGGGCAGACAGGTGGTGCTGGTGTGTTGTGTTGTTGTGTTGTTGTGGTGGTGTATCAGTGGTTGCATGGCTGCAACTTGGACGTCGTCGGAGGTAGCCATAGCAGGTAATACCTGTGCAGCCATGGTGGGGGGTCTTACTGTCTGGAGGAGGCTAGATAGGCAGACAGGTGGTGGTGGTGGTGGTGGTGCTCATAGTGATGTTGGTCGTAATCATCGAGGTGATGGCGGTAGGATTGGTGGTGGTAGTTGTCATAGTGTCAGCGTTTAAGCTGTAGACTGCCTGTCTGTCCATCCGTCCCCCTGGATAATACCATACACCTTCTGGGTAACGGTGTTGCTAGATCACCGTAACCACTTGTCTACCCTGATATTTGAATATGTTGTTGCTGTGTATTTGAATCAGCACTTCTCTCTGTAAACAATTCCAAATCGCTTTACGTCCAAGAATCTGATACTCCCGCCTCCTGACTCTCTTGTCGACAGTCGGCATTGGCCTGTCGCATCTAGTGCTTGATTGTACTAGTTTCCCAGCCACAGACTCACTTGGGTGGGAATGGGGGGGTGGGGGGAGTGGAGTGTGGTGGAGTGGAGTGGGGCGGGGTGGGGTGGAGTCACCTAACATGATCAGCCCGAGCTTGGCAACACCTCTCTTGTCAACACCTCTCTTGTCAACACATAGTAGTAGTAGCATCAGCAGCGCTTGTTTATAGACATTAAGTAATACTTTAGGGGGGTAGTCTGCCTGTTGTTTGGTCAGTCTGCCTGCCTACCTGTTTCTCCCGCCTGCCTACCTGTTTCTCCCGCCTGCCTACCTGTTTCTCCCGCCTGCCTACCTGTCTCTCCCGCCTGCCTACCTGTTTCTCCCGCCTGCCTACCTGACTCTCCCGCCTGCCTACCTGTTTCTCCCGCCTGCCTACCTGTTTCTCCCGCCTGCCTACCTGTTTCTCCCGCCTGCCTACCTGTTTCTCCCGCCTGCCTACCTGTTTCTCCCGCCTGCCTACCTGACTCTCCCCCTGTTTCTCTGCCTACCTGTTTCTCTCTCCGCCTGCCTACCTGTCTCCCGCCTGCCTACCTGTTTCTCCCGCCTGCCTACCTGTCTCCCGCCTGCCTACCTGTTTCTCCCGCCTGCCTACCTGTCTCTCCGCCTGCCTACCTGTTTCTCCCGCCTGCCTACCTGTCTCTCCCGCCTGCCTACCTGTTTCTCCCGCCTGCCTACCTGTTTCTCCCGCCTGCCTACCTGTTTCTCCCGCCTGCCTACCTGTCTCTCCCGCCTGCCTACCTGTTTCTCCCGCCTGCCTACCTGTTTCTCCCGCCTGCCTACCTGTAAACTCCCGCCTGCCTACCTGTTTCTCGCGCCTGCCTACCTGTCTCTCCCGCCTGCCTACCTGTCTCTCCCGCCTGCCTACCTGTCTCTCCCGCCTGCCTACCTGTCTCTCCCGCCTGCCTACCTGTCTCTCCCGCCTGCCTACCTGTTTCTCCCGCCTGCCTACCTGTCTCTCCCGCCTGCCTACCTGTCTCTCCCGCCTGCCTACCTGTCTCTCCCGCCTGCCTACCTGTCTCTCCCGCCTGCCTACCTGTCTCTCCCGCCTGCCTACCTGTCTCTCCCGCCTGCCTACCTGTCTCTCCCGCCTGCCTACCTGTTTCTCCCGCCTGCCTACCTGTCTTCTCCCGCCTGCCTACCTGTCTCTCCCGCCTGCCTACCTGTAACTCCCGCCTGCCTACCTGTTTCTCCGCCTGCCTACCTGTCTCTCCCGCCAGCCTACCTGTCTCTCCCGCCTGCCTACCTGTTTCTCCCGCCTGCCTACCTGTTTCTCCCGCCTGCCTACCTGTTTTTCCCGCCTGCCTACCTGTTTCTCCCGCCTGCCTACCTGTCTCTCCCACCTGCCTACCTGTCTCTCCCGCCTGCCCTGAGTGTCTGTCTGTCGGTCTGTAAGTCGGTCGGTCTGTAAGTCTGTCGGTCTGTCGCGTGAACAGCGTTTGTCTGTCTTGTCTGTCAACCTCTCTCACTATCCATACTTTCTTTGGCAATTTGAGAGTGTAGTTGTTTGACGGTATGGCCTTGGTGGTCTGTAACTGTTCTTTTGTCTGAGTTTCTGCCTGTCGGTCAACCTCTCTCACAAACCGTACCTTCTTTAGCAAGATGAGAGCGTATTTGTTTGACGATATGGCCTGGGTCGTCTGTTCCGGTGTGTTCTACCCGCGTCTCTGTCTGTGTTTCTGTGTTTTTGTCTGTCTGACTGTCTGTCTCTTTCAACAAGTCTTAGGCAGCTTTGCAAGAGACGCGGAAAATTGGCGGAGAGTGTTGTCGGAGCGACAGGTGGCAACGGAATTGAGCGAACCGAAGCCGGTTAGTTATGAGACAGTTGGCTGACGTGTCAGGCTTCGTGTCCGTCGCACAAACAAACTTTAGTCGTTGGTTGCACAAACGGACAACGGGGTGACCCTGGAGGCTCTTGCCCCCAGAAGGGGGGTTCTGATAAAAAAACATGCCTCCTTTGCTAAGTCGAGAGTGTAGTTGTTTGACTATATGGCCTGGGTGGTCTGTTTCTGCGTGTTCTACCTGTGTTTCTGTGTTGCTGTCTATCTGCCTGTCCACCTTTATAAAAATACATACCTTCTTTGCCAAGTTGAGTGTAGTTATTTGACGAGATGGCCTGGGTGGTCTGTTTCTGAGTGTTCTACCTGTTTTCTGTGTTGTTATCTGTCTACTTCTATACAATACATACCTTATTTGGCAATTTGAGTGTAGTTGTTTGACGAGATGGCATGGGTGGTCTGTTTCTGTGCGTTCGACCTGTGTTTCTGTGTTGTTGTTGTCTGTCTGTCTACCTCTAACAAGAACTATACCTTCTTTGCCAAGTTGAGAGTGTAGTTGTTTGATGAGATGGCATGAGTGGCCTCAGTATCCAGCTTGGAGCTCACGGTCTGCCACAGCAACTGCTGTTGGAGTTCCAGCAACATCTTGTGCACTGCCCTAGCACCAAGAGCCACACGGGGCTGACTCTCGCCTGCAGACCAGGGTTGAGGGTAGGGTTTGGTTGGGCAGGGAGTGGGTTGGGTTGGGTTGGGTTAGGCAGGGAGTGGGTTGGGTTGGGTTGGGTTGGGTTGGGTTGGGTTGGGTTGGGTTGGGTTGGGTTGGCAGGGAGTGGGTTTAGTTTGTGTTGGCTGGTTTGGGCATGGAGTAGGCTGCCTGGTATGGGTTTGGTTTGTTTTTTTGGTACATGTTTGTTTTGGTTGGGCAGGGAGTGGATTTGTTGTGTTTTGTTTTGTTTTTATAGGGCAGGTAATGGGTTTGTTTGGGTCCAGTTGGGTGCGGGTTTGTTTTGTTATGTTAGATTACGTTTTGTTCAGAGCTTTTCTGTTCTGCTACCTAGGACCCCGTGTTGGCCAAACCATCTGCTACCCTGAGACTCCCCTGCCCCGCCCCCCCACCCCCCCTCAAATGCCCTGCCGGGCTGGGCCGGCTCAGCAGGGCGGCCCTTCAGGCCACCTACCCAAATCACTACCAGGAGCCCAACCTTGAAAGACACCAAATCCCCGACCAGAAAAACCCCTTTCTGACACGGAAAACACTCTGGTTATGTTTTGGGGAGAGTTGGGGTATATTTCGGGCCTTTTTGGCCCCAGTGAAAGCAAACAGGCTGGCCCCCTCAACCTCACCCCTCGAAACAAGATGTATATATTAAGTGCTTACGTTATACCTTCGGTACATATCCTTCTTTGCCAAGTTGAGAGTGTCGTTGTTTGACTATATGGCATGGGTAGTCTGTTTCTGCGTGTTCTACCTGTGTTTCTGTGTTTTTGTCTGTCTACTTCTATACAATACATACCTTATTTGGCAATTTGAGTGTAGTTGTTTGACTATATGGCCTGGGTGGTCTGTATCTGCGTGTTCTACCTGTGTTTCTGTGGTGTTGTCTGTCTACTTCTATACAATACATACCTTATTTGGCAATTTGAGTGTAGTTGTTTGACGAGATGGCATGGGTGGTCTGTTTCTGCGTGTTCTACCTGTGTTTCTGTGTTGCTGTCTGTCTACTTCTATACAATACATACCTTATTTGGCAATTTCAGTGTAGTTGTTTGACTATATGGCCTGAGTGGTCTGTATCTGCGTGTTCTACCTGTGTTTCTGTGGTGTTGTCTGTCTACTTCTATACAATACATACCTTATTGGGCCATTTGAGTGTAGTTGTTTGACTATATGGCCTGGGTGGTCTTTGGAATATTTTGGTGCTCTCATGATGCCTGGGCGATCTCCAGTACAAGATGTACAATCAATCAAATGGGCTGTACTTGAACAGGATCTGCTCTTCTGTTGATACTCTCTTCTGTTTAAATTAAAAACAGATTTACAATCAAACACAATCCACTTGCTCTATTACATGTCTGTAACATATCCACCCACTCGTATTCTTGCTTTCCAGTGATGTCACAGGGAATAGAGTTGCAAACGAGATTCACTTCATCTGCTCCCACCCTTAACATATCCAGCCACCCTTATTCTTGCCTGCCACTTACTTTGTATGAAGGGGGTTGAGCTGCAAATAGGATTCACTTCATCTGCTACCACCCTAAAAAAAAATCCACCCACTCCTATTCTTGCTTTCCAGTGACGTCACAAGGAATAGAGTTGCAAACGAGATTCACTTCATCTGCTCTCACCTTAAAACATGCAGCCCCCCATTCTAATTCTTGCTTTTCAGTGATGTCACAGGGAATAGAGTTGCAAATAGGATTCACTTCATCTGCTCCCACCCTAAAACATATCCACCCACCCTTATTCTTGCCTGCCACTGACTTTGTATGAAGGGGGTTGAGTTGCAAATATATTTCGATTGCTCTTTTCCCTATCTCAAATATAGCCCCCCACTCGTAGTCTTGCTTTCAAGTGACGTCACAGAGAATAGAGTTACAAATATGATTCACTTGCTCTTTTCCCACCCTCAAATATGCCCCCCCACACACACTCGTATTCTTGCCTGCCACTTACTTTGTATGAAGGGGGTCGAGTTGCTAATAGGATTCACTTCATCTGCTACCACCCTAAGTCATTTCCACCCACTCGAATTCCAGTGATGTCGCAGGGAATAGAGTTACAAACGAGATTCGTTTGCTCCTTTCCCTGTCTCAAACATAGCTCCCCAATCTTATTCTTGCTTTCCAGTGATGGTGCAGGGAATAGAAATGCAAACGAGATTCACTTGCTCTTTTCCCTCTCTCAAACATAGCCCCCCACTCTTATTCTTGCTTTCCAGTGATGGTGCAGGGAATAGAAATGCAAACGAGATTCACTTGCTCTTTTCCCTCTCTCAAACATAGCCCCCCACTCTTATTCTTGCTTTCCAGTGATGGTGCAGGGAATAGAAATGCAAACGAGATTCACTTGCTCTTTTCCCTCTCTCAAACATAGCCTCCCACTTGTATTCGTGCTTTCCAGTGATGGCGCTAGGAATAGAGTTGCAAACGAGATTCACTTGCTCTTTCCCCTCTCTCAAATATAACCTCCCACTTGTATTCGTGCTTTCCAGTGGTGGTGCAAGGAATAGAGTTGCAAACGAGATTCACTTGCTCTTTCCCCTCTCTCAAATATAGCCTCCCACTGGTATTCGTGCTTTCCAGTGGTGGTGCAAGGAATAGAAATGCAAACGAGATTCACTTGCTCTTTCCCCTCTCTCAAACATAGCCTCCCACTTGTATTCGTGCTTTCCAGTGATGGCGCAAGGAATAGAGTTGCAAACGAGATTCACTTGCTCTTTCCCCTCTCTCAAATATAGCCTCCCACTTGTATTCTTGCTTTCCAGTGATGGTGCAAGGAATAGAGTTGTAAATATGATTCCCTTCATCTGCTTCCACCCTCAAACATATCCACCCACTTGTATTCTTGCCTCGCACAGATGTCGCAAGGGGGTTGAGTTAAAAATATGATTCACTTGCTCTTCTCCCTCTCTCAAGCATACCCACCCACTCCAACTCTTGCTTGCCACAGACCTTGCAAGGGGGTCGTTTTAACACCCCCTCCCCGCCACCCACTCACTCTTACACTCACTCTTATTCTTGCTTGCTACTGACAGCGCAGGGGGGTCGAGTTGCATGAGTACAGCTCCGGAGGGGCTCTTGTACAGCGCTATCATCGTGGGGACTGTATATCTGCAAATGAGGGTAGGGGTTGGGGTTGGGGTTGGGGGATAAGGTTTCCTATTTGTGTGTGTGTGTTTGTGTGTGTGTGTGTGTGTGTGTGTGTGTGTGTGGTGGTGGTGGTGGGGGGGGGAGGGGGGGGAGACGGGGTACGAGGGAGGGGTGGGTGGGTGGGGGGAGGGGAGGGGGATGAGGGGTGGGGGATGAGGGGCAGGGGTGAGGAGTGGGGATGAGGGGTGCAGGGTGAGGAGTGGGGGTGAGGAGTGGGGAATGGGGGATGAGGGATGGGAGACGGGGGATGAAGGATGGGGGATGAGGGATGGGGGTGAGGGATGAGGGTGAGGGATGAAGGGTGGGGGATGAGAGGTGCGGGGTGCGGGGTGGTAGACGGGGGATAAGGGATGGGGGTGGGGGTGGGGGATGAGAGGTGCGGGGTGAGGAGTGGGGGATGAGGGTTGGGGTATGAGGGATGAGGGTTGGGGTGTGAGGGATGAGGGTTGGGGTATGAGGGATGATGGGTGGAGTATGAGGGATGAGGGTGGGGATGAGAGGTGCGGGGTGAGGGGTGGGAGACGGGGGATGAGGAATGAGGGATGAGGGGTGGGGGATGAGAAGTGTGGGGTGAGAGGTGCAGAGTGAGGAGTGGGGAATGAGGGATGAGGGATGGGGGGGGGTGAGGGGTAGGGGATGCCTTGTTGCCCCCATACATACCCTTGAGATTCACCCCTACCCTTGAGGTTCACCCCCACCCTTGAGATTCACCCCCACCCAGATTAAAAACCACCCTGGAGATTCACCCACTCACTTGGAAGCCTACTAGCCTTGTTGCTTCACAGCCGTGCCTTGTTGCCACCCCCCTCCTTGAGATTCACCCCCAACCAGATTCACCCACTCACTTGGAAGCCTGCTGGCCTTGGAGCTTCACAGCCGTGCCTTGTTGCCACCCCCCTCCTTGAGATTCACCCCCAACCAGATTCACCCACTCACTTGGAAGCCTGCTGGCCTTGGAGCTTCACAGCCATGCCTTGTTGCCACCCCCTCCTTGAGATTCACCCCCAACCAGATTCACCCACTCACTTGGAAGCCTGCTGGCCTTGGAGCTTCACAGCCGTGCCTTGTTGCCACCCCCTCCCTTGAGATTCACCCCCAACCAGATTCACCCACTCACTTGGAAGCCTGCTGGCCCTGTAGCTTGACAGCTGTTGCCTTGTTGCCACCCCCACCAGCAGTGGCAGCAGCAGTGGATGCAGGCGCACTAGATGTCCTCTCTCCGCTAGCATTAGTTTATGGGAGTTGTACGTCAGCCGCAAGAATGCTGGTGTGATTCAACCCCACTCAGATTTACCCCCAACCAGGCCCACCCACTCACTTGGAAGCCTGCTGGCCTTGTAGCTTGACAGGCGTAGACTTGTTGCCACCCCAACCCTTGAGATTCACCACCACCCAGATTTACCCCCACCCTTGAGATTCACGCACTCACTTGGAAGCCTGCTGGCCTTGTAGCTTGACAGCTGTTGCCTTGTTGCCACCCCCACCAGCAGCGGCAGCAGCAGTGGACGCAGGCGCACTAGATGTCTTCTCTCCGCTAGCACTAGCGTCTGAGAGTTGTGTATCAGCCGCAAGAATGCTGATGTCCACAGAGAAGGGAGCATTGGCGAATTCCGAGGTAGGCGGATTCAGACAGATCTGGACGAGAAGAGGGTTGGGATTTTGTTGTGTTTGTTTGTTTGTGTGAGCGTGTGTGTGTGTGTGTGTGTGTGTGTGTGTGTGTGTGTGTGTGGGGGGGGGGGGGGGGGGGATGCGTGTGTGTGCGTGTGCGGGTGTGTGAGTGCGTGTGTGTGTGTGCGGGTGTGGGGGGTTGTGTGTGCAACAACAGATTTCTTCTTCAAACAATCTGTCATATGCATTTGCTTTGTATGTATCATATACTTTCATACTGGATATAATATAATAATACTCTGTATAATAATGCTGTATGCATACAATACTATTATAGGATCAGGATAGGATCTAAGATTCTTATACATAATAATGTGTTATATGCATACATCATGTTTGTGTAGATAGACAGATAGATAGAAAAATATATGGATGGATGGATGGATGGATGGATGGATATATATATAGATAGATAGACAGATGGATATATAGATGGATGGATAGATAGATAGATAGATAGATAGATAGATAGACAGATGGATAGATAGATAGATAGATAGATAGATAGATAGACAGATGGATAGATAGATAGATAGATAGATAGATAGATAGACAGACAGATGGATAGATAGATAGATAGATACCCTCCAATAACGCTGCAGCAGGGCAATGCCCTCATAAAAAAGTGTTGTCCACTCTGGCTGCCACCTTTAGAGCCTCAGCACCTTGTCGCAAGCGATCTGATGCATCTGCTAGGGCGGCTCTCTTGTGACCCAGTGCGGGATACTACAAAGCATGCGCGGCAGCGCGATTTTGCGCACGCTTTTTGAGCCCCACTGTGCGTTTCGAGCAGATTTTCAACCCCCTCTTCTTGCCCTCACAACAAGTGTTGTCCACCCTGGCTGCCACCTTAAGAACCTCAGAACTTTGTCGTAAGCGCTCCGAGGCATCTGCTAGGGCGGCTCTCTTGTGTCCTAGTGCAGGGTACGGGAGCGACAGCGCAATTTCATGCACGCTTTTGGGGCCCTACTGCGCGTTTCGCGCAGTTTTTCAACCCCCTGTGGGTGCAGCGCACAGTTTTTGCGCTTATTGCACTACAAAGCGCTGACCAATTTGACAAAATGTAGTACCCTGGTGTCCTAGTGCAGGGTAATGGTATTATATATATATATATATATATATATATATATTCTTTTAGATACCTTCCAATAACGCTGCAGCAAGGCTATGCCCTCATAAAACAGTTTGTCCACCCTGGCTGCCACCTTGAGAGCCTCAGCACCCCTTTGTAAGCGCTCTGATGCATCTGCCAGGGCGGCTCTCTTGTGCCCCAGTGCACGGTACTAGTATTATATATGCTATGAATATTTATATGTTTATTTGGTCTTATCAATACCTTCCAATAACGCTGCAGCAAGGCTATGCCCTCATAAAAAGTGATGTCCACCCTGGCTGCTACCTTGAGAGCCTCAGCACCCCGTCGTGAGCGTTCTGATGCATCTGCTAGGTCGGCTCTCTTGTATCCCAGTGCAGGGTACTAGTATTATATAGATGTCATGAATGCATACGTTTATATGCTCTCCTAGATACCTTCCAATAGCGCTGCAGCAAGGCAATGCCCTCATAGAAAGTGTTGTCCACCCTGGCTGCCACCTTCAGAGCCTCAGCACCCCGTCGTAAGCGCTCTGATGCATCTGCTAGGGCGGCTCTCTTGTGGCCCAGCCGACTCATGCTGCCAGCTGCCAGCTCCACTAAGGCATTTGCAGATCTGGGCTTGCCAGACAAAATTTCATAGTCGATATGCCGTCCTCCTCCTAGGTTGTTCACTAAGTCTATAATAACGTCTAGCTCGCCCTGTGGGGGGTGGGGGAGATGTGCAGAGTGGAGGTGAGGGAGATGTGCAGTGTGGAGGTGAGGGAGATGTGCAGTGTGGAGGTGAGGGAGATGTGCAGTGTGGAGGTGAGGGAGATGTGCAGTGTGGGGGTGAGGGAGATGTGCAGTGTGGAGGTGAGGGAGATGTGCAGTGTGGGGGTGAGGGATGGGGTGCAGTGTGGGGTGTGTGTGGGTGTGTGTGCAGGGTGGGGGTGGGAGTGCAGTGGGGGGGGGGGGGGGGGGGGGGGGGGGGGGGCAGTGTGGGTGGGGGGGGTGAGTGCAGTGTGGGGGTGCGTGGGGGGGGGGGGTGCAGTGTGGGGGTGAGGGATGGGGTGCAGTGTGGGGTGTGTGGGGGTGGGGGTGCAGGTGGGGGTGTGAGTGCAGGGTGGGGGTGGGGGGGTGGGAGTGCAGTGTGGGTGTGTGGGAGTGGGGGTGCAGTGTGGGGGTGAGGGATGGGGTGCAGTGTGGGGGGGGGTGGGGGTGTGTGCAGGGTGGGGGTGGGAGTGCAGGGTGGGGTGTGTGGGTGTGGGGGTGCAGTGTGGGGTGTGAGTGCAGTGTGGGGTGTGGGGTGGGGGTGCAGTGTGGGGGTGAGGGATGGGGTGCAGTGTGGGGTGTGTGTGTGTGTGTGTGTGTGTGTGTGTGTGTGTGTGGGGGGGGGGGGGGGGCAGTGGGGGGGGGAGTGCAGTGTGTGTGTGTGGGGGGGGGTGCAGTGTGGGGGTGTCAGTACAGTGTGGGGTGTATGGGTGGGGTGCAGTGTGTGTGGGGGGTGGGAGTGCAGTGTGGGGGTGCGTGGGTGGGGGTGCAGTGTGGGGGTGAGGGATGGGGTGCAGTGTGGGGGTGGGGTGCAGTGTGGTGGTGCAGTGTGGGGGTGGGGGCAGTGTGAGGGTGTGATGGTGGGGTGCAGTATGGGGGTGTGAGTGCAGTGTGGTGGTACAGTGTGGGGGTGGGGGACAGTGTGAGGGTGTGATGGTGGGGTGCAGTATGGGGGTGTGAGTGCAGTGTGGGGTGCAGTGTGGGGGTGGGGGCAGTGTGAGGGTGTGATGGTGGGGTGCAGTATGGGGGTGTGAGTGCAGTGTGGTGGTGCAGTGTGGGGGTGGGGGCAGTGTGAGGGTGTGATGGTGGGGGTGCAGTATGGGGGTGTGAGTGCAGTGTGGTGGTGCAGTGTGGGGGTGGGGGCAGTGTGAGGGTGTGATGGTGGGGTGCAGTATGGGGGTGTGAGTGCAGTGTGGGGTGTGTGGTTGGGGGTGCAGTGTGGGGGTTGAGTGCGGTGTGGGGGTGGGGGTGCAGTGTGGGGGTGAGCGTGCAGAGTGGGGTGTGGGGTGGGGGTGCAGTGTGGAAGTGGGGGTGCTAGGAGCACCCCATTTCTGACTAGTTTAGCAAAACAACAGTGGCGCAAGAGCTTACCCTGGCGGTGCAAAACTTCTCTAGAGCATCGCCTGGAGTGGGAGCTTCTTCAGGAGCCTGTGTTCAAATGGGAATTGGGAATTTTTACGCCTTTGTTTTAGTTATGAAAGGAATTTCACCCCAGGAGGTGGGTCTCCCGACACAACCCAGCGGCACTGAGGATTCAGTTTGAATGGTGTTGCCACTCCTACAAAAGAGTAGGCGCGTTGCCACGGGGCGTGAGATTGAAGGAGCCTTCCCGTTATGAACTTTTAACGTATATCTTTGGTATCTTAAAGCAGCTTCTGTTGTCTTTTTAATGCTTGCACTAGGGAATGGTATTGCCACTCCTACAAAAGAGTAGGCGCCTTGCCACGGGGCATGAGATTGAAGGAGCCTTCCCGTTTGCTTGCACTAGGGAATGGTTACATTGGGTTTGGCTTTCCCAGACCACTACTGTGCCTGAGCACGGACTACCGCGCGATTATTGCCAGGGTAGACATACAATTTATGTTTTCTTTTTAGCTCTTCCTGTCACGGTTGGGCAGTGCTATTTCGTAGACCACTTCTGTGCCTGAGCACGGACTACCCTGCGATTATTGCCAGGGTAGACATACAATTTATGTTTTCTTTTTAGCTCTTCCTGTCACGGTTGGGCAGTGCTATTTCGTGGTACATTGTGATGTCGTACTATACCGTGAGATATCGTATGATAAATCCATACAGAAAGGTCACACACTCAACATTTGTAGGGTTGGCAGGCACGATATCGTGTGCGACATACAACATTTTCAGTCAGTCACGGTATGACAATTCGTTACTGTATGACAATATCGTACATGACACCATGCTAGTAAGGGGTACATCGTGATATCGCACTAAATAGTGACATATTGTATGATAAATCCATAAAGAAAGGTCACACACTCAACATTTGTAGGGTTGCCAGGCACGATATCGTGTACGACCTTTTCAGTCAGTCACCGTACGACAATTCGTTACTGTACGACAATATCATACTGATACCCTGCTATTTCGTGGTACATCGTGATATTGTACTATACCGTGATAAATATAAATACAAATATATCGTACGACAAATCCGGGAACCAGGACAAAATTGAAAACCCTACACAAGAATGTAAAACAACGAACTGTCGGTAACAACAGTTGCAGATCCCATATTACAAAGGCATTCAGAATTTAACTTATGGTTATTGAAACCGTAGGATGTCATCCTTTATCTCAATGTCTTACTAACAGAGAACAGCACTATGACATCATATGATATCATGTCATCATATGATATCATATGATGCCGGCAGTCTGGTTAGGTTATAGTTACCATTTACATACAATATCATATGATGCAATTTGTATGATATCATACGATATCGTACTCGTACTTGGTCAACATCATATGATATGCCGGTCCCTACTTACTAATGGGAGGGCTTAAGGCACATGGTGTGAGGCTGGTATGAGTCTGCCAGTTGAGTAGATCTGATGTGATGCTGACAGCGAGACCGCACCAAGTCATATTGTAGTCATTCAGCGGATGATTTGGATTTGGGTCTTGAAAACACTTTGTTGTTCGTAGTATGTTCCTCAACTTGAGAATTTTGCCTGGGAATTATCATATTTTGGCCTAAGAATTCTGAGAATTGTCGGAAATTTTGCCTGAAAAAGTTGAGGTACTAACTATGAACTACAAGACCCAAATCCAGATCATCTTCTGAATTGCTATAATGCATGTCCCCAGCTGAACAATGGGAAACCCATCTTCTAGCAAGTTCCCTGCTTTTCAGGTGTGAGCCTTGTCTTCAACAATCACGTGTAGCAATGTTCTCAGGTTCATCCCCTGTGGTGTTTAAAACCTCTCATTTCCCGTCAAACGCAAATTGCGTAGGGTCTTATATGTAGGGTCTAGAATGTAGGGTCTAATTGTAGGGTCTAATTATAGGGTCTAATACCAAAAAGCTGCCTTGCTACCTCCTATCCACATTTTGCTTCAAGCAATAAAGTGTTGTCATATCATGTTCATACGTGCTCTAGAGATCCACAACCCTCTCTGGCTTGGCCATGCTTTTTTCTGTCCTTCGTTACATCAAAGCTTCAGGCCAAAAGCTCAAGTTTAAGTTCAAGTATAAGGACAAGCTCAAGAGGTGCCCAAACACAATTGCATGTTGGATGAGTATAGCAGTAAGGGGCTAGAAGCACTAAATGTGAGGATGGAGAGTTCTCCCTTGTAATCACACCATGCCCATAGTAATTGCAATATGCGTTACGTTGCAAGATTGATCTACCAACACTGCTTGGCGTCACTACAGTCAGCAGCAGATTTGAAGGGTTAGCTGCAATTCTACACACCTCGGCTCCTGGCTCATCCTCCTTCTGCTGGCCAAGAAGGGGGAGGTACGAGACATCTAGGGGATCTCTCTGCTCGTACTCCGCTTTACCGCTTTCGTCAATCATCTTGATGCGATGCTTAGAGGCATGAGCCACGACGAACGCCATTGTCCAGGGAACTAATCAGCATCGAGACCATAGAATCCTAACAGCCATTAAGCGTAGCTTTCTCTCTCGCTACAAATAGCCCGAGTGCCGGTGGATGAAATTAAGCGTGCTCATGCCTAGGTAAACGCTGGTGGATTCGAGGGGAAGCAAGTTTGAAAGGGAGGAGGAAGGGGCAAAGTCACAAGTGAAGTGGGAAATAATAAGCTTAGAGAAGAACAGCTGGGGGGAAACGACAACTAGGGCTAACGATCCTAGGAGGAGTTGGAGACGTTGGCGCGACCTGCTGACCTGACAGAGATAACGAGCTGGAGACGTTGACGCGACCTGCTGACCTGACAGAGCCACGTGACCGCGGCGGAAGGAGTCCCGAAACGTCAAACTCTGTGAAGCAAAATTTGCCATGTCATCAACATCAGGTTTGTTCAGGACGCTGCGTCCTGCGTCACAGACGCAACGACGAAGGGCCCGTTGCGTCATGAGAAGCAACTTGTGGAGGGTCCGTGGTGCAGCTTCAGTGTTTCGGTTGCGTCGCAGAACGCAGGCCGACGCAGGCTTTGGGTCGGCTCAGAGGGGCTCTGGGTCGGTTATGGGTCCGTGGCGGGTCAGTTGCTTCTCTGGACGCAGGCGGACGCGGGCGGACGCAGGCTATGGAATTGGTTGCGTCCCGGTACGCAGAGCTGGGGGTCCTCCCGAACAACCCTGGTCAACACGTCTATTTGGCCTTGAAAAAAAGCGCGGCCCACCAAGGGCCCACCAGAACAAATTAGAACAGTCGAAGTCAAAACTGCGGATCTAGACCATTGTGAGGGGGGGGGAACCGGTTGACTTAAGTCAGTACTTTGGTCCTCCCATGAAGACTCAGAGCTCACTGTCCTGCCCTGCTCCGGTGTGAAATGGGAGAAACTCGAGAAGCTCTTTCTTTCCCAAACCTCTGTATTTTTAGTTCACGGCTAACACATGCGCAGGTAAGGCCTGTACGGCGTACGTACTTTCCATGTATATTTGCACCTCATGGGTACCCCCCAGGAAGCCATATTGGTGAAAGGACCCTCTGTTGCTCAACCTTAAGCATTCATGAATAAATCTAGATTTGAGGAGGTACGAATTGAAAGAAACACAGAGAAAACTAGTCGTATAGGTATTGGACTATAAGAATGGCCCATAGCCCTGATATGTTAAGTGCGTGGTAATGGCAAAAGGAAAACTGCTGCTCACGGATATCCACTCATTGAGGCGAAATCCTTCTTGTAAAAACAAAAAGAAGGCACTGTGTCAACTTGGGTAGGAAGACCAAAGTATATATTTTTATAAAGGATCGGTTTTTCACTAGTTCACCAAGGAGGTGAATCCCTCATCACACACATCGAGCAAAGAGTTGGGATCAAGGGAGCTGCTGAACAAGCTACACATATATTTGCCTCCTCCCTGCTCCTCCCATATCATCGCACTGCACTATCGAGTGTTTTGAGTAGTGGTGTGTCCGAAACCCGTGTGTACTCCACCCACCAACAGGCAGTGAGCAGCCTGAAGGTAGACCATGCAATCAAACCGACCGACGAGACTCCACTGGATTGGCACTGGCCACGGAGTCATGGCTGGTTTCTCGTTCCTGATCACTGACCGACACATTTCAGGCCTCGAATTGGCGTCAGAAAGCCGAATGTCGTAGGGGAGACAGTGCAGTGCGATAACCTCTAGACTGCCATCAATGGGCGCTATCTATAACTGGCTGAACGGCTGCAGCGCTCGCAGCCACTCACAAACCAGCTGGCGCGAATGTTAAACCCAGTTCAAATTTGGCGCCAAAACTTCGTCGCAACCTTGGGTTGCGCTAATCACGTCCAATCCATTCCTGCAACCATATAGAAAGACAAGATGCAAAATGCGCCGAAGACTGAAAACCTGGTTGCTGGAAACCAGACCAGGTCATATAAAACGCCGCCCATTTGCCCCCCCCCCCCCCCCCATCCGTATAGTCGCCTCCCTGCACAATGACAACTGATGAAAGAAGCAGGCAGACCGATTGATAAGTGAAGGAATGGCGGTGTACCTCACCTTCCGATTGTGGTTCTTGTACTGACCTGGGGCAGGGCTTGTGTGCAGCCTGGCCTGAACTGACTGGGCACCTCGATCCACGTTCCAGCTAGGACTTGACATTGACCAAGTTGCGACTTGACATTGACCAAATTGCACATTTAGTTTTTTTGCCAGACTTATCCACATGAGTTCGATCCTCTAAACGCTCCAACTCGTCTGCGCAATTATCGCCTTGGATCGGAATCAACGCTCGTTCCGTTCCTGCCTTAATTCTTGAAAGTCTCGGTTGCTGTTTCAGAAAAGTAATCACCTCCATAATCGGCACCTTGCGCATTATCAGACCTCTAGCGGAGTGGCCACCATTTCTTGTTTCAGAACTCTTGGCCGCAAGCAACCTCTGACATCCTACTCCAGGACGTGAACACTGCTCAGTTGCCTTTCGTGTCCACCTTCATACATCTTTACGAGAAGTCTCCTGAAGTAGCCAAGTGTTTCTGATGATGACCTTGGCGCGTGCGACTCATGTTGAGGTAAACCGCGCAAATCTGTGTCACGAGCCTGATGCGTATTGTTTCTTATAGCGACTGTGCAGCCTATGCTACAGCTCTCTTATGCTTGTTCTCGCTGTGATTTCAACGTCGTGCCAAGTTACTGGCAGCCTCCTCCAAGTTCCTGCCGAACTGTTCAAACCTTCCTCATAACAGCTCCTACCCCCCATCCCCCACTTTACAGCAGCCTGGCGTCTACGCAGTTCGGAAGGAAGGCAAGCAGAGTGCCGCTAACCATGACGGATGGCAATGGAGAAAGTGAGTGTAATATCTTGCTCGAGGAGAGAGCTCACCCTAATCCCAACAGACTTTCTCTCCCTTATCCCCGTGCCCACCCCCACCCCCACCCCTCTCCTCTCCCCACCACCACCCTTTCCCCTCCTTTCCCACACCCCTTGCCCCTATAACCAGTCAGAAAACCTGCACCAGTTTCAACCTGCTGTATCTTAGCCGTAACTTGTTCTGTCAGTGTTCAATGATCCCCGCTTGACTTCACCTTGAGTAGATGGTAGTGATGGTGTTTCCGGCAGCTATGAGCCAGCTGCCCTGCCCTTGGATGTGCTCTGCCCTGCCCGTGGATACCGGCGCCATTATGGGTGCACATCCCTGGTGTACATCACAGAAAGGCATGATTTACCTGGCCCGCCCGTCAGCTTGTTATAGCTATCACAGGACTGTGGTCAAACATTGCATATACAGCCCCCTCACAGCAGCAGACAACTTCGGCGAGTTCTTGCCAATACGAGCACGCCAGGAATCGCTCTGCTTTGCTAGGCTCATTTGCAGTGTTCACTCAGTACTTCCTGCCCATTCAGGCATATAGCCCCCCCACACTCATGAATCCTATTAATCACCACTGAATGGCATTGCAGGTATGGAGAAAAGGTTGTGAAGGGTAGCAGGAACCCCAGGAGCTACTACAAATGCAGCCACGCTGGCTGCGCTGGCAAGAAGATAGTAGAGAAAAATGCCCTTGGAGAAATCCTCGCAACTGAATATAAGGTAAGGTGCTGGAGATGGATGATGTAGCCAGGAATGCCTATGACGAGGGTAGCTGTCGCACACTTTTCATGGAAGCTTCTATGCAGCTCCCTGAGTCTGCCGCTGGGCTTCACCTGACAACTTCAGTAGTTCTGGACAGCTGATTGTCTTAGCTTCAGGGTGCACTAGGTTATGCCAGGCTGAACTGCAAGTCAGGGGAGCTCCCTAGAATTTGTTGCTCGAAGCAGAAAGGAAAAACTATACCAGGGCAACCATAGGGTATGAATAGAGAAAGCAGTGTAATATCTGATCGTCTCACCCTGTATGCCAAGTCCATTTCCTGTGATGAAATGATTCTCATGAGCTTACTAGCTTCTGACCCCAATTTCCTGCCATCCCCCATCAGGAGGAGCACTGCCACCCGGCTCCATCCAAGCCTAAATCGACCAGATACCGACCCAAGGCTGATGCCAGGAACAATGTGAGTCTCCTTCTCCAATACGGATCATGCAATATGGAAATATCTCGGCCTGAACTTGGACACATGACTCCAGCCTTTAAGGATTCAGCAGTAACATCAAAATAACGCAAATCTTGGCTTGACTTCTATGCGGAGCTCACAAATCTCCTCTGAATCTTGTATATGGTCAGGTGCACTTACATCTTCAATTCTGGATGTTGAGAAGGTATTGATCACCTTATCAGAAACTTGGAACAAAACTTATTCTGCAACTTCGAATCAACCCTTATTCTATTTTGATCACCCAATGTGCAACTTAGAACCATGCCTGTTCTATTATGATCACCCAATCAGAAACTTGGAACCAATCCTATTCTGCAGCCTAGAATCAAACCTTATTCTATTTTGATCACCCAATGTGCAACTTAGAACCATGCCTGTTCTATTATGATCACCCAATCAGAAACTTGGAACCAATCCTATTCTGCAACCTAGAATCAAACCTTATTCTATTTTGATCACCTAATCTGCAACTTAGAACCAAACATTTTGATCACCCAATCTGCAACTTAGAACCAAACCTGTTGACCACCCAATCTGCAACTTAGGACCAAACCCACTCTACAACCCTTCAGTCGCATGATTATCAATGGTGCACACCCAGCTCTACCAACTGTGCAAGGACCCGGTTGCACAAATCAAAGCTGCTTGTACTTGGTTACTTGGCTCAAGCCTTTAAGATTGCTCGCCGCTTTCGTCAGTAACAAACCAATCAAAGCTACTCAAATCCAACTAACGTACTACATACCCAGCTCAGCAGAAAAACAAATCATGGGTACACAAATCCAACTAAGCAAAAGAAACCCTTGCCCAGCTGAACAAACAAGTCAGAGCTACACGAAGCCGACTCGGCAGAACAGACCCTTGCTCAGCTGAACAAACACATCAAAGCTACACTAATCCAACTCAGAAGAAATACCCCAGCTCAGCAGAACAAACACATCAAAGTTGCACAAATCCAACTCAGCTAAACAAACCCTTGCTTAGCCGAACAAACCAATTAAAGCTTCACGAAGCCAACTCAGCAGAAACCCTTGTGATGCAGCTGCTCATGTCTCAAATGCTGGATCCCCTGGAGACTGCATTCTTGCCCCCAAGTGGATTGATCAATTCCCCAAGCGCCTTCAGGACAGATCTACAATGTGAGTGGATGGTATTTTGAGGGTTGACAGATTGCCATGTGTGTGGATGGGGTGTTGGGAGGGTTGACTGTCTGCTATGCTTGCGCCTTGAGGACAGATTTACAATGTGAGTGGATGGTATTTGGACGGTTGACAGATAGCCGTGTGTGTGGATGCAGTGTTGGGAGAGTTGACTGACGGCTATGCTTATGGTGGTGGTTCCATTATCCTGGTGTCCCAATAGTCTCCAAATGTGCTCGCAATACTGTTCATTTTTTAGCTGTGCATAGCAGCCCCATTTTCCAGCCACTGGGTCAAGAGCCCCATTTGCACGGCCACTAGGTCAAACCCAAAGCTTGTAGACCAGATAGACTGCCCCATTTGCCAGCCAATTGGTCATACCCAAAGCTTGTAGACCAGATAGACAGCCTCATTTGCCAGCCACTGGGTCAAACCCAAAGGTTGTAGACCAGATAGATAGCCCCATTTGCCAGCCACTGGGTCAAACCCAAAGCTTGTAGACCAGATAGACAGCCCCATTTGCCAGCCACTGGGTCAAACCCAAAGCTTGTAGTTCAGATAGGCGGCCCCATTTGCCAGCCATAGGGTCAAACCCAAAGCTTGTAGACCAGATAAACAGCCCCATCTGCCAGCCACTACGTCAAACCCAAAGCTTGTAGACCAGATAGACAGCCCCATTTGCCAGCCACTGGGACAAACTCAGAGCTTGTAGCTGCATTGAAATGCTTGCCATGTCAGCTTTCAGACGCACTAGCTAGCTTCAGGCCGTACCTTGATGCTTACTTACATGTACACGTGTGATGGGGACGATGCTCACGACTCACATATCGCTTCCACAATCCTTCTTCACACACTAATACCCGCCCTCCTAACCCGAATCCCCAACCCAACTCGCTCTCACACCCACCCACTGGCACTCACCCACACCCACCCACCCGCATACCCTACCCACACCCTAACTCGCTCTCACACCCACCCACTGGCACTCACCCACACCCACGCACCGCATACCCTACCCCCACCCTAACTCGCTCTCACACCCACCCACTGGCACTCACCCACACCCACCCTCCGCATACCCTGCCCCCACCTAACTCGCTCTCACACCCACCCACTGGCACTCACCCACACCCACCCACCCGCATACCCTACCCCCACCCTAACTCGCTCTCACACCCACCCACCCACTCGCATACCCTACCCCCACCCTAACTCGCTCTCACACCCACCCACTGGCACTCACCCACACCCACCCACCCGCATACCCTACCCCCACCCTAACTCGCTCTCACACCCACCAGGCCTGGACGTCGACATGTACGTCGATGACGAGGATGATGGTCACGGCTCACCCGTGAGCACCATCCTGCGGACTGCCTCCTCCGCTGAAGCCAAGGCAGCTGTGGATACCTCTGAAGTGATTAAGAGGTTGAGGGAAAAGAATGAGCTTAATCAGTCCCCAAGCAAACGCTTGGATGCTCTGGCAGGTGGGTCACTTGTACTGTAGGTGTACTGTACTGCAGTTGGGTCTCTTGTATGCTCTCGCAGGTGTTTCACTTGTACTCCATAATTGGTCAATGGAAGGTGCCCATGTTCCACTAGGCTACTGCCAGACTGAGCACACTTGTGTAGGCACATATCTGTCTATCTATCTATCTATCTATCTATCTATGACGTGCAGTTACACAATGGATTGCTTGTGTTTAATGTGTTGTGCAGCAGCTGCATATTCAATTCATGCAAGCATTAAAAAAATCATCATGAGTATAGATATCAACCTCCAAACCTTCCAACCTGATCTCAACCTTCCAACCTGATCTCAACCTTCCAACCTGATCTCAACCTTCCAACCTGATCTCAACCTTCCAACCTGATCTCAACCCCCCAACCTGATCTCAACCCCCCAACCTGATCCCAACCTGATCTCGAACTCCCAACCTGATCTCGACCACCCAACCTGTTGATCGCAGCTTACGCCGAGGAAGCGGAGCGCCAGTTTGATGAGGCCTCTGGTAAGAAGACAGCAGATGACGACGATGCACAACAGAACTCTGTGGGCGGCTCTGGAGGAAACTCTGGCGTCTCCGTCAGTGATTTGTTTACCACAGAACAGCGTGTAGTGGATGGCAACTCTGTCCTGGATGGATACAAGTAAGTTTTGTTTTGTTTGTATTAAATATTTTATCAGCCTTTACCACAGAACAGCGCGAATTGGATGGCAACTCTGTCCTGGATGGATACAAGTAATGTTGTTTTGGTTAAATGTTCTATCAGCCTTTAGGCTGCTCGGCGTGTAGTGGATGGCAACTCTGTCCTGGATGGATACAAGTAATATTTTCCTGAGTAAATGTTATATCAGCCTTTTTGCTGCACACCAGGGTACTTCCATTGACCAAATTGGCCAGCGCTTTAGCACACTTGAAAAAAATGCGCTTTGTAGTGAAAAAAATGCTCGCTGCGCCCTCAGGGGGTTGCGCGAAATGCGCAGTGGGGCTCAAAAAGGAAGCGCGCAAAATCGCGCGCGCTTGGAAGTACCCTGCTGCACACTGCCTGCGGGTGGAGTAAACATGGGTAGTATTAACCAAACATGAACAATAAACATAAACACTACTACAATGCTAGGTGGCAGTGGCAGTTGACTCGGTTGTAACGTCCCAAAGTAACCTCCAGCCCCCCACCTTATCACTCCACACATCCATCACACCCCCATCCATCACACACACCCCACACCCCCAATACGCCACACATCCATCACACCCACCCACCCACCACAACACGTCCGCCACACACCGACACCCACCACACATTAAAAATCAGGTAGTCAAATGAACCATTATAACAAGCTGTATCTGTGTCCCCCAAAGCAAACGGGCTGGCTCCCTCAACCTGATGCCTCATAATAAGGCGTACTCTTTGTTTAATTACTTGGTGAAGCACTTGGTGGTTGGCCCCAGTGCAAGCAAATGGGCTGGCACCGATTATTTATTTATTCCGCACGCTTGCTTAGGTGGCGCAAGTAGCTTGCTTAGGTGGCCCCAATTATTTAGTTATTCCACTCGCTTGCTTAGGTGGCGCAAATAGCTTGCTTCAGTGGCCCCAATTATTTAGTTATTCCACTCGCTTGCTCAGGTGGCGCAAGTAGCTTGCTTCAGTGGCCCCAATTATTTAGTTATTCCACTCGCTTGCTCAGGTGGCGCAAGTAGCTTGCTTCAGTGGCCCCAATTATTTAGTTATTCCACTCGCTTGCTTAGGTGGCGCAAGTAGCTTGCTTCAGTGGCCCCAATTATTTAGTTATTCCACTCGCTTGCTCAGGTGGCGCAAGTAGCTTGCTTCAGTGGCCCCAATTATTTAGTTATTCTACTCGCTTGCTTAGGTGGCGCAAGTAGCTTGCTTAGGTGGCCCCAATTATTTAGTTATTCCACTCGCTTGCTTAGGTGGCGCAAGTAGCTTGCTTAGGTGGCCCCAATTATTTAGTTATTCCACTCGCTTGCTTAGGTGGCACTTGCTTAGGTGGTCCCAATTATTTAATTATTCCACTCACTTGCTTAGGTGGCGCAAGTACGGGCAGAAGCAAGTCAAGGGCAACGCCTATCCACGCTCATACTACAAGTGCACCCATCCGGGGTGCTCCGTCCGAAAACACGTCGAGGTCAGCTCTGAGGACCCTGAAAAAGTCATAATCTCCTACGAGGGTCAGCACAATCACCCAGCCCCCCAGTCCAGCCCCTCGCCCCGTTCTAAGGCCAGCAGAGGCAAAGGCGCCAAAGGAAGGGGCAGGGAGGAGGAGAGGGACGAGGCAGATGAGGGGCAATTAGAGGCAGCTGGCACTGATGTGAATGACCTGGTCGAAGGCGATGTGAAGAGGCCGAGGGCAAAGAGGGCGCGTGCTGAGGTAAGTGGGAGTCGGGTTTTTCTGCCTATATTCTGTTCCAGTTAAATGCTATAATGGAGTTCGAGGATCCAGCCGCCCCTGATGTGAATGACCTGGTCAGACTTTTACCAGGTCATTCAGCGCACGCCTTCTTTGCCCTCGGCCTTTTTACGTCGCCTTCGACCGTCGACATACATACATGCACACCTTCTGATACATTCATGCATACACCCATTGCCTCACAGACCTGCACACTGCCTCCATTATCTCACCCGTTGCCACCATTCGTGATCGATCATGTATGCCCTGCTGATACATGCATTTAGGTGTCAGGTTGCAGGCAAGATAAGGCAGTGCAACAAGCAGAATGCCGATACATGCATTCATGCACACCTTCTGATACATTCATGCATACATACATACATACATACATACACCTTCTGGTACATGCATACATATACTCACACCTTCTGATACATTCATGCATTCACCCATTGCCTCCCATATCTCCACCATTGCCTCACATTCCTACGCCCATTCCTGCATCTTGCCTTTGCAGATCCCACACACTGACATGCTGCTCGATAGTCACGGCAGCACCCTGGAGGCCTTTGCCCAGTTGCTGAAGCAACAGGCCCAGCTGGAGACCCATACAATGTTTGATGGGGGCTTTGACCTCGTCGCAGGGGGCTGGGACCCCCTACAAGCCCTCCTCCAGCCTCAAAAGAGGGTCCAGCCTAGCAACCCACCCCCCTTACTGATGCAAGCAATCAAGGAGGCCCGGAAGGCGCACCTAGCGTCCTTGTCCGGTACCGGGGCGCATATGCTAACCTCCTCGGTCGCACCTGCCACGGCTGACTCGGCTGCAGAGCATGTTGCGGCTGCAGCCGCCATCGCCGCTAACCAGCTAAAGAGCAGTGGGGGGATGTAGCTGGCATGCCCTACACATAGTTATGTGGGCCCTCCCAAATTACTGCATGGACAAGACTGTCTTGCATACATGTACGTGGCATGCCCTGTCTGCCACCTCTGCTAGCAAGCCAGAAGAGGGCGAAACCTTGCACCCCCTGTACTGGCATTCAATAATGTGTGCACCGGCACATGGCTGTGGTATTTTTCTTTTTGGGGCTACACGTTCCTGCTTCTAGGCAGCTTCTTTCCCCCCATCCATGAGCCAGACCTGAAGCTAGCTAGTACGTCTTACATCCAACATTTGGGGCATTCCAGCTGAAAGCTTTGGGCTTGACCCAGAGTCCGGATAATTGGGCTGACTAGAAGCTGTCATGTGTAGCCCCAAAAAGAATCAGTGTCCTGGCACAGACACCTCTCTACCAAACCCAGTTACAGGCTAAAGCCTTAGTGGGGGCTCTGGTACAACCAATTTCTTGCATTGTTACTTGATACCAGGGTCCATTCAATTCGCGGACTTGGCTACTTTTTGCGGGTTCTCAGCTACATTATGGGATCAAGAGCTGGTAGCTGAATGCCCTTCTTTTGGCCAGACGGCCGAATCAAAAAAGTAAAGGACAGCGATAGTTTGTTTCCCCCCCCTTCGTCTGCCTACCGATTTCGAAGGCGAAACTAAGTTCGGTGAAATCCAGTGCATTGGCTGGTGTCTCCTGTTACCTCCGTCCCCTTGTACCGCCTCAGGACATCAAAGGCTACCTATCCTACTTAACGACACTCATCATCATCATAGCTAGGTAGATGGTTTGCAGTGGTGGTAGTAACGGCTGTCACCATCGCTGCTAACCAGCTACCGAGCTACTACGATGATGATGAGAGTAGTTAATTAGGATTGGATCTGGGTTCATCATCATCAAGGGCATGAGGATGATGGAAAACTAGCTCTGGAGCTATGATGATGATGATGATCATGTTGCCCTACTTGACTTCAATTGCACCCGTAGCTTGACACATTTAGACAAGTTAACAGCTATGTACATCATTTAGCAAAAGTTACGGTAGCTCCTGTTTATATTTGTTCCAACTTTTCTTTTCGGCTTTTCTGAGCATCTTCTAGCCAGCTCCCTGAGCCTGCCACTGAGCTGCGCCTACAGATATCGGCCCTATTAGAAAGCTTCAAGGTGCACTAAGTTGCTCATGGCGGAAAAGCCAGGTAGGGGAGCTGCCTAGAAGCTGTTGCTCATAGCTGCAAAAAAAAGCTGCGTCCCTATGTACATCACTCAGCAAACGTTACGGCGCCTCCCGTATGGAGTTGTTTCCCCCTCTAGATGTATCTATTCTGTCCCCCCCCACCACCACACACCACCACACACACACACACACAAATATTTTCCACACCACAATTTGATTGGTGCATTTCCTCACAATTGACCCATGCCATGCGTTTGTCTGAAAAAGATGACGCTGCCATGCTCCTCGTCAGATTCCCCCCCCCACCCCCCCAATCACCAACATACACTATGGGGCGGTGTGTGTGTGCTGTCATGGACGCTAACAACATAATGTGTCTGAAAAAGACGACACTGCCATGTTCCTCCGTAAGACTTCTCAGCCCCCCAACCACCAACATGAACACAATGTGGGGCAATGTGTGTGTAGTTGATAGTATGTGTGTAGTAGTTGGTAGTGTGTGTGTTTAGTTTTTAGTGGGGCAGTTCGTGTCGTTAGGGTATGTAGTGTGTGTTGTTTGGGATGCTATCAAGAATTGTATCATTGTTTGCCTCTCCTAATTGGATTGGATTGTTGCATGGTTTTCCAGCCAACTTTGGGCTGCTCACCGTCCAATGCCAATACCCCCCCCACCGTCCAATGCCAAGACCCTCCCCCCCGTGCGATATCCTCGGAACAGAGGGCAAACTAAGAGGATTATACAGTTTAACGACTTGTCCAGGTCAAGTCCTCAACATACCTTGTCCAGGCTCCGACAGCCTGCGAGGTGTGTTCCCTTTGCTCTAACTCTGTTGAATGCTTTACATGTTGGGCTGTAGTTATCTACTCACTGGTGGAAATGTGTGTGCCCTTTAGTTTGCTAGAACCCTTGACTCTTCGGCAGTGGTATATGGGTAGTAAGTGGTTAGTAGCATTTATGCACTATTCCGGATAGGTAGAGCTTTTATATATATTATGCTCTCTTACTCCCCTCTCACATTGGGATGGAGGAGTTCAACATGCATGAGGAACCCCTCATCTTCACCCTATCCATCACACATCCACATTGGGATGTTGTTTGAAACACTCCATGCCTCCTAGCTCAGTCTGGACAAGACTGACATTAGTAGGAGTGCAAATGGGTTTTTGTCACCACATTGTTATGATCAAATGGAGGTCTATGGTGAGGAGGGCGAAGCCCACTGTTTCGTTTTTGGGCTACGCGTAGCAGCTTCTAGGCAGCTCCATTCACCCACCCTTGACCCAACCCTAGGGCTAGTTAGCGCGTCTGAAACGACATGCATTCCAATGCAGCTGTTGTCTTTGGGCTTGACACAGTCCCTGGCTAATGGAGCTGGGTGGGCTGCTACGAAGCGTACACACCATATGCCCAAAAATGAAAGACGGCCGTAGTGGCGAAGCTCTTATATGGTCAAGCTGTCGCGAAGGGGCAGGCAGTCATACGGGTCCCTCCCAACTTACTTGGATTCTGAATAGGGGTGTCTTGCTATGCATGTGTCTTATGTCCCCCCACACGTCCCGTAAGCCTGAAAAGAGCTTAGTATCCATGCTTTCTTGGTGTGGTTTTAACATGCACACAATGACTTAAGGTCCCAAGCCCTCTAGTCAGTCTGAACTAGGCTATCTCACTATGCTTCACATGTCTGAATAAGACAAGGTGGCAATGATCTAGGCCCCGCAAGCATGTGCACAGTCTGAACAAGGCTATATTGTCATGCTTCCCCCGTCTGGAGAAGACAAGTTGGCATTGATGTAGTCTCAACCCGCACGTCGCGTGGGTCTGTTTCCAGTGGAAATCTCCACACCTTTGTATGGACCAGACAGACACACACCACGGTGATGGAGGTCCCCTCCCATCCCTTGGTCTGGATAAGATAGACACGCAGTAAACGTAGGCCCCCCCCCCCCCCCCCCCCCCCCCGCCTCTCCTAGCTTAGTATCAATTAGTATCAACAAGGCTTTTTATTCATGCTTCCTCAGTCTAGAACTTGAACTCAATATATACAAAATAGACATGTGGTGAAGAGTGTACGGTCCTGTATCCTGGGAATGTAGAATGTAATGTGCAGTTGACATGTGGTGAAGAGTGTACGTTCATGTAACCTGGGAATGTAGAATGTAATGTGTAGTAGACATGTGGTGAAGAGTGTAAGTTCCTGTATCCTGAGAATGTAGAATTGAGAATGCCAACCTCCAGGGGACCCTCTTATTTTATGATATGACTCAGTGTGACTCGTGAGCCATATCTTGTCCTGCCCGGTTGGTTTTTCCATGGATGGAAACCCTCACCGGTAATGTTTCTGCTGTATATATTCCCTACCCTCTTACTGGCTTGTAAACCAATATTTACTCCAATCGAACAATAGAATCCTTTCCCATACAAATAATGTCTTTGTGCCAATCATTACTTTGTGCAAGTAATTATTAGTTTGTATATGACTGGAAGTAGGAGACTCATTTTGTGATATAATTAGTAGGATAAAAATCATCATGCTAAAAGCTAGGCGATGCTCTCTTTCTCTCTCCGTTCCTCGACTTGAGTGTTTTCTTATGATTATTTTTAATTGTTACATGTGAATATTTAGAGCTCCAAAATTGAACAGTGTAGCTATGAGGAAGCCCATGAGCAAACCAGTTAAATATTAGTAGGATATCATCATGTCCCTTTACCCCAATTGGCTATCTGGACAGGAGTCGCTTAGAATTAGATTTGCTCTTTCATATAATCATTTAGACTGACATGTGAATTCTCTTGCAGAAAGACTTACTTACATTAGACACGTGACCGCAAGAAAGAAGTACTTCACTATTAGACAGGCCGGTAGATAGTTAAACATCTTGAACTTGTTGTAATGCTATATGGTCTTGGCCTGACGTTTCACTAAAAGGCGGACGCCAAGTGCACCCAGAACAGGGCCGATTACCCGATACTGATTTACCCCACACAAAAATAGCAGCGGGGCCCTGGCGGGTCCCCTGGAGGTCGGGGGTGGGGTATGGTACACGATGGCTTCTGGGTTAGTTGTTCAGTTGTCTAAAATTGATACATTTCTCTGCATTTCTTGTTGAATGTTGAAAAATATGACAAAGTTGTCCACGTGGGTATGCCAAGTTGAAACAACGTGCAGCGAGATACATGTGCTAATTGCAATTGCCAACAACTTGATTGTTTGAAAGATTTAACGTAGATTGTCACGTTATGGTTGGTCGGTTGGTGGGTCCTCCTATGGGGGACAGACCTATGCGATACTTCAGCGAACATCGTGCTGTTTTTTGTAG
Organism: Microglena sp. YARC; assembly: GCA_022414725.1. NCBI lineage: Eukaryota > Viridiplantae > Chlorophyta > Chlorophyceae > Chlamydomonadales > Chlamydomonadaceae > Microglena > Microglena sp. YARC. The sequence goes on from CM039463.1 coordinate 80,811,650, forward strand.
AATTTTGCAAGAAGAATGGAAGCTGTTCGCATCAACTGCGCAGATATTTTCAAAGTTCCGCAGGTTGGAGTATCTCGCCCCTTGCTGCCCACCCGCAACGACTGGCCTGGAGCTAGCATGCGCAGGCGCCAAGATATGCTTGAGCGGCAAATGTGATGAGGTGGCGGTGCCACCGACCTATGAGTGGCACGTCGATCACTCCTTTGGATGGCCGATAGGGCGGATGGGTTGGCCGATAGGGCGGATGGCGAATAGCTCCTGAATGAAACGACGATGAACTTGACACAAGGTTCACAGCAGATTTCATATTCTTCTTATTACACGGATATATTGCGCCAAGTACTTTGCAGTAATTGGTGACAAGCCTTGGCCTTAGCCTGGCCCTTGAAGGAGGATTCGCGTATCTTCGTGGGATAAATAAAAATCAGGGGGATCGTCGAAATCGGGCCATTGAGCGAGCGAATCATGCTGACACTGAAGTAGAACGTTTCTTTATTCATTGCACATTTTTCCCCGGATATAATTCGTACGGTTACTGTGTCGTGTGTCGTCGGGGATATCAGGGCGCGCCGTCGCCATCCGCACGGGCAATATCTCCAGACCTGGCAGTACAGCACCCGCGTGGTAATGTCATGTCAGGATGGTTTATGTTCATCTCAGATTCTTCTTTTCTGGATCTTGTCCATTTTTGCCAACTCCATGACACATCGGCCCTTCTTGCCTCATGCTCCCACCCGAAGTTCGCTGCCCCTCTACATTGCCCCGAACAACGCCGCTGTCCTTCAAATCTATGACGCCCATATGTTGGCAGGCTCCTCGGGCTCCACATTCTATGGTTGAACCTTCTCGAGAAAACGGAACCTCCCACTCGGTGTCTCCAACACCGCCTACCCCTTGGCTCTCCCAGGCACCTCCCCACCACTTGTGCATGCCTCCACCCTGCTCTTGTACCCTGTCGCCAAATTGCGCCCCGATATCCTCTTCCTTTCCGGTCTCTCACCCTTTTGACGCCCCCTCTTTTTGCATCGTCTACTGAAGAGGAGTATGTTTCCAAGTAAACGACGATGAATATGACAATGAAAAATTCGGAAGCTGTCCTATCTGAAGGCCGGATGGGGCCGATGGCGGAGTCCGGACGGCAGGACTTTTCTATCTAAGCGCTTTTTTTTTTTTTTTTTTTTTTTTTTATTATCGTGGGACGGGTAAAAAATAAGTTGGTGGTGAGTGGTGGTAGTCGGCTGACGAAGCCTATCGTGATCAAGTATGGACTTGTTGAAGCCTCGGGAGTTTCAGCGGTGGTGGTAGATAGACGATCGGTGTTCGCGTGAGGGATTTCAGGGATGCCGCCAGGGGTGATGTGGGGGTTAACAAACCAAACGAGGCTGTTTCCTGTCGAGGACCTTGAATTCGTTTCTTCGTATGGGGATTTCTCGGGAAGTTGAAACGATTGCCCAATTGGACAATCTCAGCTCGAGCTTTGTTCACTTTGCTGGTGGGGGGGTGAGTGGTTGGCGGTTAGTGGGGACGAGCCCCGTCTCAGACTGGAGGTTTTGCGTTTCACTTGTTCGTATTTTTTGGTGGACAGTAGCCCAAGGGCGTTGCGTTCTGCCAATAACAAATTCGAATAAGAGAATCCCCTCCGGTGGGTTATATTAAATTAATATAGTACGCTTCGGCCCACAATCCTGCAGGCACCAAGTTCAGGGGGTGATATGTTGTTTTCTGTGAAGCCGTGTCGGGTCAGGCCACTCCGTCCTGGGGACCCCAGAGGGTGGCCCGTGACCAGAGGCGAAAAGCATGGGACCTGTGTATTCGGCTTCATGCCCAGATGGCGTGAGTGGGGACGGGAAAACGGAACACAGGAACGAGCAATTCGCTGCTGCAACGGAACAAGCAAGGGAGTGCCCAAACAAGTAGCGCAACAGGTAACAAAGGCATATTATATGGCCCGTCCAAATGGGGGTTTTGCGAGGGCTGCAAAGCCAGAGGCGCATCCGATCTTCTTACCGACCGGGGAGTACCCGGAGAGATAAGGAGAGCGCTGTTCAAAGAAGCGGGTGGGCGGAGGTTGGGTGGGTGCGGTGTCCAGCGAGGTTCCGGGAAAGTAAGTCCACTGAAGAGAAGGGCGTTATCTCGCGTAGGTGGGGGGTGGGTGGAGCGTGAAAAAAAATAAGAGTATTAGGCTCCGCAAACAAAATGTGACGTCCTGAAAAGACGTCTTAGCTTGATATGAAGTATCAGGAGAGAAGGATTTGAACCTCTCTGTTTTCTGGCCTAGAGAGTTAAGCTCGCTTAAGTCTCATACATTCTCCGTGGTTTTAACGATAAACCCGTCTATTCGGAGTTAGACTTCCGGAGTCCCTCGAACCGTCTGAAGGGCGGCGTGTAGGGCGACGTAAGGAGCGGACCTGGTTAAACGGTTCCGAACCGTCCGACAGGTCACGTCAGTTCCTTCCTCGGGAAGTCGTCGCCACCTCGAGGTAGCGCAAGGGTGACGATCAATGTTAATATCTGGTCACCGCCCCCTCCACGGAACGCCACCTCGATCCCCTCAACTGCGGGGATCATCTCGAAAGAACTTTCCACCTCCATAGCCGCCCACTACTGTCTATCTCTGTCGAACTCACATTACACTTGGGTACGCCGCTATCATACCACCTTGCATTAAACGCGCGTCAGCAGTTCCACCACTCCGTTCGGCTCTTCTCCGCTGGTGGCGGTCATCTCCCCGACCCCATCAGTTCATCTCGGGCTCCTCCTTCGACCCTCTTCGCCTCCGCTGATTCCCATTTTTTCTCTCTCGGTATATCCATCCTACTGACACCACCCGCCTCCTCCACTCCCTCCACCTGCCATGCGTCCGATGCGCAAATACCATTGGTGTGTTACCCGCGCCGGCGCAATGGAATCTGCTACCTCAACACTGTCCCACACCTTCCTTCTTCCGCCACCGGCTATCGATGGGGTGTACCGCATTGCCCCCGGTCTAGCCCCCCCAGTACCGGGTTTGATGGTTGTCCGAGGACCCCTTTTGGACAGCTTTCCTTTAGATCACGGTGCGAGTGCCGAATTGGCGTACTGCTTTTCTTGTAGAAGCTTTAGCTAGTCTATAAGCTTTGGGTTCCTTGTCTTTTTTTTCTTTTACTTTACCTTTGTCACTTTATATTTTTTTTCTTCTTCCTTTTCCCTTCTCGAATCTAGGGTAAGCAGGTAGCATGCGCTTCCTGTCAAGAAACTGCACGTGTTTAATATGGCCCACGAGTTCACAACCAGGTGTTACTAGATGACGCTGGCATCGGTCGAAACATTGGACACAGGCAGGAAGGAATGGCGCAGTGCAAAACTCAGGAAGTTGTATTAGCGAGGTATGTCGATCGGAGACCAAATCTAAACGAGCGCGCTGATAAGGAAGCCATTGCATCATTGACACAGTCGTTACAGCTAGGATAACACACCGAACAACACGAGACTGGACGCATTGTTTCAGAGAGATGAAGTCTGGATATTTTGTTGCGAACAATTTTGCAGTCGCTCCGCACTTTCTTCTGTGCCTGCGCCTGTCAATTCGCCATAGCGCTATGCATGTACACGAATAATCGGCAAAAGAAGATCGAAGGAGCAGGACCTGGCGCAATGGTGAAATGAATGAGCGAGGAGAGAGATAGACGCAACCTCCCAGCTCTGAGACGTCCCACGACAACCTGCATGCTCCATGAAACACTGGACGAGGCTGTATAAGATTGCCTCGCCATTGATGAAGAGACGTAAAATGTAGGGTTTTACTCGGGAACAAAGGAGAATGAGTACGCATGATGTTTTCAGAAATAGTGGAAGTCGTGAGATTTTGTTGCGAGTATCTCTTCTTCACTCAGTTCCTACTTCTGTTGCGCCTGCGCCTGCAGCTCGCAGGATAAAAGAAGGCCAAGACCGCACCAGCCACCAGCTAATGGGATCGAGGTGGGTAACAGGCTCATCAACTCCACCATTGAAGAAGGGTTTAAGCACCAGAATTATGCTAGGCAAACGAGCAAGGTGTTCGCATGATTGGAATAATTGGTCGAATTCCCAGGTGTTGCGATATCTCCCAAGCACCTGCGCCTGCTGCTACGATGCGCATGCGGCAGCTGAAATTTCGATGAAAGACGAGGCTTGGAAATGAGGCTCCAGCACCTCCACCATTTAACGAGGCTAGAAGCAACTGAGACAGAAATGATTCTCCCGATCGATTGTGCAAGTTTCATAGTTGTTGCTAAAACTATTTCCCCCTCGGTCCCCACTATCAAGCGCCTGCGCCTAAGTAGCATAACCGCCATTCGGCACGTAGAAGTTCAAATAAATTCGCTTCGTGCCCAGGTTTTGCCGGTCAACTGGTTCGGACATTGCCAGCGGTTATCTCCTAAACCCACACACAACACGTGGCACTTGCACCGTTGGCAGACAGTTGGCTTGTGGCATATCTCCTGTTCCTGCTTTCATTAACGGCGAAGCCCCTCGCGCCCCCCCCCCCCCCCCCCCCCCCCCCCTCTGGAAGCTAATCTTCCTCGGCCATACGTGCCGGCTTTTTCTTCTTTTCTTTTCTTTTTCGGGCCCTATGCACGCTCAGTTTTTTTGCTTCGCAAGCTATCTTGAAGCATATGTAGGATAACAGGCTGCCCCACCATCAAATGGTTCGTGGCTTGGACACCAGTCTGAGAAATCTGCAATATTCGGCACGAATTTTTCCAAGGGGTGGTCCTTGAGCCGCATGCGAACTATACAGAACGCTAGATAAGCAGGCTCATTGGCCAAGGAGTAAGAGCTTGTAGCTTTCATTCAATAGATTTGAAAGGGGTGGACGCTCGGAACCAGAGGAGAGTAGCGAACGGGGGTATACGTGCCCTCATTGTGAGGCCTCTGGAGAGCAATTGTATACCCTAATAAATGAACTCGGTTTTTTTTTCAGTCCCCCCCCAACTGAGTTAATATTTTGGCTTTCTGGGGGTTTTAAAAGGCGGCAAAATGGCCTTGGCCAAAAACGTCCCCCCCTCGGCCAATACTTTCATCCAGACAGAACAGTTCGAGCAGCAGTTTTTAAATGGGCGGTGGGCGCTCCAACTCGTTCGCGAGCCACTACCCATCCTCACTCTTTCAAGGCCAATTGAACGCGTAAACCGTACTGCCGGCTGGAGTCGGGATCACCGAACTTTGTAATCGAAAACTTTTTGCCGTGCATCCGCCCTATCCAAAGGAGTGACTGACGTGCCAGCTCATAGGTCGTGCACCGCCACCTCATCACATTGATTTGCCGGCTGAAAGGCATATCTGTGGCGCCTGCGCATCCTAGCTCCAGGCGCAGGCGCTTGAGAAGTGGGCAGCAAGGGGCGAGATACTCGCGCAACTCGGAAATTTGAAAAAAATATCTACCCGCAGTGAATGCGAAACAGCTTCCTTTCCTTATTGCAAATTCTGCAACACTTGCGCTCAATAATTACAGCTGCTATGACCGAGTTCTGACCTTGTTTAAGCATCATCGCCACCTCCCTCACCCAGTCACCCAGTGACTCCATAACTCGCATGCTATCAAACACATTCAAACTCATTCAAACAAAACAAGTTCACGAGGCGATGCGTAGTATGCTCTGCTGCCCATTATGAACGAGGCTGTGAACGAAGCCTCTCCATGATCGAGTTTCAGACGTAGAAGTGGGGTGTGCACTGCTCGAACGAGGCTGAGAAGGAGGTCTGCACCTCCGACAAGAAACGAAGCTTCGGCAGCAGAATTGTGCAAGAAAGAGAGGAAGCTGTTCGCATCATTGGGCAGATATTTTTCGAAATTCCGAGGTAGCGAGTATCTCGCCCCACACTGCCCACTTCTCAAGCGCCTGCGCCTGGAGCTGGCATGCGCAGGCGCCACAGATATGCGATGAGGTGGCGTTGTACAACCTTTGAGCCGGCAAATCAATGTGATGAGGTGGCGGTGCACGACCTATGAGCTGGCACGTCGGTCACTCCTTTGATGGGCCGATAGGGCGGATGGCGCGCGGCGCGCCCTGATATGTCGTCGGGGTTGGTTAGTTATTACGTGAAGCCGTACGACTCCACATGTGTGTTACATTCCTGCCCCTACAACTCATCAAGCTCAGGCTCATGTGATCGACTTCCAATTTCAATCCAGACTCTTCCAATCTCTTCTTCCACCTTCTGCTATCCTCAGGCCAATCTGAGCAACTAGGACTGCATACAGAACTGTTAGAAGCACGTCGTCATGCGCAACACGCGCCCCCCCCCCTCCCCCCCCCCCCCCACACACACACCACACACACACACACACACACACACACCACAGCCACACTCACACAACACACGCGAACAACTATATGATGGCTCCCACCCACCCACCCCACCAACCCCAAGCGCCGCGTTGCTTATGTCGCTGCAACTGATTACCTTCATGCCTTCCGATAGCGCTCATGCTGCCGATGATTTAGACAGTCCGATTTATTCGGGGTAGCGCTATAAAACCTCCGACAATGGGTGAGTGTTTCGGACCTTTCGTTGGCATGTTCAGTCTCCACCGACTCTCAGAATGGACCAGTGGATAATCTTATGGATGGAACTAGCTGGTCTGCATCGGAATCCTTCCATTGGTCGATTTTGGTTATGGGCCCGGCCTCCTCACTCGCGAGCGACCAAAGCCCTTTGCTAGCACGATTTTTGCCACGGCATGTCGCAAAGGATTTCGCAAATGTGCGAGAGGTATTTTTTTTGATACCCGAGCACGCCCTGATAAGCTAGCTCTTTCCTCCGGGCCTAGGCCAGAGCATGTTTGCCCGCCGTGCCCACACACTAACTTATATTTTCTCGGCACGAGTGATTGCGATTGCTGCTGTTGTTGCTTCCCAAGAGGGCACGTAGCCTCTTGGAATGAAGCCATGAATCCAAGCTTTAATTCCTACCCCCGCACCCCCCACCCCCTACCCCCACCCCACCCCCCCACCCCCCCCGCGGGCGCCACCCCACCCAGCCCCCCGCCCCATCCGGACCCCCCCACAACACCACCCCACACCCACACACACACAATCAGGTCAGGGTGGGATGGTGTGATGGGACTTTTACTGCGAGTAGTCTCCCAAATCATACATTTTCAGATTATTCTGACCGTGGACTTGGAAAAGTGAGACTGTCCAATGGAAATAATGAATGGTCGGCGTGGGGCAGACGATTACTTACCCCCACGCTACACCGCACCCCCACGCCTACACCCACATCCACACACGCACACACACGCCATCCCACACCCCACAAAAAAAAAAAACCCATATGTTTTAGTTGTGTTGCAGGTTGTGCCAGCAGCGTAGAGGCTGGCTCCCCGAGGCAAAGCGCCAAGGATCTCAAGCCTACAGCGATATATCCTGGACCCATCAAAGAGATTGATATGTGAGTGTTCCCTCTTCCAACCGCAACGTTTTTGATATTCGTCATACAATGGTATTCATCGACAATTCAGCAACTGTACAAAACAACTAGTGCACCTAGAAGCTGGCATAATTAGCTTTTCAGCACTCCTGACAATGTTGGGCTTAGCCCAGTGGCATTCTCACGCTGCATATTGTAGGAGTCTTCAGCACCCCTTCTGCAACCCTACGTCACCCTTATACAACTAGAGCACACCCTTTTAAGCCCAATATAAGGGTGCAGACCCCCCTCAAAATTTCCAGTATCAGTGGTCTGCCTCTGTGCGGGAGTGCCAGAAATGCAAATGATGTCCCCGGTCCCCCCCCCCTGTACATCGGGGTGAGCAGCATGAAGGCTGATCGACTCAAGTAATCTCCAAAAACACACAGATACAAAGAATACACCCTTTTAAGCCCAATGTAAGGGTTCCCAAACCCCCAAAATGTCCAGTTTCAGTGGGCTTCCTTAGTGAGGCACTGCCAGAAATGCAAATGATGTCCTCACCCCCCCCTGAACCTCGGGTGGGCAGCATGGAGGCTAATAGACTAGGTACCCAAACACACAGACTCACCCTGAAGCCCCCCAAACAGCCTATACCCAATCCAACCACACAGTCACCCCCCAAAACAAACCTTTACCCAATCCAACCCCAAAACACACAGCCCCCCCCGCCCCAAAGCCTCCCCAAACAAACCTTAACCCAATCCAACCCTAAAACACACGACACGCACACAAAGCCCCCCCAAACAAACCTAAATCCAACCCCTAAGCCACACTGAAATACCCCAAAGCCCCTAAAACAAAACTTTACCCAATCCAACCCTAAAGCCACAACAGACCCCCCCCCCCCCCCCCCCCCCAAACAAACAAACAAACAAACAAACAAACAAACAAACAAACGAAACAAACAAACAAAACAAAGGTATAACCAATCCAACCCCAAAGCCCCCCCCCCCCCCCCACCCCCCCCCAAGCCTCCCAAAACCAATTGTCCATGCGTGGACCCCTGAAAGCTTGTTCATGTGTTGACAGCCTGTCCATGGCTTGATAGCTCTCTAACTTCCCAGTGCCTCAAATGCACTCACTCTATCTGCACTGTTTCTTTTTGGGGCTACGTTTAGCAGCTTCTAGGAAGCCCCCTTTCCCCATCCTTGAGATAAACCCAAAGCTAGATAGTGTGTCTGAACCCTGCAAGGGTGGGCATTCCAATGACTGGCAGACAAGGCTGGCTGGAAGCTGCATGCACAGCCCAAACAAGTCCTAGGCAGCGTCGCAAGTGGAAGATTTGCAGAGAGTGTTGGCTACAGTTTTTTTTTACGACGACGCGTCGCCCATGTGTCGTCATTCACTCGTCGCATGGCGACGCGTGGGTCTGGCTAAAATAGTCAGAATTGGCCTTCCGTCGCCCACGTGGCTACGGAAAATGATTGGCAAATGGTTTTCCGTCGCCCCCGTGCGCCATTGCTACCTCGCCTACTGCTTCGTCGCCCACTTCTATAATGGCTCGAGTTAGTCCAGGGATGTGGCAGAGTGGCAGAAATGGAAGGAAATGAGTTGTACTCAACAATAGGGCTACAGCCATGTTGGGGGTAAGGCTGGACCCCACTATATTCAACATGGTGCTGGGTGAGGATACGATTGAGTGGCAGGGCTTGCTTCATGGTGCTGGTCATCCCTGAAAGCTCAAAGCCAAAACTGACTCCTTGAAGTCCCATATTGGGGAGAAGGTTCGCCGTAAGGGAGCAGGAGCTGACCCCGGTGCTTCTCACAGATGTGCAGTGGAGGCATACTTTGAAGCACCATCAGAAGAGAAGGCAATTGTGTGGCCAAACTAGACTTAATGTTCCGGCGCATAGTGGTCAATGTGTGTAACATATAACATATATATTTCGTGTGCAAAATGCATGTTTCCCTAAGGACCCACACCAGGAAAGGGGTGGCGCTTCGTGCCGCACACTACAAAATCCGGTGGGCTACTCAACTTTTCTGAAACCAGGTTTGAGTAGCCCACTCCGGTGGGCTACTCAACTTATCTGAAATCAGGGTTGAGTAGCCCACCCGGCTACACATCCTTGCCTAGGAAAATCTGAAAAAAAAACTGATTGGCTATCGCAATGGAGTGGACTGAAGCCAGTTAGTTATGAGACGGTTGGCTGACTTGTCAGACTTCGTCTCGGTCGTCGGTAGCATAGCATAGCATAGCATAGCATAGCATAGCATAGCATAGCATAGCATAGCATAGCATAGCATAGCATAGCATAGCATAGCCCTAGCATAGCATAGCATAGCATAGCATAGCATAGCATAGCATAGCATAGCATAGCATAGCATAGCATAGCATAGCATAGCATAGCATAGCATAGCATAGCATAGCATAGCATAGCATAGCATAGCATAGCATAGCATAGCATAGCATAGCATAGCATAGCATAGCATAGCATAGCATAGCATTGCACAGCATAGCATAGCATAGCATAGCATAGCATAGCATAGCATAGCATAGCATAGCATCGCATAGCATAGCATTGCATTGCATAGCACTGCACATCATAGCATAGCATAGCATTGCACAGCATAGCACAGCACAGCTCAGCACAGAATCGCATTGCATACCTACCCATAGCATACCTACCCATATCTCCGGCGTACGGGAGGGTCCCCTTGACACCACGCCCCTCCAGGCGTTATCTTTCTTTTTGAAACCCACAGCTTGCTCACCTAGGCAACACTTTATCTCCTTTCTCCTGTCTTCCCTTTGCAGCAATCAAGTAATTGAAGATGCCTCCGTCAGAAGGGCTCTCCCTGTAGTAAGTAGGAGAACGGCAATATGATATATGTCATGTCATCATATGATATCATACGATATCATATGATGACAGCAGTCTGACTCGGCCAAAGTTACCATTTATAGACAATATCATATGATGCAATTTGTATGAAATAATATGATATCAATCTCGCCTTTGTATGATATGCCGGTCCCTAGTACTAAGTGATGACGCTACTACTATGGTTTCTGTTTCGATGGTGACTTGCTTTCAGGATGAGAGGGGGATGGGAATGGGAGCGGGGGATGGGATTGGGGATGAGGACTTAAAAGTGCAAGGGAAAAATCATGTTTGTGGTCATGGTCGTGATTATGGGGATGGAAATGGAGATGGGGATAGGTATGCTTGTACCTGTACCTGTACCTTCCATGTTGTGTTACTGTACTTCAAACTATACCTTCCATGTTGTGCAACTGTACTTCATACTATACCTTCCATGCCGTGCAACTGCACTTCATACTATACCTTCAATGTTGTGTTACTGTGCTTCATACTATAACGTCTATGTTGTATTACTGTACTTCATACTATAACTTCCATGTTGTGCAACTGTACTTCATACTATACCTTTCATGTTTTGCAACTGTATGTCAAACTATACCTTCCATGTTGTATTACTGTACTTCATACTATACCCTCCATGTTGTGTTACTGTACTTCATACTATAACGTCTATGTTGTATTACTGTACTTCATACTATAACGTCCATGTTGTATTACTGTACTTCATACTATACCTTCCATGTTGTGCAACTGTACTTCATACTATACCTTCCATGTTGTGTTACTGTACTTCATACTATAACGTCCATGTTGTATTACTGTACTTCATACTATACCTTCCATGTTGTTCAACTGTACTTCATACTATTCCTTCCATGTTGTGCAACTGTACTTCATACTATAACGTCAATGTTGTGTAACTGTACTTCATACTATACCTTCCATGTTGTTCAACTGTACTTCATACTATACCTTCCATGTTGTGCAACTATACTTCACACTATACCTTCAATGTTGTGCAACTGTACTTTCATACTAACAACCTTTTTATGCTGTGCAACTGTACTTCATACTATACCTTCCATGCTGTGCAACTGTACTTCATACTATAGCGCCCATGTTGTATTACATTACTTCATACTATACCTTCCATGTTGTGCAACTGTATTACAAAACATACCTTCCAAGTTGTACAACTGTACTTCAAACTATACCTTCCATGTTGTGTTACTGTACTTAATGATGTACCTTATATGTTGTGTCTGCAGCATCCTACACCGTGCATCTCTCCTTCACAAGTGCTTACTGACCCTTATTCTGTGCCTTGTGCGTTGTGGCACCGACCCTCGTGATGTTCCTCATGTGTTGTGCCTGCAGCATCCTACACCGCACATCTCTACTTCACAAGTGCTTACTGACCCTCTTGCTATACCTTATATGTTGTGCCTGCAGCAGCCTACACCGCGAATCTCTCCTTCACATGTAGCAGCAAGCCAGGTGCCCCATATCCACAAGGAGCGTCGAGCCGCCGCTGGATCTGAGGTGAGGGTTTTTGAATTTGAATTTGAATTTGAATTTCAACCCAAATCCATAAGGAGCGTCGAGCCGCTGCTGAATCTGAGGTGAGGGGTTTATAATTTGAATTTGAGTTTCTATTTCAAACCATATCCATGAGGAGTGTAAAGCCGCCGTTGGATCTGAGGTGAGGGTTTTTTAATTTTAATTTTAATTTCAACCCATATCCACCAGGAGCGCCCATTCCATTTCTCCCATTCCATTCCTCCCTCTCCTCCAAATTCCTCCCTCTCCATTCCTCCCTGTACCTGCCAGGCTGTCCGAGATCAAATCCGAAAGTTGGCTGTTGGCGGTACTGCCAAGAAGGATGATGACGGCGTGACCCCTGGAATTTATGAGGTTTCCGATTCTGAATCCGATGATGAGGACAATGGAATGTGAGGCTTCTTCTTGCTATACCCCAAGGGGACGGCACAGGGATTTGTTCCCACGCTACAAATAGCGATAGCTAGTTTTGGCCTCGTTTTAGCGTAATTATCGCTATAAAAAAGAAAGAAAAAATGTGCCCTAAATGGCCCTAAAAGGCTACAAAAAAGTGTACAAAACACAAGAAGCTGTCCCGGGAGGAGGCCCAAAACCATACAGCTAGAAAAAAAACACTTTCAGAAGAAAAAAACTGGGACGGCAATATGATTTCATATGATGACGTTACTCTGACTAGGCTACAGTTATCATTTATATAGTGCCAACTTTGAAATACCAGTGGTGCCAACTTTCAGAGAGAGAGATAAAGTTTCAGACTTTCACTAGCTGGCTTCAGGTTAGGCCCAAAGACGGTCAAAGGGAGCTGCCTAGAAACTGCGTAGCCCCCCAAATAAACAGTGGCTGTGGTAGCAGGGCTTTTTTTTCAAATACGAAGTGGGTTTTTTCTAGCTTTATGGTTTTAAGCCTCCTCCAGGGACAGCATTTTATAGTTTGTAGGGCCATTTAGGACACTACCATGCAACTCCATGTGAGGCATACAGCACGCCCTTGCAGTGTTTGATTTTCAGCACGGCACTAAACACCCTGCACTCGCATGCAAAGCTGTGTACACCCAGCAACATTTTTCTTTACATTTATATAGCAATAATTTCACTAAAACGGGGTCAAAACTAGGGATCGCTATATACAGCGGAAATAAACAGCCCTGTGTGGTAGCGGAGGCTGGACCAAGCTACCTCTAGTTGCTTGTACAGCTTCCCCCCACTTGTACATCATGGCGGAAATAAATCAGTACACCCAGAACTGAACCTACCATGTTCTCTCACTTTACAAGGCGTTTGGTAGTTGCAGAGGCTGGTCCACGCCATCTCTGGTTGCTTTTTTTAACATCTTGGCTGGAATGTACAAATACAAATCTTGGTGGTTGCTAAGGCTGGCCCATGCCATCTCTGGTTGTTGTACATCTTGGCTGGAATGTACAAGTACAATTCTTGGTGGTTGCTGAGGCTGGCCCATGCCATCTCTGGTTGTTGCACATCTTGGCTAGAATGTACAAATACAATCCTTGGTGGTTGCTGAGGCTGGCCCATGCCATCTCTGGTTGTTGCACATCTTGGCTGGAATGTACAAATACAATCCTTGGTGTTTGCTGAGGCTGGCCCATGCCATCTCTGGTTGTTGCACATCTTGGCTGGAATGTACAAATAAAAACCTTGGTGGTTGCTGAGGCTGGCCCATGCCATCTCTGGTTGTTGCACATCTTGGCTGGAATGTACAAATAAAAACCTTGGTGGTTGCTGAGGCTGGCCCATGCCATCTCTGGTTGTTGTACATCTTGGCTGGAATGTACACATACAACCCTTGGTGGTTGGCTCCAGTGCAAGCTAACGGGCTAGCCCCCTCAACCTCACCTTGAATAAATCGTATTATTTTTTAAATTATTATCATTTAAGTGTAACTGGGACTGAACCCACCATCATCTCTAACTCTCCAGGGCATTTGGTAGCGGAGCCTGGTACAAGCCACTTCTAGCTGCTTGTACTGCTTTTCTCAGCTTGTCCAACATGGCATAAATTAATTAATTAAAATGCATGTACACAAATATGTATACACAAACGTATTAGTATTATAAATTATATATATTATATATATATAAATAACTACATAAATAAATAAAATAAATACATACATGGAAGCATCACTGACCCACCATCATCTTTCATCCTCCAGGGCGTTTGGTAGCGGAGGCTGGTCCAAGCCTCAAGAAGTTACTGATGCTGTGTGTGAAGCTTTGCAGAAAAACTTTGTGTTTAAGGGCATCTCAGATAGCTTGCTTCAAGATGTGAGAGTGGGATATGGTGGGGGGGCAGGGTGGTGGGAGCGGGAGTGTTTGGGGGGCAGGATGGTGATAGCGGGAGTGTTGGGGGGACAAGGTGGTGGGAGTGGGAGTGTTTGGGGGGGGGGGGGGGGGGGGGGGGGGGGGGGGGGGGGGGGGGGGGGTAGGAGTGGGAGCGTGGGACTTTAACTTCGTGTTCAAGAGCATCTCCGATAGCTTGCTACAAGATGTAAGTGTGGGGAGTGGAAGGAGGGGTATCTAGGTTTGGAGGGCGGGGTGGTGGGAGCGGGAGTGTGGGAGTTGAATGTCGTGTTTAAGGACATCTCAGAAAGGTTGCTACAAGATGTGAGTGTGGGCAGTGGCAGGAGTTACAAGATGAGAGTGTGGGGAGTGAAGGAAGGGGTGTCTAGGTTTGGGGGGTTGGGGTGGTGGGAGAGGGAGTGTGGGAGTTGAATGTCGTGTTTGAGGGCATCTCAGATAGGTCGCTACAAGGTGTAAGTGTGGGCAGTGGCAGGAGTTACAAGATGTAAGTGTGAGCAGTGGCAGGAGTTACAAGATGTGAGTGTGGGCAGTGGCAGGAGTTACAAGATGTAATTGTGAGCAGTGGCAGGAGTTACAAGATGTGAGTGTGGGCAGTGGCAGGAGTTACAAGATGTGAGTGTGGGCAGTGGCAGGAGTTACAAGATGTGATTGTGGGCAGTGGCAGGAGTTACAAGATGTGGGTGTGGGCAGTGGCAGGAGTTACAAGATGTGAGTGTGGGCAGTGGCAGGAGTTACAAGATGTGAGTGTGGGCAGTGGCAGGAGTTACAAGATGTAAGTGTGAGCAGTGGCAGGAGTTACAAGATGTGAGTGTGGGCACTGGCAGGAGTTACAAGGTGTAAGTGTGGGCAGTGGCAGGAGTTACAAGATGTGAGTGTGGGCAGTGGCAGGAGTTACAAGGTGTGAGTGTGGGCAGTGGCAGGAGTTACAAGATGTGAGTGTGGGCAGTGGCAGGAGTTACAAGATGTGAGTGTGGGCAGTGGCAGGAGTTACAAGATGTGAGTGTGGGCAGTGGCAGGAGTTACAAGATGTGAGTGGGGGCAGTGGCAAGAGTTACAAGATGTGAGTGGGGGCAGTGGCAGGAGTTACAAGATGTGAGTGTGGGCAGTGGCAGGAGTTACAAGGTGTAAGTGTGGGCAGTGGCAGGAGTTACAAGATGTGAGTGTGGGAAGTGGCAGGAGTTACAAGATGTGAGTGTGGGTAGTGGCAGGAGTTTACAAGAATGTGAGTGGGGGCAGTGGCAGGAGTTACAAGATGTGAGTGTGGGCAGTGGCAAGGAGTTACAAGAATGTGAGTGTGGGCAAAGTGGCAGGAGCTACAAGATGTGAGTGGGGGCAGTGGGCAGGAGTTTACAAGATGTGAGTGTGGGCAGTGGCAGGAGTTTACAAGATGTAGTGTGGGGCAGTGGCAGGAGTTACAAGATGTGAGTGTGGGGCAGTGGCAGGAGTTACAAGATGTGAGTGTGGGCAGTGCAGGAGTTACAAGATGTGAGTGGGGCAGTGGCAGGAGTTACAAAATGTGAGTG
This sequence comes from Microglena sp. YARC, assembly GCA_022414725.1. NCBI lineage: Eukaryota > Viridiplantae > Chlorophyta > Chlorophyceae > Chlamydomonadales > Chlamydomonadaceae > Microglena > Microglena sp. YARC. The sequence goes on from CM039463.1 coordinate 80,827,315, forward strand.
TGGGCAGTGGCAGGAAGTTACAAGGTGTGAGTGTGTGGCAGTGGCAGGGAGTTACAAGATGTGGAGTGTGGGCAGTGGCAGGAGTTTACAAGAATGTGAGTGGTGGGCCAGTGGCCAGGAGTTACAAGATGTGAGTGTGGGCAGTGGCAGGAGTTACAAGATGTGAGTGTGGGCAGTGGCAGGAGTTACAAGATGTGAGTGTGGGCAGTGGCAGGAGTTACAAGATGTGAGTGTGGGCAGTGGCAGGAGTTACAAGTGTGAGTGTGGGCAGTGGCAGGAGTTTACAAGATGTGAGTGGGGGCAGTGGCAAGGAGTTACAAGATGTGAGTGTGGGCAGTGGCAGGAGTTACAAGATGTGAGTGTGGGCAGTGGCAGGAGTTACAAGATGTGAGTGGGGGCAGTGGCAGGAGTTACAAGATGTGAGTGGGGGCAGTGGCAGGAGTTACAAGATGTGAGTGTGGGCAGTGGCAGGAGTTACAAGATGTGAGTGGGGGCAGTGGCAGGAGTTACAAGATGTGAGTGTGGGGAGTGAAGGAGGGGGTGTCTAGGTTTGGGGGGGCGGTGGTGGTGGGGAGCGGAGTGTGGGAGTTGAATGTTGTGTTTGAGGGCACCTCAGGTTGGTTGCTACAAGATATGAGTCTGGGCAGTGGCAGGAGTTACAAGATGAGAGTGTGGGGAGTGAAGGGAGGATTATCTAGGTTTGGGGTGTCGGGGTGGTGGGAGAGTGAGTGTGGGAGTTGAATGTCGTGTTTAAGGACATCTCAGAAAGGTCGCTACAAGGTGTGGGTGTGGGGAGTGGGAAGCGTTTAGGTATGTGGGTTGGGGTGGTGGGAGTGCGAGCAGGGGAGCGGGAGAGTGTGTGGGAGTGATGGTAGGTTTTGGGTCTGGCAGTGGTAGTAGGTGTGGGAGTAGTAGTAGGTGTGGGAGTGGTAATAGGTGTGGGAGTGGTAATAGGTGTGGGAGTGGTAGTAGGTGTGGGATTGGGTATTCTGTAAATTCTGATCATTCTGTAAATTCTGACCATTCTGTCACTTCTGACGCATTCTGACAATTCTGACCGTTTCTGACGCATTCTGTCAATTCTGTCAATTCTGACCATTCCCTGACGCATTCCGACAAAATCTGACCATTCTGACAATTCTGAATGTTCTGACCATTCTGACCTTTCTGTCAATTCTGACCATTCTGTCAATTCTGACCATTCTGACAATTCTGAATGTTCTGGCCATTCTGACCATTCTGTCAATTCTGACCATTCTGACAATTCTGACCATTCTGACCATTCTGACAATTCTGTAAATTCTGTCAATTCTGACAATTCTGACCATTCTTTTCATTCTGTCAATTCTGACCATTCTGGCAATTCTGACAACTCTTCATGACAGGTCGTTCGAGCGCGATGTAAACGGTGTGTGTTTTCAAGCCTGGTAGTGTTGTACTGCAGGCAGGGGGGCTTTGCCCAGCCAGACGATTGCATGTACTACCTGAAGCATGGCGAGGCCGAGGTGGTTATTTCTGGTGCGGTCGACCAGTCCTCCAAAAGCAACCCAGGAGAGGAGCGTACCGTGGAGGGACATACAGTACGGATCTCGCAAAAGCCAGGCTGGATGTTTGGTGACGTGGCATTACTCTTCCACTCTTCCCGTACCGCCTCCGTCATAGCTAAGACCAACATCACAGTGTGGGCTCTTGAGCGCAAGACCTTCCTCAAGTTCGTGATGAGGCATGCCCAAGGAGCCAGGGCCTTGAGATTCCTTCGGAAGCTTCCGCTGCTGAAGGGTCTGGCTGACAATGACCTCATCAGGGCTGCGGCTCGCATGCCCCAGAGGGTTTACCAGGACAACGAAGCGCTGATCAAGTATGGCGAGCGGGGAAATGAACTGTTCCTCATTCGATACGGCAAGGTGAGTGTAGTAGGGTGGTGGTGGTGGGGTGGGTGGGGGGGTCCTTGGGGTCAGGTGGGTTGGGGGGGGGGGGATCCTTGAGGTCAGGCGGGGTACGTTTGTGGTGGTGGTGATGGGGGGGGTGGGGGTGGGGGGGGTCCTTGGGGTCAGGTGGGTACTTGTGGTGGGGGGGTCCTTGGGGTCAGGTGGGGTACTTGTGGTGGGGGAGGGGGGTGGTGTGTGGGGGGATCCCTTGGGGTCAGGTGGGCTGCGTTTTGGTGGGGGGGGGAGTGGTGGGGTGGGGGAGATCCTTGGGGTCAGGTGGGGTGCGTTGTGGTGGTGGGGTGAGTGGTGGGGGTGGGGGAGATCCTTGGGGTCAGGTGGGGTGCGTTTGTGGTGGTGGGGGGAGTGGTGGGGGTGGGGGAAATCCTTGGGGTCAGGTGGGGTGCGTTGTGGTGGTGGTGGTAGTGGTGGGGGTGGGGGAGATGCTTGGGGTCAGGTGGGGTGCGTTGTGGTGGTGGGGGGAAGGGGCTTAGCTGACAACAATCTGATCAGGGCGGCGGCTAGCTTGCTCCAGAGGGTGTACAAGGATTGTGAAGCACTGATCAAGTATGGCGAGCTAGGAAATGATCTCTTCCTCATTGTATATGGCAAGGTGATGTTTATGTTGGCTTGGCTTGGCTTGGCTTGGTTTGACCTGGCTTTGCTTGACTTGGGTTAGGTTCGCTTGGCTTGGCTTGGCTTATGTTGGCTTGACTTGACTTGACTTGTGTTGTTTTGGGTTGGGTTGGGTTGGGTTAACTATCAAAAAGCCTCGAACCTCCATTCACCACACCCTATTCACAAATCCCCAAACAGGAAGCACTACACCCTAATCACCACTCCCCACCCCTGACCCCTCTAGCCCTCTAGGTCAAGGTGATGTGCCCCGATGGCTATGGTGGCCAGGTCGTGGCGGTCACCCTGAGTCCCACTCCTCAAACACAAACCACCAAAATCTCGCACTACACCCCCCTATCACCACTCTCCGCAATCACCACACCCTTAATCACCACTCCCCCACCAGACCTCCATAGGTCAAAGTCGTGCGGCCCGATGGCAGTGGTGGCCAGGTTCTCGCCCTTTGGTCCTGGGTCTCACCCCCAAACAAAAAGCACATGCACCCCCACTCACCACTCACAAGAACACACGCACCGCACCCCCACTCACCTCACTGCACCACTCACCACTCACCACTCACCACTCAGCCACTCACCCCCAAACAAGAAGCACCGCACCCCACTCACCACTCACCACTCACCAACTCACCACTCACCCCCCAAACAAGAAAGCACCGCACCCCCCACTCACCACTCACAAGAAGCACCGCACCCCCACTCACCACTCACAAGAAGCACCGCACCCCCACTCACCACTCTGCTTGTCACCACTCACGCACTCACTCCTCCCGGATTACCAAGACAAGAAGCGACGCGCACCCCACTCACCACTCACAAGAAGCACCGCACCCCGCACTCACCACTCACCACTGCACCATCACCACTCACCCCCAAACAAAGAAGCACCGCACCCCCACTCACGCACTCCACCACTCACCACTCACCCCCCAAACAAGAAGCACCGCACCCCCACTCACCACTCACAAAGAAGATAACACCCCCACTCACCACTCACCACTCACCACTCACCACTCCCCCCCAAACAAGAAAGCACCGCACCCCCACTCACCACACCGCACCCCCACACCACTCACCACTCACCACTCTCAGTCCCCTATCATCAAGCACCCCACCCCAACCACCACACCCTAATCACCACTCCCCCCAACCCTGACCCCACTAGGTCAAAGTCATGCGGCCCGATGGCAATGGTGGCCAGGTCGTGGCAGTCACTCTGGGTCGTGGTCAGTTCATCGGTGAGCGGGCCGTCATCAACAACCGCATGCGTAGTGCCGACTGTATTGCCGAGGGCACCGTGCAGGTGGTGGTGATGGAGAAGCGTGACTTCATGAACCTTGACAACCCTCTACTTGCTTGGATGCTTGACTACGATGCTGTGGCCACATGCTTGCGGGGCGTGCCATATCTCAAGAGTCTCAAACAGGAGCACATGGAGAATATCTTGGACCGCTTCGACCCTCGTGAGGAGAAGTTCCAAGGGGACGTTGTGATCAATCAGGGGGGGGAGCTGGGTAAAGTGCTGGTGTACACCATGTTGGTGTTGGTGATGGACTGTTGGCGTTGGTGATGGACTGTTGGTTTTGGTGTTGTTGTTAGTGATAGACTGTTGGTTTTGGTGTTGGTGATGGACTGTTGGTTTTGGTGTTGGTGATGGACTGTTGGTGTTGGTGTTGGTGATGGACTGTTGGTTTTGGTGTTGGTGATGGACTGTTGGTGATGGACTGTTGGTTTTGGTGTTGGTGATGGACTGTTGGTGTTGGTGTTGGTGATGGACTGTTGGTTTTGGTGTTGGTGATGGACTGTTGGTGTTGGTGTTGGTGATGGACTGTTGGTTTTGGTGATGGACTGTTGGTTTTGGTGATGGACTGTTGGTTTTGGTGTTCGTGTTGGTGTTTGGAGGACTGTTATATCGTTGTGGTGTTGGTGTTGGTGATGGAACTGCAGGTTTTGGGGTGTTGGGGATGGGAATGTTGGTTTTGGTGTTGGGGATGGACTGTTGGTTATGGTGTTCGTGTTGGTGTTGAACTGTTAGTTTTGGTGTTGGTGTTGGTGATGGACTGTTGGTGTTGGTGATGGTGTTGGTGATGGACTGTTGGTGTTGGTGATGGTGTTGGTGATGGACTGTTGGTTTTTAGTGGTAATGTTGTTGAATGGGACTATTGATTTTGGTGTTCGTGTTAGTGGTGGACCAGTTTGGTGTCGGTGTTGGAAACTGTTGGTTTTGGTGCTGGTTCGTTGGTGATGGAACTGTTGGTTTTTAGTGGTGATGTTGTTGATGGACTATTGATTTTGGTGTTCGTGTTAGTGTTGGAAAAAACGCGGTTGGTGTCGGTGTTGGACTGTTGGTTTTGGTGCTGGTGTTGGTGATGGACTGTTGGTTTTTAGTGGTGATGTTGTTGATGGACTATTGATTTTGGTGTTCGTGTTAGTGTTGGACGGTTGGTGTCGGTGTTGGACTGTTGGTTTTGATGTTGGTGTTGGTGATGGACTGTTGATGTTGTGATCAACCCAGAGGAGCTATAGCTTGGTCCTGGACCGTTCGAGTTCCCTGATTTTTCATTAAAGGCGACCCCCAACCCCCCTCCCGACCCCTAAATGATGATTAGTGGATGCCCCACCCCCCCCCCCCCCCACACACACACACCACCACCACCACCCGCCACACACACAAAAAAAATCAAACCAAACCACATGGAAATCAAACCTCAACCAAAATGAAAAATGAAAAAGAAAAAAAATTAACCCAAAGCAACCATGTACCCTTTCCCTTCCCCCAGGTCGTCAAAGATCTATGTAATCAGACAGGTGAGGTGCGCATTCTACCAGGACAACCGACCGGTATCAGACCCAATCCCAAGCCAATTCAAACCCAAATCAAACCATGTACCCTCACCTTTCCCCCAGGTCGAGAAGATCTACGTGATCAAGATTGGTGAGGTGCGCATCTACCAGGACAACCGACCGGTATCAGACCCAACATTCCTACATGAGGTGGGAGGCTTCTCCTTCTTCGGTGAAAGCGCACTCGAGAGGCCGTTCAAGAGCCCGTATCAGATCGTGGTAAGTGATCATGTATGATATAATGTGACAATATGATCATGTATGATATAATTTGATAATATATGATATAATATGATAATGTTATAATATTGTTTTGTTTGTGCGAAAGCATGGCCAAGATATATGATTGTATTCGGTGAAAGCACCCTCGAGAGGACATTCAAAAGCCCGTATCAGATTGTGGTACGTGATCATGTATGTTCATGATATAATGTGATACTATGATCATGCATGATATAATTTGATAATGTGATAATATATGATATAATGTGATAATTATGGTTATAATATTGTTTTGTTTGTGCGAAAGCATGGCCAAGATATTAGATTGTGTTTGGCGAAAGCGACCTCGAGAGGCCGTTCCAGAGCCCGTATCAGATTGTGGTACGTGATCATGTATGTTCATGATATAATGTGATACTATGATCATGTATGATATAATGTGATAATGTGATAATGTATGATATAATATGACAATATGTTATAATGGGGTTACATTGTTTTGTTTGTGCGAAAGCATGGCCAAGATATAAGATTGTGTTTGGCGAAAGCGACCTCGAGAGGCCGTTCCAGAGCCCGTATCAGATTGTGGTACGTGATCATGTATGTTCATGATATAATGTGATACTATGATCATGTATGATATAATGTGATAATGTGATAATGTATGATATAATATGATAATGTTATAACATTGTTTTGTTTGTGCGAAAACATGGCCAAGATATAAGATTGTATTCGGTGAAAGCGACCTCGAGAGGCCGTTCAAGAGCCCATATCAGCTGTATGTTCATGATATAATGTGATACTATGATCATGTATGATATAATTTGATAATGTGAAAAGCTTGTGGAAGGTGCTCATGTATGATATGTTGATGTTATAATATGAAAAATGATGAAGTGATAATATGAAAATGTGATCATAATGTTTTTTTGTTATCATCGCCACAATATAAGATTGTATTCGGTGAAAGCGCCCCCCGAGAGGCCATTCAGAACCCCCGTGTCAGAATCGTGGTAACAGGATCATGTATGATAATGTTATATTGTGATAATATGATCATGTATGATATAATAATATAATGTTATATTGTGATAATATGATAATGTATGATATAATGTGATAAGGTGATAAGGTTATAATATTGTTTTGTTTGTGCGAAAGCATGGCCACAATAAAAGATTGTGATTGGTGAAAGCGCACTCAAAAGGCCGTTTCAGATCGCGGTACATGATCATGTATGATATCATGTTATAATGTGATTATGTTACAATATTGTATTTTTTTAGCGTAAGCATGGCCACAAAATATGATATTGTACTCGACTGATGTGTTGCCCTCACTCACGCACTCACTCACTTGTGCCGCTCTCACTTGCTCACTCACTCACTCACTCACTCACTCACTCACTCACTTGTGCCGCCCTCACTTGCTCACTCACTCACTTGCTCACTCACTCACTCACTCACTCACTCACTCACTCACTCACGCACTCACTCACTCATCAACATCACTCACTCACGTCACGTACTCAACCTTACCCCACCTTCGTGCCGCCCAACCTTGCTTCACTCACTCACCTCACTCACACACTCAACATCCTCACTCACTCACATCACTCACCTCACTCACTCACTCACTCAACTTACTCACGCACTTGTGCCGCGCCTCCCTTGCAGTCACATTCACAGTTGCTCACTCCACTAACTCACTCACTCACTCACTCACGCACGTCACATGAGCACTTCACGCACATCACGCACTCACGCAACTTGTGCCACGCCCTCACTTGCTCACTCACTCACTCACTCACTCACTCACTCATGGCACCCTTTTATTTGGCTTGAAAGGGTGCATTATGGGAGAAAGGGGTGTCAAAGGGGTGTAGGGTTCCGGGGCAGCACAAGGAGGAAGGAATCGGAATGGGGTTTGGGAATGGGTTGAA
>CM039463.1:80835885-80983013 GCA_022414725.1 Microglena sp. YARC
GCGTGTTGGGAGGGGATGTGCGAATCGGGCGGGCTGGCGTCTTCTCATGGTATGCTTCTATGACTTGGGTGTGAAGGCTGGGTTTTGTAGGAGTTGTAGTAGGGGTTGTGTCTATAGTATCCATCGCTCGCAACGTCAAGATGGTATTGGGGGTCAAAAATCTCATGTCTGCGCTCTCTTTTTTAAGGGGATGAAAGGCATGTTCGCATATACGGGCCTGGCAGGGGCTCCCGTGTGGAGTCAAGGGATTGGCGAGAGGTTTTCTGACTATCCAATACCAGATGTTATGCGTATTTCTTGTTTAGACACCAGCATGTTTATAGGCGATTGGGAGGGGTGGTAAGTGAAGAAACATCTTACTTGTGTCTTGCAGACGTTGGAGGATTTGGGTCTTTGTACTGCGAGGTAGGGATCCAAGGGTTGTAGGGTTCATGCATTGGTAAGGTCGCTGCGGGTTTGGGTGTTCGGATTATATCAGGTTGTACGAATTTCGGTGGAACGTATCTCCCATTGGGGGCTTCGGTGTGGCCATGTAGCCTGCAATCAGCCATATTAGTAAAATTCCCCCCTGCGAGGGATGAAGTGGTTGCAAACACACAGGTCATTACGGGTTGCCTTGCAGTATCCGGTGATGTTCTCAAATTTGAATATTTTTTCTGTGGTCGACATCTGTCCCGACGGTGGCATTGATGGCGTGCACTTGGCAGTGGCATCGAATTTGTTTCTCAATGTATGGGTAGGTAGCATCGGTTGGGTCCACAGGCAACATCTCCCATGTCGGCAGTCCATTCGTGCTGTTTGGGGGGGAGGTGCGTTGGGGTGAGCTGTGGTCCTCCATCATGGTATATTCCATGTTGGTTTAGCGTAGGCATTGAGTTTTCGGAGGGGTTGTATCTTTGGTAACAGCCGACGCATTTCCAGGTGGAATTGGGGTCGCAAAACCTCATGTTGCGCTCTCATCTTTAAGGATGAGGCTTTGCCCATATATGGCCTGCACGGCGCCCGGTGTTAGAGTCCAAGGGGATAGGGAGAGGTTTCTCTGAGTCTATCGCAATACCAGGTGTTATGGTATTGTTTTTGAGGCAGCGGCATGTCCATATGCGGTTGGGGAGGGGGTGGGTAAAGTGCAAGATACATTTATTATGTCTTTGCTAGACGTTCCAGATTTTTGTTTTTGCTGCTACAGGTAGGATTTCCAAAGTTGTAGGACTCATCAGAGGAAGGTTGTGGGGATTGGTGTGTTCAGGGTTATAATCGGGTTGTGCAATTTGGTGGAGTATGCCATCTGGGGGCATTTCAGTGTGCATGTGGCTGCATCAGCAAATTTGACAAATTTCCCACTGGGGGTAGAAGTGAAGCGGCCTAACACCCAGGCTCGCCTAGCCGGGTTGTTTTTTGAGTATTTGGAGATGTCTCTCCCAAACTTTGATAATTTCCCCTGTGTTAAACAGGTGGTCCACCGGACGGTAGGGCATTGATGGCGTGCACTTGCAGTGGCTTGAAGATTTGGTTTCTCAATGTATGGTAGGATAGTGGCTGAGGGCGGGTTTGTGGGCTGGCCTTGCTGAGGGGGGGGGTGCCCGCTTTCTCCTCTACATGTGGGTCATGGGGGGGGTGGAGACAGGCATGGGAATGCGTTTTTTGAATTAAGTTTGTCCCTAATACCAGGTGGGGGCGCAGGAAGACGCTTTCTCTTTTTTTTTGTGTGCGTTGCACCGAGGCACCGTCTCTGTAAGGAGACCTGTAACGGCATCCAGTGTAGCCCGGAAGACTGTTCCAAAGAGGAGCCACAAATCAACCGAGTTGATTCGCGAATAAGGGGGGGGTGTGCCCACGTATCCAGGCAGAGTAGTTAAATGGTTTAGTGGTACTATTTGGGATGGGAGAGGTAGGCATCGGGGCTGATTTGTGGTACTGGGGGTAGTACACTTTATTTACAAATTTGAGGTGCCAGAGGGGGTTCATATATATTTATACAGGTAGAGATCCTTCTACAGAATATTTGGTCCGGCCAAGATTTTAAAAAGAGATCGCATGAGGCGGGTGCGGATATCATGAGGGAGAGTAGGCCCAGGGCTGGGACAGTGCCTGTTCTCCATGAGGTTTGGCATCCCTGCTTGCAAGTGGTGGGGGAGGCGTGGCTTGGTGCAGGTCCTTCATCTCATGGAGGCTCCCTTCCACTGGGCTGGCCATGCTCCATGGGGTGTCGTGAGCCCTGGGCCATCTGGCACGGTGGGGGGAGGGTTGAAGGAGGGGGTGGGGGGGGGTCATGCGCAGATCAGGGTTGTTTTGAAGACGGTGGCGGAATGGGTGCAGATGGGTGTTTATACATGGCAGATGGCAAAGGGGTGTTTTTGCAGGTGAGCCATAGGGTGTTTGCAAGTGGCAGGTGTGTATGTGTAAATCAGCCAGGGGTGTTTGAATTTGGACAAGGTTTGCGGTAGGAGGGTGCTAGAGTGGTTAGGTTGGGGTGCGAAGTGGTTTGGGGCGTGGGTTTTGGGGGGTAGGTGGATCTTTAGTTGGGAGGGGGGTCATTTACCTGGTTTTTGCTGGGTCCCCTCATCTTTCTGGCCTTGCGAGGGTGGGGGGAGGGTGCTTCGGTCCCCCCTCCATGCTTTGCCGTGCCTCGCAAAGGGTTGCGGCATCAGGGATTTGGCGCATGGGGTGGGGGCGCGTGGGGGTGATGTGTAGTTCAAGAAACTGGCAGGAACGCGAATCGCAATGGCCTCGCAGTTCGGGAAGTTAGCTAAGCGCCTAATATTGCACGAGGGAGGAGGATCTTGCAGCACCGTGGGTGGAGTACTTGTCTGGACACTTTTTTCTCCTGCGCTTCATGGAGTTTCAATCACTCTTTCGGCATCTTCGCCGGTGATTTTCTGTGGTGTAGCTGGACCCATTTGTGTTGGTAGAGCGAGGGTAGAGGGGAACGCGTTCTGCACCAAGGTGGCTAGCTTGGCGTGGCAAGCGGTGATATCCACGCTTCTGCTGGAGCTGGGTTTTTTTTTGGCCTCGTAGTGAAGGAGGGTGTAGGGAAGTCCGTCCCTCGGGGTTGTAGACGTTGTGCAGAAGGGGGGGGAAGGGTTGGGTTTCCTGCCATTGTCTGGGTGCATCCGTGGGATGATTTTGTACGGCAGGGAGCCGGACGTGCGTTCAAGGCATTGGTGAGCTTGGGGTTCCCCAATTCTCTTTGGCCCAGCCATTCAAAGCACTTGACTTCTGTCTCACGTCTCAAGCTGGGTGGTCATGGCCTTGAGCATGGCATTCAGGTGAGCTGAGTCCCATTGGTAGCTTCCATGGGCAAGCTAAGGCTGACAGACCTTTCGGCGATGGGCCTCGGGTGGGGGTTACAGGGGCGGTGAGATGATCTCCCCACAATTGGTATGGTGATGTGGAGTATGGGGAGAGCCCGCAGCATCAATTCTGCTTTGGTGGCTCGTTCATTCTGCGCCGAGTACAAGTTTGACGCAGTTTAGCATTGTGCTGTTGTAGCCTACGTTGAAGTTCAACAACTGAAGAAGAGGGTGGCGGAGAAACATCATGGGGCCTCTGCACAACTCAGTGAGGGCTAGCAGGTGTAGAGGGAACTGAGTTCCAGGGTATCCATGGGCAGGGAGGAGGAGCTCAAGGTCCTTCAAGACATGATCCTCATCGTAGTCCGCATCCTTATTGATGGGGGCGTTGGGGCTTAGGATGGGGGTATGGGCCCTCTGGGAGGTTCTTGACCCGCCACCGTAGTGGGGGCGAGGAAGAGTGGAAGTGGAGGTTCCATGCAACTTCCTCCCTGTTTGTTCTTATTCTTTTGGGAGGGAGCTCAAGGTTCTCAGACTCAGCAAGGTTCCTCTTCCTCCTTCCTCTTGAGTCTTCTCGGGGGCTGGGAAGTATCAGTGGGTGTGGTTGCCCTTGTGATGGAAGGCTTTGGCGTACAGCCATGCATGAGAAGGGTGGGATAGACCAGGTACAAGACGGACGGGCTCTCATGCACAAATGCTGACGTTGTCTTCAGGTCGAGGTTGTCCCCCCTGTGTCCCACATAGTCTCTCGAGAGAGATTAGTGGCGACCCTAACTCTCACGGCTGAGGCAGTCCGAGGGTTGTGACTAAGTAGGGGGCTCCCTTGACAATCTGGTCTCTTCTTGTCGAGGACCGCGAACCTGCAAGGTTTGTGGATGCTGATTGAAACGAAGTGTGCAATCTCTCAGACTTCAGCTGCATGTGACGCAGTAGTGGGGGAAGTCATGGGACTTGCCGTGGTATCCAATAGTGACATCGTGCATGATATGGTTTGGGCAAGGTCCATCCTCCATGAGCTTGTTGAGGACGTGAGAGATGTAGTCGGAGTTTGGTGGTCAGTCCGATGCTCGTTTCTGCTATAGTGGGATGCAAGCCCGCTGCGTACGAATCCAGCTTTAGGAACCCCTTTCAAGTTGACAGTATGGGAGTCATGGGGGAGTTCTGGATGCCGGTCAAGAAGGCGTGGTGTCCCACCCTCATACCAAAAGTGTGTCGAAGTGGTCCATGTGACTTAGGTCTTGCGAGACCGATGGAACTGGGGTCGGCGCTACACAATTTTTTTATGTTGAGAGCCAGAATCTTCGCCAGCTTGCTGGAGCTTGTTACTCGCATGGCAGAAGGGTGAAGTGGCTGTTGGTCACAGGTACTTTCTTTTTTTGCTTTACGCCCAGCTTTATGAGGGGGTGTGTCCGCTATAGATTTGGAGGGTTTCGGCAGTGGGATTTGTTAAGGGGGTTGTTCACGTGCAGGGGGTTGAGGTGAGGGCCTTGGGGTAGGGCTTATGGTTACTCATCTTGCGGAGTAGATATGGGGAGGAGGTCTCTTGATACAGGCATAGATTGAGGGCAGGAAGTCCCTCTGTTGAGACATAGGTTGGGGGTGGTAGGTTGTTGACTGTTGAGGCATAGGGTTGGGGGTGGTAGACTCAGGGGACAGGCTAGGGTGGGGGTGGTAGACTCGGGGTAGAGGCATAAGGTGGGGGTGTAGACTCGGGGTAGAGGCATAGGGTGGGGGAGGTAGACTCGGGGGTAGAGGCATAGGGTGGGGTGGTACACTCGGGGTAGAGGCATAGGGTGGGTGGTAGACTCGGGGGCATAGGGTGGGGGTGGTAGGGGTGGGGCATAGGGTGGGGGTGGTAGACTCGGGTAGAGGCATAGGGTGGGGGTGGTAGACTCGGGGTAGAGGCATAGGGGTGGGGGGTGGTAAGACTCGGGGTAGAGGCATAGGTGGGGGTGGTAGACTCGGGGTAGAGGCATAGGGTGGGGGGTGGTACCTCATCAGGTAGGGTGGGGGTTGGAGGGGGTTGAGGCATAGGGTGGGGGTGGTAGATACTCGGGGTAGGGTAGGGTGGGGGTGGAGGAGGTAGAGGCATAGGGTGGGGTGGTAGACTAGGGTGGGGTGGTAGTACGGGGTAGAGGCATAGGGTGGGGGTGGTAGACTCGGGGTAGAGGGCGATAGGTGGGGTGGTAGCTTCGGGGTAGGAGGCATAGGGTGGGGGGGTGGTAGACTCGGGGTAGGGTGGGGGTGGTGAGGGTAGAGGCATGGGGGTGGTAGACTCAGGTAGAGATTAGGGTGGGGGTGGTAGAACGGGTGGTAGACTCGGGGGTCATAAGGGTAGACTTCGGGGTAGAGGCATAGGTTGGGGGTGGTAGAGGCATAGGGTGGAGAATCTCAGGTAGAGGCATAGGGTGGGGGTGGTAGACCTCGAGGGGTAGAGGCATAGGGTTGGGGGTGGTAGGGTAGGGCATAGGGTGGGGGTGGGTAGACTCAGGGTAGAGGCATAGGGTGGGGGTGGTAGACTCGGGTAGAGGCATAGGGTGGGGTGGTAGGGGTAGAGGCATACGGGTGGGGGTGGTGAACAGGGTTGGCATTTGAGAGACTCGGGGTAGCGGGGTGGGGGTGGTAGACTCGGCATAGGGTGGGGGGTGGTAGACTCAGGGTAGAGGCATAGGGTGGGGGTGGTAGACTCAGGGTAGAGGCATAGGGTGGGGGTGGTAGACTCAGGGTAGAGGCATCGGTTGGGGTGGTAGACTCAGGGTAGAGGCATGGGGTGGGTGTGTGGTAGACTCAGGGTAGAGGCATTGGGTCGGGAGTGGTAGACTCAGGGGCTAGAGGCATAGGTTTGGGGGTGGTAGTTACTCAGGGTAGAGGCATAGGTTGGGGGTGGTAGACTCAGGGTAGAGGCTAGGGTGGGGGTGGTAGACTCAGGTAAGGCATAGGTGTGTGGGGGTGGTAGACTCGGGTAGGAGGCATAGGTTGGGGGTGGTTGACTCAGGGTAGAGGCATAGGTTTGGGGGTGGTAGACTCAGGGTAGAGCATAGGTTGGGGGTGGGGTTTAGACTCCGTACGTGGAAAGTACTCCAAGGTCCACTTCAGTTTTTGAGGAGTCCAAGCCCGGCGTGGCTCTCCACAGTGATGGAATCTGAGCAAGTTGAAAGGCGGAAAAAACAGATTGAGTGGTTGGGTAGTAAACCAGTTGAGGCATGAAGATGAGATAAAGGGGGCTCTGGCTGCTGGTCGAGAAGGGACGTGGGTCTAAGATCTCTAGAGTTAAGGTGATGGTTGCATATATGATCAGTGACAGCGGGCAGGCTAGGCAACGACAGGCAGTCTCTCGAGGGTATGATCGTGTTGTCGGCGGGCCATTTGTAAGCGGTTCGAGGGAGGATGACAATAATTATTGATGGTATGTGGCAGGCAGGTAAGATCGTAGCTCCTATTGAGTTTGATAGGTAGCTCATCTCGAGACTTGTCGTGAGCATGAGGCTGATCGGGGAGTGAGATTTGGAGCCCGTAGGGCGCCTGAGACGCATCGTAATTGGTTTATGGTTAGTGTTAGGAATACAGAAAGGCAGAAAGGGGCATGTGCTTGTGAGCAGAAGTTGAGTAAGGGAAGAGAGCAGCGTAAGAGGAGAGAGCAGCGTGTTGAGTGAGCATCAGGGGTCGTGTTGCTAGGATAGCGGGAGGCACACTGGAGGGAAAATATGGGTGGAGAGGAAGCGGCATTTGACTCCTACTATCCGCGTAATCTGATTCCGCGTAGCTTTGAGGTCGCAGATTTGGGGACCTAACCTGTGCTTCCGTTCTCCTGGCTATGAAGTCGGTGCGTGGGGTAACAGAGCGCGTGGGGGTGTTTTCGAAAGTGGATTGGTATTGTCGAGTGGATTTGAAAAACTGGGCAGAAAGTAGGTCCATGAATTGATTGGCCGCGCGAACAGTGGTTGTCAAGGGTCGGCAATAAGAGGCGTTAAGCCCAGGGTGCTCCAGTTCATATGGTGACTGGCAGCGTCCCCGATTTGAAAGAGCAGGTGTCTGTCCTGGAGTCCTGCATGGGGGAAAAGGGGATTCGTTAGTTAGTTTTCTCGATTGCATGGAGCCTTCGCTCCTGGCAGCGACCATCAAGAATGCGCCAGGGATGTGCGCTTCGCATCCCCCCTGTTGGAAGTCCAGGGAGAGGCGCATTCTGTCCGGTAGTGCATACTTTCGGCTGCCCAGAGGTGCAGCTCGCTACCAAAGTAACCGTCTACCACCCTGCGACCACAGAAGTTGCTGCGAGTCGCGTCAGATGTTGTAGACGGCGACTTAGATAGCAGCATTGCCTCTGCGAAAGCATGAGCTCCTGTTTGGTTGCTGTTTCGGGAAGAGTTGACCGAAACTGCTTGGAACAGAGAGCAGGTGGAAGCATTCGATAGCGCAGACGCAGGAGAATGCGAATATGCTACGCGAATGCTAAGAAGGAAAATGAGCAGCGAGAAAGTTACATCGGAAGTTCGAATGTTGAAAAAAAGGACCAGATGACGCTTGCATGTATATGCAATCACCAAGAATTAAATACCTAAAAACAGCTACAAAACTAGTTTCTTTCGCTTTTCCTCATGCGTTGTTTCCACTGCCAGGATAAGTGGCCATTGTAATCTTCTTCTCACGCGAACGAAATTGGATGGTCGGCAGGCTGTGCTGCTGTCCAGTCTCGGCAGTGATTTGCTGAGTTTATGTAACGAACCCTCTCTCTCTCACGCTGCATATTAAGTTGCTCATAGCACATGCCCTTGGGTGGTATTTAGCTCTTTTCGTTTGGCCTTCCTCTCTTGTGGTTGGTGGGCTTGGTGTTCTGGATTGCTTACTTTTGCATCCCTCCCCTTTCCGCTCTCCTTTACGCCTCTAGTTTGTTTCCTTTTTTGGGACTTGACCTAGTTTGTTTTCAGGTTTGTGGGGGTGCCTTCAAAACCCTCGTGCTTCCGTGTTATAAAATTGGATGGTCGGCAGGCTGTGCTGCTGTCTCGGCAGTGATTTGCTGAGTTTATGTAACGAACCCCCTCTCTCTCTCTCACGCTTTTTATCGTGTTAGTAGTTCTGCTTGGGTTGTTAAGTTTCCTTTCTTAGCTGTGCTTTTCCTTGTGGCGTTTTGGCTGACGGCTTGGCCTTGTGTTTGCCTTTAGATAGGGAGTGTTAAGGCCGCCTTTTTAGTGCTCTATGCCTCTCTCCTTGTTTTGTTTGGTGATTTTCCTGTGCCTTTTGTCCTTCACATCTTCTTGTAGAATCTCGCTTTTTAGGCCTCGGCAACTCTCAGCCCTTTTACAATATATACTTAATTCGCTAGTTTCTCTATGCCTTGGTAGTTCGCATTGCTTGTTGTCAAGCCTTTTATTTGCTCTTTCGTACGCTTTTTTGGAGGTCACCTCCAGGACCAGGTTCCGAGGGGTATGTTGCCCAAACCCTCACTGTTATAAAACTGTCCCGCTGCTTCGGCGCTGTTCAGTCTCGGCATCGATTTTTGCTGAGTATGTAACTATATCCTCTCTCTTGGATATCCTCATCATGGGATGAGTTTTTTTTTTTTTTAAGTTGTGAAAGGACTTTCACCCTATGAGGTGGGTCTCCCGACACAAACCGGCGACACAGAGGATTCAGTTTGAATGGTGGTGCCACTCCTACAATATGCAAAGTAAGCGCACTTAGGGTTGGTGAGAGATACCAACCCTGAGTGTGGTAAACCAGGTTTACTAAACCTGAGAGTTCAAGTTTATCTAACCATCGAACCAAGTTCAAGTTTAAAGCAAGAACCATTTATCTACGTATTGAAATTGAACTTGAACTTGAAATTGTTAAATCCGAGTAATGCGCCACTCTCAGGACGTGAAGTTAAGGACACCGCTGCGTAACCCGGAACTAGCAGTATTCAACTACTCACTATATGTATCTACGTATGTTACAGTCAGAAGAAGGAGATCGGAAAGATCAACAACAGCTACCTTTGTTATTAGTGATTGTATGAACTATGAAGATATTGGATCAAATATATTTAATAATATAAATGCTATGAGTGTTGACTGTTGTAGACGTATGAATGAGTTCGTGTATGTTAGTTGCAGTCCATGATGGTGGTTCATTTTCCCTGGTAATAATATTTTTACTGCCGATGACGGCAAGCAGCCAAATTGCTGGCTGAAGCTATGTAGCCAAGTTCAAGTAGCAGCACTTGTAAGGTCTCCTACTGCCGCCTCTGTAAATGTCAGCAAGCATACGGTAGCTTGCGACCATCTTGTCTTTGTAAAGAAAAATCACCACCGAGTCTAGCAGTCCCTGCTCGTCCACAAAACAAGTTGGTGGTTGGCCCCAGCGCAAGCTAAGGGACTGGCTTCCAACCTCAGTACCTCACGCCTCGTCAAGGCGTAGCATTTGTTTATTTATAGGCCAGGCGAGGGTTCCCCTGTAGGAGCAGAGCGGGGTATATAAACGGTCTCCACATCCCTGTTATGGTTTTGAGTCGCTATTTAAAGACTTGAGCGCGATAACATTGCTGACGTTGTAGACCGTTACAAGGGTCGGGAACGAGTCCGCTAATATTGCTCCCTGGTTTCCGTAGGTATTGCACAGGGGGGAGCCGGGAGACTAGGAATCGGAAGTCAGGGAGCAGCACTGGGTTGGCTGAAAAACAATGCAACAACTCAATTACAGTACAGAGGCAGCCAAATATGCTGAAGGGTTCCCAACTTGACCCCCCCTCCCTCCCCCCCCCCCCAAAAAAATCTAGATCAACTCTCTGTATTTATGGAGCTATGTAACTATGTAAACAAGATCAACTCTAGAAAAAGCTGGAGTCAGGTACTTATGTAAGCACGTTCGGTGGTTGGCCCTAGTGCAAGCAAACGGGCTCCCTCCTCAACCTCACGCCTCGTAATAAGGATGACTATTTATTCATGCACGTTCACACAGCTGCATGGTATGTACACCCAGACAGGACAGAGTGCTGCCAAATACTGTACCTGGACAGCTAGCAGCCTAACAGGCTGGTGCCATGTAATCAAGTTCAATTACCCGGACAAGTCTGTAAACGGTCTAATCTGATTACGATGCAAGTTTATAGTCAAGGCCGAGCAATACCTTCGGAAAAGTTAACAGTTGTGGTGGTGACCTCAACTGTTAACTTGCGATGGTGGTAATAGGCTATACCAGGTTTTAACTTGCCCGGCGGTAACCTCAACTTACCCTGCCCTGGTGGTAACCTCAACTGTTAACGTGCCCTGGTGGTAATAGGCTATACCAGGTATTAACTTGTCCTGGCGGTAACCTCAACTTACCCTGCCTTGGTGGTAACCTCAACTGTTAACGTGCCCTGGTGGTAATAGGCTATACCAGGTATTAACTTGTCCTGGCGGCAACCTCAATTGTTTACGTGCCCTGGTGGTAATAGGCTATACCAGGTATTAACTTGTCCTGGCGGTAACCTCAACTTACCCTGCCCTGGTGGTAACCTCAACTGTAAACATGCCCTGGTGGTATAGCTGGCCTCAACTGGAAGGTATTGCTGGCCTCAACTGGAAGGTATTGCTGGCCTCAACTGGAAGGTATTGCTGGCCTTAACTGCAAGGTATTGCTGGCCTCAACTGGAAGGTATTGCTGGCCTCAACTGGAAGGTATTGCTGGCCTCAACTGGAAGGTATTGCTGGCCTCAACTGGAAGGTATTGCTGGCCTCAACTGGAAGGTATTGCTGGCCTCAACTGGAAGGTATTGCTGGCCTCAACTGGAAGGTATTGCTGGCCTCAACTGGAAGGTATTGCTGGCCTCAACTGGAAGGTATTGCTGGCCTCAACTGGAAGGTATTGCTGGCCTCAACTGTTAACTGGCCCAATCCTGATATAGCCTATGGTATTGTACACTCTCACCCAGCCCCTTTCAGCGAAAGAATTGGTGTAGTGGTACACCAAGTCGCTTTGAGGATGTACGGTCGGGGGATCGATTCCCCCTACGGTCGCCCTAAGCGTTGCAGGTCGTTGTCAACGGCGATGGTAGCTTGTCCAGTTGAGGTAGAAGACCGCTCTCTACCCGCGTACGACGGGTTCCCTTAATACCACGCCCCACTTGGCGTTGTCAGTACCTTTTACACTCTCACTCATCATGGCATTGCACAATGACATGTCAACTTGTCCTGTTCTTGGTGAAACCTAGGGATATACATATAACCTATTATACACTCGTGCTCATCATGGCAAACATGACGATCTATTTAGTTCTGATGAAATCTTGGGGCAAAGCCCAATGGCTGGCTCAGAGAGCTGCCTAGAAGCTGCTACGGAGACAGGTAAAGAGATAGAGGGATGTTACTGTCCAGAGGCAGGACTCGCCTTAATCCTGCAGCATGACTTGCATAAATCCCACCTACCCACCATCACACCCACCCACCCCCTACTACCTTTACCACTCAAAATATACTGATTAAACTAAGGCCAGTTGGCTTGGGGTGGGTATTTTTGTGATTTCGGGGTGGTGTGATGTCTCTGGCGTGGGTTGTCTGTGTGATGTGTACGTTGTTAGTTTGATGAAGGCGTAGGATTGGAGCCAGCCAGGCACTGGATATATGTTGCTACCGATTGCGCACCTCCGCTGCTTCTTAGTTACCCACTTAGGTAGAGAGTGAGGTACTTTTACAGCTTTGCAGGTCCGCCCAACGAAGGTGTGTATGTGGTGGAGGGGGGGCCTGAGTGTGTGAGTGTGTGTGCTTGGCATACACAGAGCCGCTGAAACGCCCACGCATGAACGCCCAGGCGCCAGGCTTCCTTGCTATGTTGACCTAGAGCTGCCCCTTTCAGCGAATCAATTGGTCTAGTGGTACACCAAGTCACTTTGAGGACGTAGAGTCGGGGGTTCGATTCCCCCTACGGTCGCTCTAAGCGTTGCAGGCCGTTGTCAACCGCGATGGTAGCTTGTCCAGTTGAGGTTGAAGACCGCTCTCTACCCGCGTACGACGGGTTCCCTTAATACCACGCCCCACCAGGCGTTGTCATTACCTTGACCTAGAGCTGCTAGAGGTGCTAGCAATCGGCATAGCTCCCGCATTGCATAGATCAGCATAAGCGCAATTTGCATGTTCGCGACTACCACGTTTGCAGTTGGCAGGTGCTGGCAGTTGATGTGGGACGGAATTGCTCATGCGGCATCGTCAGGTGGCGTGAGACGAAAGCCTCGGTCCGCGGTGTAACCGTCGAGTCTCTGCTACATTGAGGGCGATAACCACTCCAGGAGTACAATCATCCTGCTGCATGACTACTATAAATCATACACATAGCTGCTAACCCAAAGCTCGCAATAGGCCAACTAAACAAACCTTGGGATGCGGGACACAGGTGCCGTGTGTGTTTGTGCGTTGGCGGCAGCTGCCATGGTCTGATCTGACGTACAACTTGTATCATCCTGCATGAAGGGGGGGCACAGTCATGGTTGAGGTGAGGGATATGGTTGAGATGAGGTATCTGGTTGGCGGCAGCTGCCGTGGTCTGATCTGGCGTGTAACTTGTATCATCCTGCATGAAGTGGTCATCATGGTCAGTAAGATGGCTGATGTATGGGTTGGCAGGGAGACAAGGAGGCACATGGAGGTGTTGGGCACCACATGGAGGGGCCACTTCATAGTGCCCCTTCATGGTTGAGGTGAGGGATATGGTTGAGATGGGGCATCTGGTTGAGATATGGTTGAGATGGTTGGTTTAACTGTCACGAGTCAGGTAACCAAAGTATCACGAGTGGTTTAAGGGGCATGGATAGAGTGGCTGACATTGTTGGTTTAACTGACATGGTTGCCCCCCCCCCCCCCCCCCCATTCTCTCGCTCCTTACCCTATCAGAGGTGTCATTTACTGCACTCCTTGTTATAATTATTGTACACTTAATATGCTCCCAACTCCAGCCCCCTTACTTCCCGCTGCATACTTGCTACCGTCTTACTCCTTACCCTATCAGAGGTGTCCAAGAGTACACTTAATGCACTCCTTGTTACGGTTGTATGATTGCACACTTAACATACTGCCAACTTCTAGCCTCCCGACTTCCAGCTGCATAATTGATACCGGTTTACTCCTTACCCTATCACAGGTGTCAAGTGTACACTAAAGGTAATCCTTGCTACGTTTTTTTATTGCACACTTGATATGCTCCCAACTTCTAGCCTCCCAACTTCCCGCTGCATGATCGATACCGGTTCACTCCTTACCCTACCAGAGGTGTCCAAGTGTACACTTCATGCACTCCTTGTTACGGTTGTATTATTGAACACTTAATCAACTCCCCATTCTTCTCGCCAATTATATATTTGATATCAGTATACTCTGAACTATCAGAGGCGTCTTGCCCGGCAACCCCTTGGTGTATCGACATTAACTCGACGGTATCAAGATGAGCTTGCGATTCCCTATATATCTTGATGATGCGGTGCACACTATTTTTGTCCCCCCCCCCCCCCCCCCCCACACACACACACACCACACACACACACCACACACACACACCACCACGCTCCTTACCTTATCTGAGGTGTCCAACTCGGCCTTCAGAGCTTTGTTCTTGGCTGCCAAGGGGGAAGACAAAGGCTTGCTTGCCACGTTGTCCCTTTCAGGCATACGATCAGGCATATCACAATCAGTGCTAGCTCCCAATTTGGACGAGGCGGTGGGGGTCCTGAGGTTTCGGCTGCTCAAGGGCGAGGGGCACACCACGGCACTGTGTGGCGAGGAGGCTGACAGCTTGGCGCGAGGGGATGACAGGGATGCGCTGTTTGGCGGGGGAGGCACATGGGGGGATGGAGCCGATCCACTCTTAGGTGATGGTTGTACTCGGGCACGGGGAGATGACGCCCCTCGATTGTGGGGTGAGGATAGCGCCACTCTTACGAAAGGAGAAGTAGCATTGCTGGCTACTGAGCGCCTTAGGGCCGGACTGGGGTGCGGAGGAGGAGCTCCGAAGTCAACTGACTGGTTTCGGAGCTTTCCGGCGTGCGCTGATGTGTCAGCCAGGTAGGATGGTGGCCCGCCAGCTGCGATGCTGTGCCTCTTGCTCAGCATGTCTGGAGTTGCCAGGCTGGCGAGACCACCCTTGGGCTTGCCCGCCTTGCTGGCAGTCTGAGGCTTGGCTTGGATCGTAGCAGGGCGTTGAGATGTGGAACCGGAGGATGACATGGCAGGCTTTTTGCTGGCACCCCCAGAACTCTGGCCTCTAATGTTGGCGTGCTGCTGGCGCTCTGCTACCAGGGCCTCTACCTCTTCTGCCACTCCCGGCAAAACTTCCTCCTGCATTAGGGCAATGGCATAGCATCAACAACAAGGCCAAGGCAGACCCAGGTAGGCTATCAAGTGCATGCATGGATGTATGAGGGGGAGAGCGCAACCTGATCCATAGCTGTTGCGTACTATGAAGAAAGCCCCCTTTAGACTTATCCCTCTGCCTCTCCTGGCAAGACCTCCTCCTGCACAGGGGCAATGGCATGGCATCAATTACAATGTCAAGGCTAGCCCAGGTAGGTGATCAAGTGCATGTATGGATGAGGGGGTGAGCGCAACCTGATCTATAGCTGTTGCGTCCTATGAAAAAAGCCCCATTTAGACTTATCCCTCTGCCACTCCTGGCAAGACTTCCTCCTGCATTTTGGTATCAACAACAACGTTAAAGACAGACCCAGCCCAGGAGGTATGTACTCATGAGCATGCATGGATTGTTTTGGATGAGTGGAGAAAGTAAGAATAAGATAAAATAATACCCTGAATAATAATAAAAGATTACCCTGCTACTGTGAGGGCCATGTGCTGTGGCATGTACTACACACATGCACATACCTCATAGTCCTGACCCATCACAGTGAAAGGCTCTCCCTCGGTGATGCGCCACTCATGTGTGGCAGTACGTACAGCCGCCACCAGAACCGGCATCTTGTCCCGCTGCTTCCCGGCACGGATAGCTCGCTGAAGCTTGCGGTTGGCGTCTCGTCCCTGCAGAGACACATGAAGCAATCAATCAATCCATGTTTTATCCATGACGAGACGCGAGGTTGTGTGGGGTGGTTGTTGTTGTGGTTGTTGTTGCCCTTTCACTTGCGGTTGGCGTCTCGTCCCTGCAGAGACACATAAATCAATCAATCAATCAATGTTTCAATCAATCAATCCATGTTTTATCCATGACGAGACGCGAGGTTGTGGGGGGCAGCTCTTTCACTTGCGCTGGGGCTGACAGCCAGACACAGATAAATGGGCATGCAAGTTTGAATGAATGAATGATTGAATGAACGTAGGAATAAATGAATGAATGATTGAATGAGCGTAGGAATAAATGAATGAATGATTGAATGAGCGCAGGAATAAATGAATGAATGATTGAATGAGCGTAGGAATAAATGAATGAATGATTGAATGAGCGTAGGAATAAATGAATGAATGATAGAATGAGCGTAGGAATAAATGAATGAATGATTGAATGAGCGTAGGAATAAATGAATGAATGATTGAATGAGCGTAGGAATAAATGAATGAATGATTGAATGAGCGTAGGAATAAATGAATGAATGATTGAATGAGCGTAGGAATAAATGAATGAATGATTGAATGAGCGTAGGAATAAATGAATTAATGATTGAATGAACGTAGGAATAAATGAATGAATGATTGAATGAAAAAATAACGGAATACGCATCTGAGGCCATGTTGCTATCAGGCAAAAGTGTGAATAACCCCCCAGACTTATGTATGGCACTCTGAAGCTTCTGGTTGGCCGTCTTGTACCTGTGTGTGTGTGTGTGTGTGTGTGTGTGTGTGGGGGGGGGGGGGGGGGGGGGGGGGGGAGACAAATAAAAGCTTCTTCCTTGGCAGTGAGTACTAAGGATCTTAGCTGAATGTTTTGAAGGAGAGATATCAAAAGTAAGAGAAGACATGAGAAAGGGATGATGTCGTATGATGTTGTATATAAATTGTAACTTTAGCCCAGCCAGACTGCCAGCATCACATGATGTCATGAACTAAAGAGCAGCTAACAAGATCAACTAATTTACCTCACTGCGTATCGGTTCTCATCTGCCTCGTACGCTCATATCCTACCGTCAAGCACCAGACCCTATGAGGCTACGCTGCATAGAAGTGGACTAAAAAGCAGCTAACAATACCAAATCGTGTGCCTCGCCATGTATCGGTCTACCTTAGCCTCATACTCTACCATCCAGCACCAGACCCTATGAGGCTACGCTGCATAGAAGTGGACTAAAAGCAGCTAGAAAGAACAAATCATGTGCCTCACCTTGCATCGGTCCTCATTCGCCTCATATGCTCATATTATACCATCCAGCACTAGACCCTATGAGGCTAAGGTGCATTCTAGTGAAATAAAAAGCAGCTAATAAGAGAAGCAAATCACATGTGCCTCACCTTGTATCGGTCTTTATCTGCCTTGTACACCCATTTTCTACCATCCAGCACCCAACCCTATGAGGCTACGCTGCATTCTAGTGAAATTAAAGTAGCTAGAAAGATCAAATCATGCGCCTCACCTTGTATCGGTCCTCATCCGCCTCGTATGCTATCATCCAGTTACTTTCCTCCCGTGCATCATCCAGCTCGCGAACAAGGTTAAGGACTGGGGCACGCCTCTCGGCTATAGCATTCACCTGGGTGGTGTGGGGTGGAGAGGGGTGATGGGGAGGGGGGGTGTGGTGGGGGAGGGGTGGTGTGTGTGGGGGGGGGTGGACTGGGGCACGCCTCTCGGCTGTAGCATTCACCTGGGGAGGGGTAGTGCGGGTAGGTGTGGTGTGGAGGGGGTGGTGGTGTGGTGTAGGGTGGTGGTGTGGGGTGGTGGTGGTGAACTGGGGCATGCCTCTCGGCTGTAGCATTCACCTGGGGAGGGGTAGTGCGGGGTGGTGGTGGCGGTGATGTGGGGTGGTGGTTTGAGTTTGTGGTGTGGAGGGGTGGTGGTGGACTGGGGCACGCCTCTCGGCTATAGCTTTCACCTGGAGTGGGGTAGTGCGGGTAGGAGTTGTGTGGAGGGGTGGTAGTGGTGTGGAGAGGTGGTGGTGGAGTGGGGTGGTGGTTTGGGGTGGTGATGTGGGGTGGTGGTGGTGGACTGGGGCACGCCTCTCGGCTATAGCATTCACCTGGAAAGGGGTAGTGTGGGTAATTGTGGTGTGGAGGAATGGTAGTGGTGTGGAGAGGTGGTGGTGTGTGTTGGTGGTGCGGAGTGGTGGGGGTAGGGAGAGGTGGTGGTGGAATGGGGCAAGCCTCTAGGCTATGGCATTCTCCTCAGTGGTGTGGGGAGTGAGTGGTGATGGGTGGTGGTGGTGGTGGTGGGGAGGAGATGATGCAGGATGGTGCAAAGTGGTAAAGGCAGGGATGGGTGGTGGTGGACTGGGGCAAGCCTCTAGGCTACAGCATTCCTTTGGGTGGGGCAGCCAGGTGGTGGGGCAGCGGATGTAAGCTGCTGGGGCAGCGGATGTATGAGCTGGTTAAGCACCAGATGGAATATGTAGTGAGGCAGCATATGTAATATGTGGATGTATATGGCGAGACGCCAGATGTACTGTGTGGTGAGGCTTGCAGAAAGGGTTCAGATGGTGGCTCCCTCCACCTCACATCCCCACCTCCACCTCCAATTCTCACCTCGTCCAACAAGCAAACAGCACCTTCACCTCACCTCCAATTCTCACCTCGTCCAACAAGCCAACGGCACCTTCACCTCACCAAACCTCCAATTCTCGCCTCGTCCAACAAGCCAACGGCACCTTCACCTCACCAAACCTCCAATCCTCGCCTCGTCCAACAAGCCAACGGCACCTTCACCTCACCAAACCTCCAATTCTCACCTCGTCCAACATGCGAACACCACCTCACATTCTCTCCCCTCCCTCACACTCTCACCTCAACCAACATGCAAAAACCACCTCACACTCTCTCCTCCCCCTCACACTCTCACCTCCACCTCACACTCTCACCTCTCCCTCACATTCTCTCCTCCACCTCACATTCTCACCTCCCCCTCACATTCTCACCTCCCCCTCACATTCTCTCCTCCCCCTCACACTCTCACCTCCACCTCACATTCTCTCCTCCCCCTCGCACTCTCACCTCCACCTTACATTCTTACCTCATCCATCATGCGTACAACCTTGGAAAGAACGTCAGCCACCTGAGAGATGAATGCACATCGATTTGAGAGACAAATAAACTTAGATATGAGAGATAAATAAGCATAGATGTGAGATAATACATGGACATACATATGAGAGAATACCGAAACACTGATATGAGAAAATACAGAAACACAGGGAAACAGCCACCTAGGGGGCGGGAGCTCTCAGACACACCCCATTGTCCGACCTACCGACGACCGAGACAAAACCTGACACGTCAGCCAACTACTCTCAATTAAATGGCTTCGGTCAGCTCCATCGTTGCCACCAGTCGTTCCGTTGCCAACACCCTCCGCCAAAAAGAAGTGACCAGAAACGCTCAGCTTTCTTAGCCTAGGTAGCTATGCCGAGACAGAATTGGGCGGAGAATGTGCTGATAAATCTACACAGCAAGAATTTACAACCAGGGCTTTTCTTTTCAGCTACGAGCAACAGCTTCTAGGCAGCTCCCTGAGCCAGCCACTGGGGTCCACCCAAATATATACCGCAAGAAATTACAGCCAGGGCTTTTCTCTTCAGCTACAAGCAGCTTCTTGGCAGCTCCCAGAGCCAGCCACTGTGCTGTACTCCAATATTTCAGATATTCTGAAAAAACGATTGTGCTAGCTTCAAGGCGCACGAAGTTCCAAAAGATTTGGCTGAATAGTAAGTCAGGGGAGTAGCTTAGATACTGTTGCTCGTAGCTGAAAATAAAGGCAATGAGTTCTACAAGGCACTTGGTGGTAGGCCCCAGTGCAAGCAAACGGGCTGGCCCCTCAACATCGCGCTCGTAACGAGGCGTACTATTCATTTATTTACTAGAAGACCCTTGGTGGCAGGCCCCTCAACCTCACGCCTAGTAACAAGGCGTACTACATATTTAGTGTAAGACACTTGGTGGTTGGCCCGAGTGCAGGCAAACAGGCCACATCGTGCATCCTAATGAGTTGTACTATTCACGCGTGCAGGAATGTGTTTGTGTATATGCGCGTGTGTGTATGCAGGACTTCAAACCGTGTGTGCGTGCTCGTCGGTGCAGGACCGTGTGTGTGTATGCAAGACTTCAAACCGTCATTCCTACCAGTCCTGTGCCAGCAGTCAACTTGCCCCCTCCTGCGGTGGTGCTTTGGCTGTGGGTGGCATACGGCCCTGTGCAACAACAACACTCGGAAGAACCCAATGGAAGTAAGCTTTCATCATAGCTCTCATCCAACCCAACAAAGTACTTCAAACAGGCACTCCTACTTGTCCTGTACCGGCAGTCAACTTGCGCCCCCTGCGGTGGTGCTTTGCCTGTGGGTGGTGATGCTCCAGCTGTGGGTTGCAGTCAGCCCTGTGCTACAACAACACTCGGAAGAACCCAATGGAACAAAGCTTTCATCATAGCTCTCATCCAACCCAACAAAGTACTTCAAACAGACACTCCTTCCTGTCCTGTATCAGCAGCAAACTTGCGCCCTGTGTCGGTGCCCGGGCTGTGGGTTGCAGTCAGCCCTGTGCTACAACAACACTGTGCAACAACAACACTCGGAGGAACCCAGTGGAACAAAGCTTTCATCATAGCTCTCACTCAACCCAACAAAGCACTTCACACAGGCACTCCTAACTATCCCAGGGATTTGTTTTTCAAATCTGAAAGTAGGTTTTTTCTCGCTTTATGGCTTTTGGCCTCCTCCAGTGACAGCTTGTTATAGCTCTTAGTAGCTTTTACAGCCTTTTATAGCTTTCTAGGGTCATTTAGGGCAAAAAACTGACCTGTCCAGTACCAGCAGCAAACTTGCCCCCTGTGTCGGAGCTCCGGCTTTGGGTTGCAGCCAGCCCTGCCAGTAGCTGGTTCAGGTTGGTAGGGGGGGTGATGCGAGTGGCGAGGCACAAACCCTCCAGTTCACGCGACCTGCTCATCACCAAGTCCTTCATGGCCTGGCACTGGGCACACTCCAAACGGCCAACCTCCTCTTGGCACTGTGCAGGGGCAAAATATCAGGTTTGAATTCAAATTTAAATCCAAATCCTTCATGGCCTGGCACTGGGCACACTCCAAGCGCCCAACCTCTGCTTGGCACTGTACAGGGGCAAAGGGCAGGTTCAAATTCCAATTCAAATCCTTCATAGCCTTGCACTGGGCACACTCCAAACGGCCAACCTCCTCTTTGCACTGTGCAATGACAAAATATCAAGTTCAAATTCAAATTTAAATCAAAATTCTTCATGGCCTGGCACTGGGCACACTCCAAACGGCCAACTTCCTCTTGGCACTGCACAGGGGCATAAAAGTAGGTTCAAATTCAAATCCAAATCCTTCATACCAAATCCTTCATATCAAACTATATACACTCCAAGTGCCCAACCTCCTCTTGGCACTGCACAGGGATTGGATCAAATATAGTTTGATAAGAATGCTTTGATTTTAATTGATTGTGTTAATGCAGAAGTCATGGCCTGGCACGGAGCACACTCCAAGTGCCTAACCTCCTCTTGGCACTGTGCAGGAATTGGATCAAAAATGTTTTGGGTTTCAGACAGGGCATTCCCATCCCCATTCAAAATGACTTAGAAGCAGAACTTTTACCCGGTAGCAGTAGCGATCGCAATCTCGGACCCTGTTTTGGCCAAGCCTTCCGCTACCATTAGACTCCAATCTCGCCCTTGCCTCCCAACCCCTCCGGGCTGCCTACCCAAATCGATACCAGGAGCCCAACTTTGAAAGGCACCAAATCCCTGATCACTACCAGAAGAGCACATTTCTGAAACGAAAAATGCTCTGCTTAGAAGCCCAAAACAGAGCAGCTAGTAGAGCAGGTTCAAGTTTAAAAACTTAAACAGTTTATACTTCAACTGAACTCATTTTGGACAATCGAAAATGCATTATTATTCAACTATATTCATTTTGGACACTCGAAAATGCATTATTATTCAACTGTATTCATTTTGGACACTCGAAAATGCATTATTATTCAACTATATTCATTTTGGACACTCGAAAATGCATTATTATTCAACTATATTCATTTTGGACACTCGAAAATGCATTATTATTCAACTATATTCATTTTGGACACTCGAAAATATATTATTATTCAACTATATTCATTTTTGACACTTGAAAATATATTATAATTCAACTATATTCATTTTTGACACTTCAACCTGCTTGGAGAGAAAGCATGAGGCGCCAATAACTGAATCCCCATACACTTGCACCCTACGCACGCCACGCAGTTATTCACCTCTGCTCATGCATTGTACCATTGTTAGACTTATAGTGTGCAGGCGCTGAGAGTTGTGTTTCGCACGTTATAAACAATTAATATATTATCTAACAGTATCCGACCAGTATCATTATATTATAAATAACGTATATAGTATTTTACCGTACCATGGTTAGATGTCTAGTGTGCAGGCGCTGAGAGTTGTGTTTCCCTCGTTAATATATATATATATATGTATATATATATATTATAAATTACTCATGTAGTATTTTACCATACCATGGTTAGACTTCTAGTGTGCAGGCGCTGAGAGTTGCGCATCACCAGGCTAGTGGCCATTCGCTCTGGACAGTCTTCAGGCACCTCCAGAGCACTCCATAGGGAGTTTAGGATGTTGGCCACCTCGTTGGCCTTGGACACACGCTCAGCCTACATGGTGGGGGGGGCAGAGTTGTGTGTGGTGCAATCATGTGGGAAAGGGTAGAGGCAGAGGTCCAGTGTGTGGTGGCCGCTTTGACAGTCTTTGACAACCGCCCAGCCTACATGGTGGTGGTGGTGGTGGTAGTGGTGGGTGCAAGAGGTCAGATAGTGTAAGTGGTGCTGTCGATCGTGGAAGGTAGAGGTAGAGGTCCAGAGACTTCCGGAGGGAGTTAAGGATGTTGGTCACCTCTTGGCCTTGAATGCTCAGCCTACATGGTAGTGGTGGGGACAAGGGGTAAGATAGAGTAGGTGGTGCTGTGCAGGTCATGTAAGGTAGAGGTACAGAGAACTCCAGAGGGAGTTTAGGATGGTGGCCACCTCGTTGGCCTTGGACACACGCTCAGCCTACATGGTGGTGGTAGTGGTGGGTACAGGAGGTAAGATGGTGTAGGTGGTGTTGTGCAGGTCGTCAAAGGTAGAGGTAGAGGTCCAGAGAACTCCTGAGGGAGTTAAGGATGGTGGCCACCTCGTTGGCCTTGGACACACGCTCAGCCTACATGGTAGTGGTGGGTACAGGAGGTAAGATGGTGTTGGTGGTGTTGTGCAGGTCATGTAAGGTAGAGGTAGGGGTCCAGAGAACTCCAGAGGGAGTTTAGGATGGTGGCCATCTTGTTAGCCTTGGACACTCGCTCAGCCTACATGGTGGTGGTAGTGGTGGGAACAAGAGGTCAGATAGAGTAGGTGGTGCTGTGCAGGTCATGTAAGGTAGAGGTACAGAGAACTCCAGAGGGATTTTAGGATGGTGGCCACCTCGTTTGCCTTGGACATACACTCAGCCTGCATGGTGGTGGTGATAGTAGTGGTGGGTACAAGAGGTCAGATAGTGTAGGTGGTGTTGCGCAGAAATCGTTGAAGGTAGAGGTAGAGGTCCAGAGCACTCCATAGAGAGTTTAGGATGGTGGCCACCTCATTAGCCTTGGACACACGCTCAGCCTACATGGTGGTGGTGGGTGCAAGAGGTAAGATAGTGTAGTTGGTGTTGTGCAGGTCATGTAAGGTAGAGGTACAGAGCACTCCAGAGGGAGCTTATAATGGCCACCTATTTGGCTTGGACACGCGCTCAGCCTACATGGTGGTGGTGGTGATGGTAGTGGTGGGTACAGGAGGTAGGGTAGTGAAGGTTGTGTTGTGCGGATCGTGGAAGGTAGAGGTCCTGTGTGTTGAGGTCATGAGATAGATGTCAAGTTTGTGGCAGCCGCTTTGTCAGTCTTTGACACCCGCCCAGCCTACATGGTGGTGGTGGTAGCGGTGGGTACAGGAGGTGAGATGGTGTAGGTGGTGTTGAGCAGATCATGTAAGGTAGAGGTAGAGGTCCAGAGCCCTCCGGAGGGAGTTAAGGATGGTTGCCATTTCGTTGGCCTTGACACCCGCTCAGCCTACAAGGTGGTGGGGGCAGAGTTGTGTGCGTTGCGATCATGTGGGAAAGGGTAGAAGTAGAGGTCCTAGTGTGTGTGGCGGCCGCTTTGTTAGTCTTTGACACTCTCCCAGCCTGCATGGGATGGCCAATATACGCACACATGATGTTGAGGTGGTTTGTTCATGTGAAGAAGGGTATGTGGCGGATAGCTGTTCTATTTGAAACACCCGCTCAGCCACCCCTCGCCTTCACAAGTTCCCAGCACACTCTTAACTTGAGAGCAGCTGTCTTAGCAAGCTTGGCACCCAACCCATGCACCGTGTTGTCGCTCACATCCAGGTCCTCATTCACCTACCTACCTACCCACATTCAATCCTCCTTACCAGTACCCCCACCCCCACCCTCCCACGCCTCCAAAAGTCCCCAGCACACTCTTACCTTGAGGGCAGCTGTCTCAGAAAGCTTGGCATCCAACCCATGCACTGTGTTGTCGCTCACAACCGGGTCCTCATTCATCTTCACCTACCCACCTGCATCTCCCCCTACCAGACCCCCCCCCCCCCCCCACACACACACACACACACACACACACGTCCCTGGCATAGTCTTACCTTAAGAGCAGCTGTCTCAGCAAGCTTGGCATCCAACACATGCACCGTGCTGTCGCTCACATCCAGGTCCTCATTCACCTACACCTACCCACCTGCATCTCCCCTTACCCCCCCCCCCCCACACACACACACACACACACACAAGTCCCTAGCATAGTCTTACCTTGAGAGCAGCTGTCTCAGCAAGCTTGGCATCCAACCCATGCACCGTGTTGTCGCTCACATCCGGGTCCTCATTCATGTGCAGTGCTCCACCGCCCAGGGAGAGGCGCCCCCCTGGCCTGGAGGCAACCTCATTAATCGTGGCTTGCAGGTTCTGGGACTTGTGGCGTTGCCTGCAGTTGAGGTGTTCAAGCATTGTCAGGTTGGGGTGTTCAAGGCTACCTCCCCCCCCCCCCCCTACACACACACATCCACTAAAACGACCCCCTTGCATCCGCACATACAGCAGCACCAGCTTCTACTGTGTGTAGTCCCTGCTCACAAGAAGACCCCCAGGGAGGACCCCCCACACACCCACACCCACACACATCCCTCAAACAACCCCCTAACATACGCACATACAGCACTACCACCATCTCTTGTCCCTGCTCACAAGAAGACCCCCAGGGAGCCCCCCACCACCACCACCACCACACACGCACATCCACTCAAACGACCCCCTTGCATCCGCACAAACAGCACTACCAGCCGCTCATGTGTCTAGTCCCTGCTCACCAGACAACACCCAGAAAGGACCCCCCCCCCCCCCCCCCCTCGCACACACACATCCACTCAAACGACCCCCTTGCATCCGCACATACAGCACTGCCAGCCCCTCATGTGTCTAGTCCCTGCTCACCTGAAAACACCCAGAAAGGACCCCCCCCCCCCCCCCCCCCCCCCCCCGCCCCGCACACACACATCCACTCAAACGACCCCCTTGCATCCGCACATACAGTACTACCAGCATCTCATGTATCTAGTCCCTGCTCACCAGAAAACAACCAGAAAGGACCCCCCCCCCCCCCCCCCCCCCCGGAAACACACATCCACTCAAACAACCCCCTTGCATCCGCACATACAGCACTACAAGCCGCTCATGTGTATAATCCCTGCTCACCAGAAAACACCCAGGGAGGGGTGCACCGACGCTGCAAGGGCCACACCATCCTCTCCAAGGTCTGAACATGCATTAGTGAGCTGATCCAGCTTTGCCACCACCTGCTGCAGACGACGGTCCTACATGTTGTGGAATTGTGGCAATTGGATTATAAATTTGACTAGTTGACTAGTTTGTTTGCTACTTTGTTAGTCAGTGAGCTGTTTTAGTTGGCTTCAACCTGCTGTGGAGGACAATCGCATGGTTGTGGGAATTGTGGCAATTGAATTATAAATGTGACCAGTTAACTAGTTTTTTTGCTGCTTAGCAAGTCAGTATTTTTACCTTGTCCACATACTGCTTCAGCCACATCCACACAAGGTTGGCCCTTGACATGTTGTGTGTGCAACTGCTACCCTTTTTCACCCTGCTACCCTTTTTCACCCACAGGTGAACAGGTGAAGCATATCCACATCCGTACCTTGTCCACATACAGCTTCAGCCGCATCCACACAAGGTTGGCCCCGAACATGTAGGGCACGCAACTGCTACCCTTTTCCCCCTGCTACCTTTTGTTCACCCAAGGGTGAACAGGTGAAGCATACACACATCTGTACCTTGTCCACTTACACCTTCAGCCGCATCAACACAAGGTTGGCCCCGAACATGTCGGGCACGCAACTGCTACCCTTCTCCCCCTGCTACCTTTTGTTCACCCAAGGGTGAACAGGTGAAGCTTACACACATCCGTACCTTGTCCACTTACACCTTCAGCCGCATCAACACAAGGTTGGCCCCGAACATGTCGGGCGCGCAACTGCTACCCTTTTTCACCCTGCTACCCTTTTTCACCCACAGGTGCACAGGTGAAGCATGTGCACATCCGTACCTTCTCCACGTACAGCTTCTCCTGCTCAAGCCGCATCCACTCGAGGTTGGCCCTAGACAGGTCGGGGCGCGAATTTCCACCAGGAGTTGTCATCTGGCCGAGCTGGTATTTGAGAGACGCATTCGTGGCCTGCACTCAGGTATTTGAGTTTGTATGTCACAGGAGCATGAGTGGGTGGGCTGGGGGTTGTGGGTGGGTGGGTAGGTGAGGGTGGGGTGGGGCGGGGAGCTGGTAATTTGAGAGACGCATTCATGGCCTGCACACAGTTATTTGAGTTTGTATGTCACAGGAGCATGAGTAGGTGGGTTGTGGGTTGTGGGTGTGGGTGGGTTGGGGCGGGGAGCTGGTAATTTGAGAGACGCATTCGTGGCCTGCACACAAGTATTTGAGTTTGTATGTCACAGGAGCATGAGTGGGTGGGGTGGGGGTTGTGGGTGGGTATGGGTGTGGGTGGGTGAGGGTAGGGTGGGGAGCTGATATTTGAGAGATGCATCCGTGGCCTGCACACAGGTACAGCAAACAAATGTAAATTGTCACGCCTTGCCATGGGGGGTGCATTTCCACTTGGGGTTGTCATCTAGCCAAGCTGGTCCTTGAGGGACGCATTCATGGCCTGTCCCCATGCATTTGAGTTTGTACGTCACAGGTGCATGAGTGGGGTGGGGGTTGTGTGGGTGTGGGTGTGGTTGTTTGTGGGTGGGGTGGGAGTGTTCGTGGGTGTGTGAGGGTGGGGTGGGGTTGGGGGGAGGGGGGGGCGAACGCAATCTATGCCTGCTCGATGAGGCAGTAGGCGATAGTGAGAGGATCCTACGCTACCGGCTGTGTTGGATGCATGTTCCGTTGCTCTATCTTGCCCACACCTGATTTGTAAAACCAAGTGAGCACACATTGTTCATGTATTAATCATTATTCGTGTCAGGTTCGTGTATGTATTTATTATTATTTGTGTATGTATTGTTCATGTATTTATCATTATTCGTGTCAGATTCGTGCATGCATTTATTATAATTCGTGTATTATTTATGTATTATTCGTCTGATTTGAGTTTGCTGCATCCTTTGTTCTTCAACAATCTGTTTGGGGGATAAGCTGTACGGCCTTTTCTGTATCATTCTCCCCCCACACACACAAACACACACCCACACAGACAAACATCTACCAACACCCCCCCCCCCAACCCCAACCCCAACCCACCCACACCCAACCCACCCACACCCACTCACTCGAACAGGCTAGAAGCCTAGGGAGACCCACCCTTGGAAGCAAAAATCCTGAGTCACCACTCAACCATGTTCAACATGCTGTTTAGGGGGATATCTGCCAATCCTAATCAGGTGACTGTGTCGTCCTATATAGACACCAGAGCTTTAATTCCGTTACCCGTATAGCGATCCCTAACTGGGACCCAGTTTGGGCCAAACCTTCCGCTACCATGAGACTCGAATCTTGGCCCCACCCCCTGAACCCCCGGGGCTGATCCTTCGGGCCGCCTGCCGAAAGCACTGACAGGCGCCCAACCTTGAAGGACACCTAATCCCTAATCGCTACCAGAAGACCCCCTTTCTAGAACAAAAAAGCTCTGATAGATACCAACAAATGGGATTAGACCGGATGTGGAGACAGGATTACAGGTATATGTCACATACATATCTTTCACAGCTAGAATCTGTAGAACTTGCGTGTGTTTTTACAGTCTAGCTGGTATAGGTGTAGCCAAATAGGCTAAATAGACTTGCTTGACCTCAGTATTGGGATGGATAGTATACAAAGCAAGCACTGGTGAACTGAACCCCAACAAATTGTAAACGACGGGGGCCCGGAGTTGTGCTATGCAGATGATTTAACTTTGATTATAAATGTATTTAGAACCTATGGGTTTACGATGTACGCCACATCACACTATCATCACACATGCAAGGCTTCATAATCCTGCATGCACTCTGGACCTGGACATGTCTTGAGACTGTCTACACCCACGTGATTACATTCTGCACCCAGGAGTGTGGCGCAGCAGTGTTCGTACTACCCATGGTGTACTCCGCCTACAAACAGTGAGCAGCCTGAAGGTGAATATGCCGTGTAACCAAACCAACCCAGTCCTGTCATCACACCATTGGTGGTTAGCCCCGGTGCAAGGAAACGTGCTGGCCCCCTCAAACTCACGCTTTGTAATAAGGCGTACCATTTATATATTGTATCACACCTGTAAGGCTTCATACTCCTGCATACGCTCTGCCCTGTGGGCACTCCAGTCGCTCTGCTTTGTCTTGGCACGCTCTAACAGTTGCTTCAACTGGACACGGGCGCAGTCAACCTCCTCCTGGAGAAGAAGTGTGTGTCAGGCCAGTGTTTTATATTTCAGATTTCTGTAGGCCAGGTTGAGTAGCTACTTGAGCTACTCAAGCCTGATTTCAGGATTGTTGCGTAGCCATCGCATGGCGGAGCGCAAAGCGCGGATTGGCTTGTTGCATGGACTTTCATTGGATTGGATAGTTGCATGGGTTGGATTGTTGCTTGGATTTCCGGGCAACATTGGGCTGCTCACCGTCTTCCAATTTCAAGTCCCACCGTCTGATACCCACAGTCACCATTGAGCATACTAAGCGGATTATACAGTTGTAAGGCTTGTCCAGGTACTGGGTTGTGTTCTAGGCCTTCTAGCTCGGTCCCTCAGGTCAGTTACTCATAGTGTGCTGTTTTCTTTAGGGTTTTAGGGGCGGTTTTCTTTCAGCTTTCAAGTACCAAACTCCCACAAGAATGTGAACTAAGGCTTTGGTAAACCAAGCTATGGTAGGGGCTTCATGCAAGTCGTAGTAGTTGTTGCAGTGCTGGGCGTAGTCATAAAGAAGTGTGAACAAGTAGTCATAGCAGGACTATCTTCCAAGTCATAGGAGTAGCACTGTGACTTGTCACAAGAGAGTGTGACCAAACCCACAGGCAGACCAACCTGCATCGAGCTTAGCTCAGAGTCAAACTCGTCATCCCCCAGTTGCTCTTTGAGCTTGGAGGACTCGTGCAGCAAGTCATTAATCTGTTGCCTCAGAGACTCTCTCCTGCACTCCGCGTCACCCACGGCCACCGTCCAGCATCGCTCCGCGTTGGAGGCGATGCCAGTTAGCTCAGAGACGATATCCTCCTCTGACAGCTCTAAATCATGAGCTATGTTCGAAAGTTTCGCGATGCACAAGCGGATGGTGGACTCGTATGACGCCACGAAGTTGCGCACTTCCTCCGTCCTCATTGCACTCGATCGGAAGGGGAGAATGGAAAGGGGAGGAAACTTATGCAGCAACTGGTAATCGAGGGAAAGATTCCTTAGGTGGTGGTGTCTCAGACAGAAGAAGAGGCGCAAGCTGCAGGTGTTGGTGAGACTCGAAGACGTCGCGACCTTCGCCTGCTGTCAGTCATCGAGTTTGAGAGTTCGAATTTTGTACTTGGCACTACATTGTCGCACTGGCAAAAGATCCCGGCCTAATATGGCGCATTTCACTCAAACTGTGACAGTGCAGCCATGTTCGAATTGCCACTGCGCATGTCCAATTATAAACGCATTTCTTGATCTCAATGTAAGCCGAGGGTTGGGTTGGGGGGGGGGGGTGGGGGGGGGGGGTTGGGGGGGGGGGGGGGGGGGGGGGGGGGGGGACTGGAGCAGCATACATGTCAGAAGCCAGCGTGTGCAGGATTCTATCGGCGGTTATATTATTATAATGTTCATTGTTTCTACCTGAGCCGCTATTGCACCTCGATAGAGAACAATAAATAACGAGCTTGCTAAGTATCTGGATATGCCATACTCGATGCTCGCCCTTGGCACTGTAGGTACACCCTGTCGATTCGGTACAAGACAAGCAAACCGCCAAAAACAGCCGGGGCTGCAAACAAATCGTATGATGAATCTAATGC
The DNA here is from genome assembly GCA_022414725.1 of Microglena sp. YARC. NCBI lineage: Eukaryota > Viridiplantae > Chlorophyta > Chlorophyceae > Chlamydomonadales > Chlamydomonadaceae > Microglena > Microglena sp. YARC. Next base: position 80,865,836 of record CM039463.1, read on the forward strand.
AGAAACTAATCATTTATTTCCCTTCCATCTCTATCTGCCACCTGTCACCCAACTGTATCGATCGTAAGAGCACTTTGGCCCACGCGTGAAGCGCGCTCTCTTGGCCTCCCATGTTGTCAGGCGAAAGTGATCTGTGGACCTCACAGTACAAACCAGGGGCACTACATCGACGCGTTGACGAAGCTTCTTTCTAAACAGATTATCAACCACCTCTGGCTTAGGTCTGCTGGAAAAAGCAACTGGCAATAAACCGAGCCTTGGTATGAGGGGGCCGCGACACTAGGGCTGCGACCAAATTCTCTACAACAAACGCGGACATTTCGCAGACACCGCTCTTCGTCACTGTATCGCTCGGGGTTAGATCTCCTCCAACCTTAACCTTGGCAGTATTCTCGTATTGCAGCCATGCACCGTGTTAGGGCTGGTATGCGTTCCCCTTGTGGCCCTAGCCTCAACAGGGCGGTAGCTTTGCGAGCCCCTCGAGCTAGCGCCCTCTTCAAATCCCCCTCAGTACTTCATTCCATGCCTCGTGTTTCATGCAAGGCATCTTCAGGTGAGAGCGACAACGCGCTCTGCAGTGAGAGTTCTTGTTTTCGTCGCACTCTCTGACCAAAGCTTCCCTTGCGCACTTTATCAGACGATCGCGATCCCACGTCTTCCATCGAGGACCTCTTCTCTAAGGAGCTTAAAAAGAGGGGCATGAGCATAGACGAGGGCGATAACTCTCGATCTGCTACTGCCAGCCCACCTCAGAGTGCCGCCCCAGCTCCCCCGAAGCCAGGTATACTATTGCAACAGCGGCCATATTGACTTTAGTGATGAGCACTGGTATTATTGGAAGTAATTCGGATGTAGAAGCCTGTTCGGTTTACTGCATCTAGGGTTTTTGAGCTTTAATTTTCAAAAGATGGGCACACGTGGAAATTTGGGTTGCTGGTAGTGCTTGAAAATGTTCAGTACAAAGAAAGAGAGAACAAGTTTTTGTATATGTCTTTGCTTCAATGAGTGTAAGGTTACAATATCTGTTTGTACATGACGGCTGCGCATTCTGTGACAAAGCTGCAGAGCTTTTCTTTTCCGAAACGAGCAGCAGCTTCTAGGCAGCTTCATGGGCCAGCCATCGGGTTAGGCCCCAAGTTTCAACAGTACAGAAATGATGATCATGTCAGCGTCCAGGTGCACTACGTTGCTTTAGCTTTGGATGGGTAGCAGGCCAGGGGAGCTGCCTAGAAGCTGCTACCTGTAGCTGGAAAAAAAGCCATGCTAAGCTGAGGATGTTGGGCCCATAAGAAGGGGGCTTTCAACTGCTGTAGAGAGGGCAAAAATGATTGATTTTTTTAATCCTATTGTGATGTGACTGATAACTTTGCGCCTGACGACTTCCTCCCTTGGTCTGCTGCAGTGGAGCCTGTAGTTGCCAAGAAGAGCCCCGCAATGCCCCCACCCAAGAACCCTTTCTCTGGACAGCCCGATGGTGGTCCTACTCCTCGTTCACGATCCCCCCCTCCTATTTCCTACGCTAACATAGAGCCTGTTTCCGCTAACGGGGGCCAACGAGACAAGTCAATGGCACTGGTCAGCGAAGGACTTGAGGTGAGGCGTTTTTTTAGCTTTTTAATATATTAACCATATCACCACTCACTGTTGGACAAATCATAATTCTGCTGAGGTCACTGATGAAGTTCTGATTATCACCGTACCTCAGTCATCCCCAGTGTAAAAAAAGATATTATCACCATCACTCCCATGTGACTGTCAGAATAATCCCCAGACTGTATTATCACCATCACTCCCATGTGACTGTCAGAATAATCCCCAGACTGTTTTATCACCATCACTCCCATGTGACTGTCAGGTTGACCCCCTGACAGTAATATCACCATTACTCCCATGTGACTGCCAGGTTGACCCCCAGACAGTAATATCACTATCACTCCCATGTGACTGACAGCTTGATCTCAGACTGCATTATTACGATCACTCCCATGTGACTGACAGATTGACCCCCAGACAGTAATATCACCATCACTCCGTTTTGCAGGGACTCATACCTCGAGCCACCGAGCTGATCAAGTTGGGAGGCTCCTTCTTCTTAGCCTTTGCTCCCCTGCTGGTGGCAGCCATACTTACTTTTGGAGGCGTGTATGCGGTAAGTACACAGTTTAGAGCAGAAGTTGAAGGTTGGGTCAGAAGTATGGGCTTGTCTTGGGTCAACTGTTGCCTGCCTATGGAAATGGGATGTTTGAATATAGTCACCTGCTTCAGTGACATGTTGAATTAACCTGTTTGTGACTCTGCCATGCCCCCAGGTGTTTGGAGAGAGCTTCATCCATGGTGGCCAGGCAAATCGAGGTCCCACTCCCTACATGGACCCATACGAGCTGCTGAGCGAGGTTCCTGTGGATGGATATGTGTCCTTCAAATAAAAAAACCAATGAAGCTACAGCGGGATGATTATTGTGTCCTCTCATCACTGGCACTGCGGTACTCTCGTACTGTGTAGTGCGGTACTCTTGTATCAAGTAATATGGTACTGCAATGCTTGATGCTGGTGCTCAGGTTCTGTTGTACAGAAAATGCTACTCTTGTGCTTTTGTACTGCTACTGGTGCCCTGTGTCTAGTACTCTCGCAATGGTATTGTCATTTTTCTGCTTTCGTGTTGGTGCTTAGCTGCTAACACAGTGGTACGCTGGTACTGGCGCTGAATTGTTGTTGTTGTTGTATCTACTGTGGCACATGCTTATGTGGACATGTAGTTATGTGGTGTTGCGTTTGTGAAATGGAATACTCTTCCATGGAGTGAAGTGTGAAGGGTTAGAGCCGTGAGAGTGTGAACTTGAAGGTGATTTGTATGATGATCCATATTCCCACTTTCAAACTGATAGGCCAGCGATTTTGAATTCAGACCTGGCTGAACTTGTAAAATTATTTCTCAACCAGCTCTGGGCTGGTCACAGTCTTCCAATTCTGATTGTTGTCACACATTTAAATTATCGTCTACTGTCTAGTATTTGGGCACTTGCACGTCACCAGTGGTCAGCGGCGGCACACTAAGGTACAATGCGCACATGCGTCACACCTACTGCTTGCAGCCAGCCATGGACAGCTTAGGCGCGAATGCTGGTGATTCCAACAAAGACGAGTTCGGTGAGGGCATAGGTGTGGCTTGGACCTGTACTTCTGATCTGGACCCTCTCCACAGCTCGTTCCCGTCTCTCAGGCTAGGCCAGCGAGGGGTACAGATTCAAGGTACAGCATTCTTGTTTGTGACGTGGATTATAACCTAAGGGAGACAGGAATTAAGAAAGTGCAATATGGCACAATCACGGGACACAAGAAAACAACTTAAAAGAAAACAAACTCAACGAATGACAGCAGCAAGGAATGGATGAGGCTCCCCGAGAAAGCCAAATCAATAATGCCTTTCAACTAAGCAGAGCTCAAGGCGGACCCGTGGGAGTCCCCCAACCAATTGCACAGCCTGAGCGAGCCTGCGTCGGCCTGCGTCCTAAGACGCAACCGACCCGAAAACGACCCATGACCGACCCATAAGTCCATAACCGACCCATAGCCTGCGTCATTCAACCCACTGAAGCTGGATCTGCGAAGCAACGGACCCTCCCACGTTGGGTCTAAGGATGCAACGGACCCATTGACGTTGTGTCTACGGCGCAGGACGCATCGTCCTGAACAACCCTGAGGCGGACCGTTGCCAGAGATGTCGTCGTCGTCGTAGCCGAACAGTTGCCGTACAGTGCGGTACGTCATCTCCAGCGCGCTCATCCACCCAAGCGCGCGTGCAAGCGGCCGTCTTCTTCCCAACTTCCGCCCCCTTGTCCCAAATTCTCTTCCCTGGCTTCCCACTCCTATTGCAGTGCTTCGCTCTGTTCAATTAACTCCGCTTTCGATCACCCCATCCTCGCCAGAGATGCTAACACACAGAATTGCATCATGCTCGTCGGTGGCAGCTTCGTGCATGAGAGCTAGACCGGCGACCATGCGGCCCGTTCCCTCTGCCCGCTCATCTATGAGAACATCCAGGATGCAATTAGTTGTCACCAAATGCTCAGCTGCTACAGAGGTCACCCCCGCGGCTACAGAGCTTACGCCCAAGGAGATAGGTCAGGCTATGGCTAGGAGAGAGAGAGAGAGAGAGAGAGAGAGAGAGAGAGAGAGAGAGAGAGAGAGAGAGAGAGGGTGGGGGGGACTGATTGTTTGTGCCATTGTGTGTTGTGTATACTTGTGCTTATTGCATCATGCAGCATGAAACATGAAATATGAAACATAGAACATGGAACATGAAACATGACACCTTGTACCAGGGACACTGCATAGGACAGCTTGTACCAGCAACCATGCATTTACAGTTGGGTTATATGTTGCACTGCACATGGTTAATCGTGCATGGTGTATGGTTCAGGGTGCATGGTGGGTGGTGCATGGTGCATGTTGGCAGCTGCAAGGCGGAAGGTGCATCCTGCACGGTTCAATGTGCGTGCTGCGTGGTTCAGGGTGCACGGTGTATGGTTGAGGGTGCATGGTGTATGGTGCTCGGTGCACGGTGTATGATGTATGGTACGTATGCGAATTGGATGATGTCAGAGGATATAAACCATAGTTCCACATTCTCAAACTTATTAAATAATCGGATGATATGAAATGTATGGCAAGGCTGCTCGCGACCAGATGCGAACGCGGACGAAAAGTAGCTGCGCGCATAGCTGACACCTTCGCGAACAATACGAGAAAGACAGAATTCGATTCCGAGCAGTTTGGGTCATGTACGGCTCTGTATCACATTCTTGTATTGACTTAGGGCGTTTTCGGACTTAGGCACCTATGGAGATATGTCTTTGAGTTTGCAACTTGAATCAGAAAGGAGAACCTCTCGTTCTGGCAGAATTTGCATTTGCTGTGACATGGAAATGAGGGAAGAGTGGTGGAAGATGAAATGCATTTCATGTTAGAATGTCCGTTATTCGCTGAGGATAGATTTTTTTTATTGTTGAGAAAATGAAAATTGAATCTGATTTGGTGGATGTAGACTCCAGCATGAGGCATGAATCTTGATTATTTTGAAGGATGGAAATACTAAATGCAATTGATTAAAAAATGCGATAAGAATCGCACAATTAAATTATCATCCCAGATGGGATGATGATTTAATTATATTGTAGAATTGTATGATCACTGTAGCTCGAACCTCGTCGGTAAAACGATTGTTTGCGGTTCAGTTTGTCAACGTTTTTTTCTTTTTGAGCCCTTCCTATCATGGTTGGGCAAGTCCCTATAGCCTATTTGGCCTACCCCTGGACTGTAACATACATACATGGTGCACGGTGTATGGTGCATAGTGTCTGGTGCATTGTGTATGGTGTTTGGTGCATGGTGTATGGCGCATGGTGCATTTTGCATGGTGTATGGGTGCATGGTGTGTGATTTATGGTGGATAGTGCATGGTGTATGGTACTTGGTGGAAGGTGTATGGTGCAAGGTGTCCGATCATCATTGTTTTTCTCCACCCTGCTTTAAGCGTTGGCTAAGAGTCAGAACAACTGTTTTAATTCAATGAACCAATGAATCTACTGACCCCTTTGTCTGATCATCATTATTCTCTACCCTTTGTTCAGTGTTGGCTTAGAGTCAGAACAACTGTTTCAATTCAATGAACCAATGAACCTCCTGACCCCTTTTGTCTGACCACCAATGTCACCTCCTACCATGCTTCCAGCGATTGCCAAGCATGAGAACAACTTTTTAAGTTAGAGTAATGAGGTAACCAATGAACCTACTGACCCCTTTTTGTCTGATCATCCTTTTTACCCTACCTTGCTTTCAGCGTTTGCCAAATACCAAATGTGAAACTACTTGGTGTTTTCAAGTGATCAATGAACCTACTGACCCCTTTTTGTCTGATCATCCTTTTTACCCTACCTTGCTTTCAGCGTTTGCCAAATGCCAAATGTGAAACTAATTGGTGTATTCAAGTTATCAATGAACCTACTGACCCCTTTTGTCTGATCATCATTATTCTGTACCCTGCTTTCAGCGTTTGCCGATTGCCAAACGTGAGAAAACTTGTTGTACAATATCCAAGTAACCAATGAACCTACTGACCCCTTTTGTCTCATCATTATTATTCTACCCTGCTTTCAGTGTTGGCTTAGAGTCAGAACAACTGTTTCAATTCAAGTAACCAATGAATCTACTGACCCCTTTGTCTGATCATCATTATTCTCTACCCTTTGTTCAGTGTTGGCTGAGAGTCAGAACAACTGTTTCAATTCAATGAACCAATGAATCTACTGACCCCTTTGCCTGATCATCATTATTCTCTACCCTTTGTTCAGTGTTGGCTGAGAGTCAGAACAACTGTTTCAATTCAAGTAACCAATGAACCTACTGACCACTTTTGTCTGATTATCATTATTCTCCACCCTGCCTCCAGCTTTTGCCAAGCGTGACAAAGAGATTGAGATGTACCACCAGAGTGCCTCATACTTGAAAACCATGGGTAAGAGCACGGGGCATCTATTATGTTTTGCATATTTGGATACCCCTGAAAGAGGTCGAGATGTACCACCCAAGTGCCTCCCACTTGAAAACCATGGGTAAGAGCACGGGGCATCTATTATGTTTTGCATATTTGGATACCCCTGAAAGAGGTCGAGATGTACCACCCAAGTGCCTCCCACTTGAAAACCATGGGTAAGAGCACGGGGCATCTATTATGTTTTGCATATTTGGATACCCCTGAAAGAGGTCGAGATGTACCACCCAAGTGCCTCCCACTTGAAAACCATGGGTAAGAGCACGGGGCATCTTTTTATGTTTTGCATATTTGGATACCCCTGAAAAAGGTCGAGATGTACCACCCAAGTGCCTCCCACTTGAAAACCATGGGTAAGAGCACGGGGCATCAGGGATTTGTTTTTCAAATCTGAAAGTGGGTTTTTTCTAGCTTACTGGTTTTAGGCCTCCTCCAAGGACAGCGGCCTTAAAGCTTTGTAGTTTTGAAGGGCCATTTAGGGCCCAAACTTTTATCATAGCGGCAAGTTGGGCCAAAACAGGGCCACAAGTAGCGATCGCTAAATGTAGCGGGTTAAAACATCCTTGCTGGGCATGTATTCTGTTTTGCCTATTAGGATACACCTGAAATAGTTTGAGATGTACCAGGGAAAATGTCATCATCATCATCATCACCATCACCATCACCATCATCACCATCATCATCATCATCATCATCATCAAATGTCATCATCATCATCATCATCATCATCATCATCATCATCATCAACATCATCAATTCATCATCATCATCATCATCATCATCATCATCATCATCATCATCAATTCATCAATTCATCATCATCAATTCATCATCATCATCATCATCATCATCATCAATTCATTATCAATTCATCATCAATTCACCATCAATTCATCATCGATTCATCATCAATTCGTCATAAATTCATCATCAATTCGTCATAAATTCATCATCAATTCGTCATCATCATCATTGTCGGAAGAATATTTTGTTAATCGGCTAATTATTGTTTCCATCTGATTGTAAGCTCTGTTCCCCTGCTGGAACCCAATTAAGACCCAAACCCTAAGCCTGTGTTTTTGAATGGCACTGCAGGGTTTACAAACCAAGCTGAGCTGTCACGTGTGCTAGATGTGGCAACCAATCCTGACTCCCTGTTTGTGACGTCTGAGGGCATGAAGATGAGGAATGTTAATGTGAGTAACGCAATTCATAAACCACAACAAATAAGTGGAAGAAGTCTTGTGTTGAAGAATGTGAGCGTGAGTAGACATGATTCAACAAAACAAGAAGTGGCTAATAAGTAAATATATGGTATAACAAGGTGGTACTTCCTGAATCCTTGTTTGTGATTTATGAGGGCATGACGATGAGGAATGTAAATGTGAGTTAAGACCAGTGTTTCTTATTTCGACGACGCGTCGCCATTCCGTCGAGTGCTACACCCCCAGAACACTCCGATACCGAGAAGCGCTGCCCCCCGACCCCCCCAATCTGAAATAAAAAACACTGGTTAAGACGATTAATTAAGTCAAAGAAGTCTTATGATGAAGAATGTGAGCGTTATTACTTAAAAGATACGATTCAACAAAAAAAAGTGGCTACATAAATACATATGTAGTATTTCAAGGTGGCAAACAATCCTGACTCCTTGTTTGTGATTTCTGAAAGCATGAAGATGAGGATTGTGACGCGATTAATGAATTGTACATCAAATAAGTCGCCGCGTCGAGCACAACTAAGCTGTCACATGAGCTAGATTTGTAGAATGGACGGACGAACAGACTTCTTTGTCTCTTCTGAGAGCATGAGGATAAGGAATGTGAATGTGAGTCGACATGATTCATCAAACAACAAATAAATAAATAAGTAAATAAATAGGTGGCCAAGGTGGGATGTCCTGACTCCTTGTTTGTAAATTTTGAGAGTTTTGAGATGAGGAATGTGAAAGTGAGTCGACATGATTCATCAAACATCAAACAACAAATAAGTAAATAAAGAGTTGGCAAAGGTGGTGTGTCCTGACTCCTTGTTTGTGACTTTTGAGAGTCTTGAGATGAGGAATGTGAATGTGAGTCGACATGATTCATCAAACATCAAACAACAAATAAGTAAATAAAGCGTTGGCAAAGGTGGTGTGTCCTGACTCCTTGTTTGTGACTTTTGAGAGTCTTGAGATGAGGAATGTGAATGTGAGTCGACATGATTCATCAAACAACAAATAAATAATAAGTAAATACAGAGTTGGCAAAGGTGGTGTGTCCTGACTCCTTGTTTGTGACTTGTGAGAGTCTTGAGATGAGGAATGTGAATGTGAGTCGACATGATTCATCAAACATCAAACAACAAATAAGTAAATGAAGCGTTGGCAAAGGTGGTGTGTCCTGACTCCTTGTTTGTGACTTTTGAGAGTCTTGAGATGAGGAATGTGAATGTGAGTCGACATGATTCATCAAACAACAAATAAATAATTAGGTGGCCAAGGTGGTGGGTCCTGACTCCTTGTTTGTGACTTCTGAGAGTCTTGAGATGAGGAATGTGAGTTGACATGATAAATAAATGAATGCATACATAAGTGGCCAAGGTGGTATGTCCTGACTCCTAGTTGTTACTTCTGAGGGCACGAAGAGGAGGAATGTGAACTTGAGTAAGGACAATTTATGCAATTCATAAAACAACAAATAAGTGGAAGAAGTTGTGTGATGAAGAATGTGAGCGTTATTAGATATGATTCAACAAAACAAAACAAAAGTGGCTAAATAAATACATAAGTGGTATTATAAGGCGGCATGTCCTGACTCCTTGAATGTGACTTCTGAGGGCGTGAGGATGAGGAATGTGAATGTAAGTAGATGCGATTAATAAACCAACAAATAAGGGCCGTGTCGTGCACAATTAAGCTGTTGCATGTGCTAGATGTTGCCACCAATGGACGGACGGACAGACAGACGGACGGAAGCCTTGTTTGTGAATAACGAGAGTCTTGAGATGACAGATGGGTGTCGCATGAAGGAGTCCCTACCGCCTGGAGGGTGACACTTACTAAGTCTGCCATGGTGACTTTCCCCAGCGGCATACAGGAGGGTCCCCTTAACACCACGCCCCTCCAAGCATTATCTTTTTGTTTTTGAGATGAAGAATGTTAACGTGCGTAGATACAATTAATCAAACAACAAATTAGACGTCGAGACACACTCAAACACACACAAACACACACAAACCCAGAAACGCATGTCAGCACACACACATACAAACATGCACATATTGGCTGACTTACCTTGTCCCTGGGCTGACTGTGATTCATTGCAGGCACGCCCCCTAGGTGTAGAGACACACACCAGCACACACAAACACACACAAACGCACACACACACACACACACACAAAACACAAACATGCATATATTGGCTGACTTACCATGTCCCTGGGCTGACTGTGATTCATTGCAGGCACGCCCCCCAGGTGTAGAGACACACACCAGCACACGCACACAAACACACATAACATAGCATATATTGGCTAAGTTACCATGGACTGACTGTGATTTGTTGCAGGCGCGCCCCCTAGGTGTAGAGACACACACCAGCACACACCAGCACACACACCAGCACACAAAAACACACATACATAACATAGCATATACGGTATTGGCTGAATTACCATGGGCTGACTGTGATTTGTTGCAGGCGCGCCCCCTAGGTGTTGAGACACACACCAGCACACACACCAGCACACACAAACACACATACATAACATAGCATATATTGGCTGAATTACCATGGGCTGACTGTGATTTGTTGCAGGCGCGCCCCCTAGGTGTAGAGACACACACCAGTACACACAAACACACATACATAACATAGGGTATATTGGCTGAGTTACCATAGGCTGACTGTGATTTGTTGCAGGCGCGCCCCCTAGGTGTTGAGACAGACCTGAGGCCCATCGTTTCTTTCCTCGAGGCCAAGGGAGTGACGACATCTGAAATTGTTCAGGTGAGCCCGGGGGTGTGCCAGGGGTGTGTGCAGGGGTGGGGGGGTGGGGGGGTCTTGCCCCATTTCAAGCGTGGATTTTTGTTAGTTAAGCGTGGCTAGCGCGCTCTGCTCATTGTTTCTATTCTCGAGGCCAAGGGAGTGACGACGTCTGAAATTGTTCAGGTGAGCCCGGGAGTGCCAGTGGGGTGTGTGTGGTGGGGGGGGGATGGATGGATGGATGATCTGGATTTGGGTTTTCAAAACACTTCATAGCTCGTACTTTGTACCTCGAACTTGAGAATTAGGCCTGAAAATTCTGACATTTTGGCCTGGGAATCGTTAATTCTGAGAATTATTGACAATTTTGCCTGAAAAAGATCGTTTCTTTTCTCGAGGCCAAGAGAGTACCGACATCTGAAATCACCCCAGACACACACACCACACTCACACACCACACGCACCACACACACCCCACACCCTTCCAGCTCATCTCTGGCCACCCCCCTGTGCTGAGTTATTCTATCGACCGCCTTGAGGACATGTGGGAGTACCTCAACTCACTGGGAGTGACAAACGTGCAAGGCTGCGTGACATCTAGGCCCTCCATCCTAGGCTTGGATGTCAACCAGAACTTGAAGAAGATTGTTGCGTGAGTAGGATCGCCGCCGTTGCTATAAAAATAGTTGTTGTTCTTGTTGTTGTTGTTGTTGTTGTTGTATTCATGCATTGTTGTTGTCTAGTCATATTTGCTGCCATAGTCGTTGTTGTTGAGTGACAGCTAGGCCCTCCATCCTGGGCTTGTATGTCGACCAGAACTTGAAGAAGATTGTTGCGTGAGTAGGATCGCCGACGTTGCTATAAAATAAGTTGTTTTTGTCGTTGTTGTACTCTTGCATAGTTGTTATCTAGTCATATTTGTTGCCGTAGTCATATTTGTTGCCAGACAGCTAGGCCCTCCATCCTGGGCTTGGATGTGGACCAGAACCTGAAGAAGATTGTTGCGTGAGTAGGGCCACAGGCGTTGCTATACAAATGGTTGTTGTTCTTGTTGTTGTTGTTGCTGCTGTTGTTGTTGTATTCATGCATAGTTGTTGTCTAGTCATATTTGTTGTGTGACAGCTAGGCCCTCCATCCTGAGCTTGGATGTCGACCAGAACTTATAGAAGATTGTTGCGTGAATAGGATCACTGCCGTTGGTGTACTACCTGGTGTTGGTGTTGTCGTTGTTGTTGTTGTTGTTGTACTCATGTATAGTTTTTGTCTAGTCATATTTGCTGCCATAGTCGCTGTTGTTGTGTGACGGCTACACACTCCATCCTGGGCTTGGATGTCGACCTGAACCTGAAGAAGATTGTTGCGTCAGTAGGAACACAGCCGTTGTTCAAAACTAGTTGTTGTTGTTGTTGCTGTTGTACTAATGCATAGTTTCTATCTAGTCATATTTGTTGCCAAAGTCGTTGTTGTTGTCTGACAGCTAGGCCCTCCATCCTTGGATTGGATGTGGACTAGAACTTGAAGATGATTGTTGCGTGAGTAGGGTCACAGCCGTTGCTATAAAACAAGTTGTTGTTGTACGCATGCATCCATCCATTCATCCATCCTGGGCTTGGACGTGGACCAGAACCTATCCATCCATCCATTCATCCATTCATCCATCCATCCATCCATTCATTCATCCACCCATCCATCCATCCATCCATCCATCCATCCATCCATCCATCCACCCACCCACCCATCCACCCATCCACCCATCCACCCACCCACCCATCCATCCATCCATCCATCCATCCATCAATCCATCCACCCTTCCATCCACCCTTATATCCATTCACCCATCCATCCATCCATCCATCCATCCTCCCTTCCATCCACCCACCCATCCACCCATCCATCCATCCATCCATCTATCCATCCACCCATCCATCCACCCATCCATCCATCCATCCATCCATCTACCTATCCATCCATCCATCCACCCATCCTCCCTTCCATCCACCCACCCATCCATCCATCCATCCATCCATCCATTTATCCATCCATCCATCCACCCATCCATCCATGCATCCATCCATCCATCCATCCATCCATCTACCTATCCATCCATCCATCCACCCATCCTCCCTTCCATCCACCCACCCATCCACCCACCCATCCATCCATCCATCCATCCATCCATCCACCCATCCATCCATCCACCCACCCACCCGCCCATCCATCCATCCATCTACCTATCCATCCATCCATCCATCCATCCATCCTCCCTTCCATCCACCCACCCATCCACCCATCCATCCATCCATCCACCCATCCATCCATCCACCTATCCATCCTCCCTTCCATCCATCCTCAGTAATTTAAAAATCATGATCGCAAGGACCTTCGAACCACACCAAACACACACCAAACACACACTTTTCCCACACCAAACACACACTTTTCCCACACCAAACCACACCACACACCAAACACACACTTTTCCTTCAACCTGAGGCCTCGTTATATGGTGTACTATTTATTTATTTATTTGAACACACCGAAGCTGGAGTCCAACAGTCTAGAAAAAGTAATAATAACGCCTGTTGGGGCGTTGGATTAGGGGAGCCCTGTCTTATGGCGGTAGAGAACGGGCTGCTACTTTACCTGGACAGTGCTACCATGGCGGTTGACAGCGACAGCGACCGCGACCGCGACAGCGAACAGTAAGGCGCACCCGTAGGGATTCGAACCCCGCACCTTCTGCCTGATTTCAATTAACTCAACCGCCAACAGTCTAACACCATCCATGTATCACCCTCGCAGATATTTGCAGTCTGTGGATACCGCACCTGAGACTATTGTCAAGTAAGGATCAATCTTGGCAGATAGGCTTTTTTGTACTTAGTACTTACTACTTTCATCCTACTCAGTGTACCGCGTCTTCCTCCCTGGTGAACTGTACACGTACAGCTGTATGCTGCATTCTGTTACTCATTTAGTCAGTCATGTACTTTCATCCTACTCAGTGTACCACATCGTCCTCCCTGGTGAACTATACACGCGCAGCTGTATGCTGCATTCTGTTACTCATTTAGTCAGTCATGTACTTTCATCCTACTCAGTGTACCACGTACTTTCATCCTTGCATGTTGCACGCTGCTGTTTGCATCCTTGAATGAAACGGCTTGTTGCACTATGACACATACTTAGGCAATGAGTTCGTGCTATAGTGATCATGGAATCACGTTGCTTGTTGCATCTTTGAATCAAACAGCTTGTTGCACTATGACACATACTTAAGCAATGAGTTCGTGCTATAGTAATCATGGAATCACGTTGCGTGTTGCATCCTTGGATCAAACAGCTAGTTGCACATTGACACATACTTAGGGAACGGCAATATGAGATCATGTGAGATCATGTCATCATTTGATAGCATATGGTGCAGGCAGTCTGCATAGGCTATAGTTACCCTTTATATACAATATCATATGATGCAATTTGAATGATATCATATGATATCATACTCGCCTTGAGTCATCATATGATATGCCGGTCCCATACTGCAGTCAAAATGTGAAACGCATACACATGCTCACCTCATCACCTCTCCCTCACCTCATCACCTCTCCTATGACTTCGTGCAGGTACCTGACGGAGTCAATTTGAGCCAATATGGCAAATTTGACTAAATTTGAGCGATGAAGTGTGCACAACTCCATACGGCTAGAAGGCGTATGGTGCGCAACTCCATGCGCCTAGATGGCTTTGTTACTTGGTCGCAACGAAGTTTAGTAGCTACTCGTCTACATGTAGTGATCCGGTTCCCATTTTCTTATCTTGAACTTGGTTATGGTACAAAGCTTCAGCTAGCGATTTGGTTGCTCGCCGTCTTCCACAGTAAAAATAAATTCCATTTTCTTATGATGACTATGCCCAGCGTGATAGTTTCTACATGTATACTGGGAGGGATAATGATTTGATTGTTATGCCGTGCAGCCTTAATGCTGGAGCTATGTAACATAGTTAGAGAACTGTACTGTATTGGTGGTTGGCCCCAGTGCAGACAAGCAGGCTGGCTCCCTCAACCTCATGCATAGTAACAAGGCTTACTACTTATTTATGTATGGGCCAAGCTCGGGCCTGAGTGTGCATGCCTTGAAAAGAAGTTGTGAAAAGAATTCCACCCCAGGAGGTAGGTCTCCCGACACAGATCAGCGACACTGAGGATTCAGTCCCAATGGCGTTGCCATTCCTACAAAGGAGTAAGCGCACTGCATGCGCACTTATGCATACCTTCTTACAGTTATGATTATGCAGTAGCAACAGGGTTGCACTCAGGGTTGTTCAGAACGCTGCTTCCTGCTTGAAGACGCAACGTGGGGAGGGGCCGCTGTGCTGCAGATGCAGATCTAGAGGGTCTGGGTGTGTCGCAGAAGCAGGATGGGGCTGGGACAGCGTAGCTGTCACCAACCCTTTTTAAATGGATAACCAGGGACCACCACAACACCCACATTCGACTTTGCAGTGCTTACTAGACTCAGATGCATCAGTGCCGAACTCAGACCAGGGCAAGCAGCATATCAACGGTTAGCAGAGTAAGCAGCATATCACACAAGGTTTCTCACTCAAACTCGAATTCGAAATTGAAACATAAATTACATAGCAGGTGTCAGAAAACTGTGGGATTAACACGTTTGCATGAAGACGAAGTAATGGCACTTATCCAGAGGTGAAATGAAGCAATGGAGGGAAATTAGAGGAAAGTTGAAAAGGGTCCCGAGAAAGATGGGGGGGGGAGAGTAAAATTGGTTGCGTCTGGACGCAGAGCTGGGGGGTCCTTCTGAACAACCCTGGGGGGGACCTCCTGAAAAGTTTCACAGAATGTCGCCAGATCCCGGGGATCGATATCATACCAGCCGCCCTAACATAGACTATTATCCGATACCCCAACTTGGGCCGTGCCTAGCTTTTTATTTCGTGCATCCTCCTGTTTTGTGTATTGATTTGTGATCGTTCAAAAGAAGAAGAAAAATAAAATGGCAAAAAGAAGACATGGTGAAATGGCGAAAAATGGTTTGATCGCGTTTACACTTTCCCGGGTATCCTGAGATGAACTTGTTTACTGCCGAAGACGGCGAGCAGCCAAATTTCTGGCTGAAGCTATGTAACCAAGTTCAAATTTTATGTGTATGTTGTTACAGTTCAAGAGTATCCAAATAGGAAGGGACTTGCCCGACCGTGGGATCAGTAGGGGCTGAAACAAAAAAGCACTAATAAACTGAACCCCAACCAATATTTTACAGTCGGGGGGACCTGAGTTCGTGCTTCGGTTATAATTTAATTATACGATTCATAGAGAGAGGATTCGTTACATAAACTCATTAAATCACTGCCGAGACCGGACAGCAGCACAGCCTGCCAAACATCAAATTTTATAACAGGAAGCACGAGGGTTTTTAAGGCACCCCCACAAACCTGAAAGACAAACTAGGTCAAGTCCAAAAGAGGAAACAAACTAGAGGCGGAAAGAAGAGCGGCAAGGGGAGCGTGAAGGGGAGGGATGCTGAGGCAGGCGATCCAGAGCACCAAGCCCAACAAGCACAAGAGCTAAAGACTAATCAAAGGCACTCGCGTTGAAAGAAAGAAAGAACGATTACAAGTGGCACTTGCTCTAGCAGTGGAAACACCACCGCTAATTGTGGGACTCGATATTTCATCCACTGTCTTTCGGCAGTGGAGCTCGAACTCCCGGCGCCATGACCTGAACACCGCAGTCAGACGCCTGATTGGTACACTGACCGCTTCATTACACATCTGACTTGTACATCACTGTTTTGTTAGAACGACGTTGATCTGACTTGTACATCACTGTTTTGTTAACACGATGGTCATCTGACTTGTACATCACTGTTTTGTTAGCTCTACGGTCATCTGGCTTGTACATCACTGCTTTCTTACCAATGCGGTCATCTGGCTTGTACATCACTGTTTTCTTACCAATACGGTCATCTGCCTTGTACATCACTGTTTTGTTAGCAATACGGTCACCCGACTTGTACATCACTGTTTTTTAGCAGTACGGTCATCTGACTTGTACATCACTGTTTTCTTACCAATAAGGTCGCCTGACTTGTACATCACTATTTTGTTATCACGACAGTCATCTGACTTGTACATCACTGTTTTGTTAGCAATACGGTCACCTGACTTGTACATCACTGTTTTGTTAGCAATGCGGTCATCTGAATTTTCTTTTTGCTCCCCACCGCATGACGGTCATCTGACTTGTACATCACTGTTTTGTTATCACGACAGTCATCTGACTTGTACATCACTGTTTTGTTAGCTCTACGGTAATCTGGCTTGTACATCACTGTTTTGTTAGCACTACGGTCATCTGACTTTTCTTTTTGCTCCACTTGCACTTCACTGTTCCGTCATCCACGGCGCAAGGCAAATGTACAGTGAGGCGGTACACCCCAGGGGCACTGATTTTGAGAGTCCGGCTGCCAACGTCAACATTGATATCTTCGGAGCTGCTCAGTTTTGACATGGGCACCACCACCTCCAAGAAACCCTTGCACTCCCCGTCACCAGGGGTGTATTTCAATGTGTGCTGAGGGGTCTCAGGCTCCTTGAACGACCAGGCAGAAGACTTAGAAGCATCCCCTGTGCAATTGGCGAATTTTTGTGGAGTTAATTTTCACTGAGATATAGCCCCCCCCACCCCCCACCCCCCCACACACACAAATCTCCCCCCCCCACCTCCACACCCTCCCCTCCCCCTCCAAAAGTGTCTACACCCATGCGATGTCACTCTGTGGTCAAGGGAGCAACCCAGGTTACTTAACAAACCATCAGTTGCTGAACTACATTTTGGTGCCTACCCCCCCCCCCCCCCCACACACACGCACCCACCCCCACCCAAATTGTCTACACACATGCGATGTCACTCTGTGGTCAAAGGAGCAACCCAGGTTACCTCAGAAACCATCAGTTGCTGAACTACATTTTGGTGGCGTGCCTCCCCCCACCCTTACCCCCACCCCTAACCCACCCACCCTACCCCTCCAGAAGTGTGTACACCCATGCGATGACACTCCTTGGTCAAGGAAGCAGCCCAGATTACTTCAGAAACTATCAGTTGCTGAACTTCAGTTTGGTGGAGTGTCTCCCCCCCCCCCCCCCCCCCCCCCATACAAATTGTCTACACCCATGCGATGACACTCTGTGTTCAAGGGACCAACCCAGGTTACTTCAGAAACCATCAGTTGCTGAACTTCAGTTTGGTGGAGTGTCTCCCCCCCCGCCCCCACTCTCCAAAACTGTATACACCCATGTGATACAACTCTGTACTCAGGAGCCCCCCCCCCCCCCCCCCCCCCCCCCCCCCCCAAGGGACCAACCCAGGCTTCTTTAGAAACCATCAGTTACTGAACTTCAGTTTGGTGGAGTGTCTCCCCCCCCCCACCCACCCACCCACCCACCCACCCACCCACCCACACCCAAACCCACACACCACCGCTACCACCCCTGCCACCCCAAAACCGTCTACCTCCGTGCGATAACAATCCGTGCCCTGTAGCGTGTTGCAGTAGTGCTTATCTTACCCATGTTTAATATGCTGACAAACAGGGAGCAGTCTGAAGACTGGTGTACCTTGTAAACCACCCCAGCCCACCCCACCCCAAGATTGTCTACCCCCATGCCATGACACTCTGTACTCGATATTGTGTTGTAGTAGTGCTTATGCTACCCATGTTTACTATGCTGACAAACAGTGAGCAGCCTGACCTAACCCACCCCAACCTAACCCACCCCTGCCACCCCAAAACTGTCTACCTCCATGCCATGCCACTCTGTACTCAGGAGTTTGTTGTAGTAGTGCTTATGCTGCCCATGTTTACTTTGCTGACAAACAGTGAGTAGCATGAAGGCTGATGTACATTGTAAACCACCCCACACACCCTACACACACACTACCCCGCAACCGCTCCCACCCCCTGCCACCCCAAAAATGTCTACCTCCATGCCATGCCACTCTGTACTCAGGAGTTTGTTGTAGAAGTGCGTATGCTGCCCATGTTTACTTTGCTGACAAACAGTGAGTAGCATGAAGGCTGATGTACATTGTAAACCACCCCACACACCCTACACACACACTACCCCGCAACCGCTCCCACCCCCTGCCACCCCAAAAATGTCTACCTCCATGCCATGCCACTCTGTACTCAGGAGTTTGTTGTAGAAGTGCGTATGCTGCCCATGTTTACTTTGCTGACAAACAGTGAGTAGCATGAAGGCTGATGTACATTGTCAACCACCCCACACACCCTACACACACACTACCCCGCAACCGCTCCCACCCCCTGCCACCCCAAAAATGTCTACCTCCATGCCATGCCACTCTGTACTCAGGAGTTTGTTGTAGTAGTGCTTATGCTGCCCATGTTTACTTTGCTGACAAACAGTGAGTAGCATGAAGGCTGATGTACATTGTAAACCACCCCACACACCCTACACACACACACACTACCCCGCAACCGCTCCCACCCCCTGCCACCCCAAAAATGTCTACCTCCATGCCATGCCACTCTGTACTCAGGAGTTTGTTGTAGAAGTGCGTATGCTGCCCATGTTTACTTTGCTGACAGACAGTGAGTAGCCTGAAGGCTGGAGTACCTTGTTAAACACCCCAGCCCAGCCTAACCTAACCCATTCCAACCCACCAAGCCCACCCAACCCATCCTAGCCTAACCCAACCCAACCAGGCTCACCCAGCCCAACCTAATCTAACCTAACCCATCCTAGCCCAACCCAAATAAGCTCATTCAACCCATCCCATCCCAACCTAACCTAGCCCAGCCCAACCTAAACCATCCTAACCCAACCCGACCGAGCTCACCCAAACCAGCCCAGCCCAACCTAACCCATCCCAACCCAACCAAGCTCACCCAACCCAGCCCAACCTAACCTAGCCCATCCCAACCTAACCCAACCGAGCTCACCCACCCCATCCCACCCCAACCTAGCCCAGCCCATGCTAACCCATTCGAATCTAACCCATCCCATCACAACCTAACCCAACCAAGCTCACCCAACCCAGCCCAATCCAGCACAACCAAGCTCACCCAACCCAGTCCATCCCAACCTAACCTAGCCCATCCCAACCTAACCTAACCAATCACAACCCTTCCCAACCTAAACCAACCAAGCTCACCCAACCCAGCCCAGCCCAACCTAGCCCAGCCCAACCTAACCCATCTGAACCTAACCAATCACAACCCTTCCCAACCTAACCCAACCAAGCTCACTCAACCCAGCCCAGCCCAACCTAGCCCAGCCCAACCTAACCCATCTGAACCTAACCCATCCCAATCTAACCCAACCTAACCCAACCAAGCTCACCCAACCCAGCCCAACCCAGCACAACCTAACTCAGCCCAGCCTAACCCATCCCAACCTAACCCAACCTAACACAACCCATCTCACCTAACCCATCCCAACCCAACCCAACCAAGCTCATCCAAACCAGCCCAACCTAACCCACCCCAACCTATCCCATCCCTACCCGACCTAAATAGGGAACGGCAATATGATATCATGTCATCATCTGATATCATAAAATGCCGGCAGTCTGACTAAGCTTAAGTTACCATTTATATACAATATTATATGATGCAATTTGTACGATACCGGTATCATATGATATCATACTCGCCGTTGGTGAACATCATATGATATGTCCGTCCCTAAACCTAGCCTATCCCACCCTAACCTATCCAAACCCTAACCCAACCCTAAACCCAAACCTAAACCCAAACCATCCTAACCTATCCTAACCCACAGAAGCTGACCTGTTGCTGGTGCACCAGAAGTGGATGAGTTCTCAGAGCTGTCATCGAGATCATACTGAGTGCTGGATGCGGCTGAATCAGCTACATCCAACCTAACACATCCCATCCTAACCCAGTCCAACCCATCCAATCCTAAACCTAACCTATTACAACCCATCTCAGCCTAACCCATCCCAACATAACCTAACCCATCCCAACCCATCCTAACCCAGTCCGACCCATCCCATCCCATCCCATCCCATCCTAACCCAACTCATTATAACCCATCCCATCCCATCCAAACCAACAAAGCTGACCTGTTGCTGGTGCACAAGAAGTGGATGAGTTCTTAGAGCTGTCATCTAGATCATACTGAGTGTTGGATGCGGCTGATTCAGCTTCATCCAACCTAACCCATCCCATCCTAACCCATCCCACCCTAAACCAGTCCAACCCATCCCATCCTAGGCCAACGAAGCTGACCTATTGCTGGTGCGCCAGTAGTGGATGAGTTCTCAGAGCTGTCATCTAGATCATACTGAGTGATGGACGCGGCTAATTAAGCTACATCCAACCTAACCCATCCCATCCTAACCTAGTCCAACCCATCCCAACCTAACCTAACACATCCCATCCTAACCTAGTTCAACCCACCCCAACCTAACCTAACCCATTACAACCCATCCCATCCTAACCCAGTTCAACCCATCCCAAACTAACCTGACCCATTACAACCCATCCCATCCTAACCCAGACCAACCCATCCCAACCTAACCTTACCCATTACAACCCATCCCATCCTAACCCAGACCAACCCATCCCAACCTAACCTGACCCATTACAACCCATCCCATCCTAACCCAGACCAACCCATCCCAACCTAACCTAACCCGTTACAGCCCATCCCATCCTAACCCAGACCAACCCATCCCAACGTAACCTGACCCGTTACAACCCATCCGATCCTAAGCTAAAGAAGCTCACCTGTAGCTGGTGCACCAGTAGTGGTGGATGATTTCTCAGAGCCGTCATCTAGATCATACAGGGTGTTGGATGTGGCTGATTAAGCTACATCCAACCTAACCCATCTCATCCTAACCGAGACCAACCCATCCCAACCTTACCTGACCCATTACAACCCATCCGATCCTAAGCTAAAGAAGCATCCCCTGTTGCTGGTGCACCAGTAGTGGTGGATGAGTTTTCAGAGCCGTCATCTAGATCATACAGGGTGTTGGATGCGGCTGCTTCAGCTACTCCCCTAAATTGAGACGTAGGAGGGGGAGGCTTAGGCTTCTGAAACAAGAAACAGGCAGTGGAAGAGGAAAGGGTCAGCTAGCAGTAGGGGCTGTCTGGCAGGGTAGAGCGGGGTAGGGTAGGGCGGGGTAGGGCAGGGAAGGGTAGGGTAGGGTAGGGAAGGGCAGTAGGGGTTGTCTGCCAGGGCAGGGCAGGGCGGGCGGGGTAGGGCGGGGTAGGGTAGGGCAGGGTAGGGCAGGGTAGGGCAGGGAAGGGTAGGGTGGGGAAGGGCATTAGGGGTTGTCTGCCAGGGCAGGGCAGGGCAGGGCGGGGCGGGGTAGGGCGGGGTAGGGTAGGGCAGGGTAGGGCAGGGAAGGGTAGGGTAGGGAAGGGCATTAGGGGTTGTCTGCCAGGGCAGGGCAGGGCGGGGCGGGGTAGGGCAAGGTAGGGTAGGGCAGAGTAGGGCGGGGTAGGGCAGGGTAAGGCAGGGCAGAGTAGGGCAGGGCGGGGTAGGACAGGACAGGGCAGGGCAGGTTAGGGCAGGGCGGAGTAGGGCAGGGCAGAGTAGGGCAGGGCGGGGCAGGGCAAGGTAGGACAGGGCAGGGCAGGGCAAGGCAGGGTAGGGTAGAGAAGGGCAGTAGGGGTTATCTGGCAGGGCAGGGCAGGGCAGGGCAGGGCAGGGCAGGGCGGGGCAGGGCAGGGCAGGGTAGGGAAGGGCAGTAGGGATTGTCTGGCGGGGGCAGGGCAGGGCGGGGTAGGGCAGGGTAGGGCAGGGCGGGGTAGGGAAGGGTAGGGAAGGGTAGTAGGGGTTGTCCGGCAGGGCAGGGCAAGGCAGGGTTGGGTGGAGTAAGGTAGGGCAGGGAGGGGTAGGGAAGGGTAGGGAAGGGCAGTAGGGGTTGTCTGGTAGGGCAGGGCAGGGCAGGGCAGGGCGGGGTAGGGTAGGGTAGGGCAGGATAGGGCGGAGTAGGGCAGGAAAGGGTAGGGTAGGGAAGGGCAGTAGGGGTTGTCTGGCAGGGCAGGGCAGGGCAGGGTAGGGTAGGGAAGGGCAGTAGGAGTTTTCTGGCAGGGCAGGGCAGGGCGGGGTAGGGTAGGGCAGGATAGGGAGGAGTAGGGAAGAGCAGGGTGATGCGGGGCGGGGCGGGGCGGGGTAGGGTGGGGTAGGGAAGGACTGGGCAGGGCGGAGTAGGGCAGGGCAGGGCAGGGCAGGGCTGGGCAGGGCGGAGTAGGGCAGGGCAGGGCAGGGTGGGGTAGGCCAGGCCAGGGCAGGGTAGGGAAGGGCAGGGCAGTAGGGGCTGTCTGGCGGGGCTGGGCAGGGCGGGGCGGGGCAGGGCGGGACAGGGCGGGGTAGGGTAGGGAAGGGCAGGGCTGAGAAGGGCAGGGGAGGGTAGGAAAGGGCAGGATAGGGCAGAGTAGGGCAGGGCAGGGCGGGGCAGGTAGGGGCGGGGTAGGGTAGGGCAGGGTAGGGCAGGGCGGGGTAGGGCAGGGCAGGGCGGAGTAAGGCAGGGTACGGTAGGGTAGGGCAGGGCAGGGTAGGGAAGGGCAGTAGGGGCTGTCTGGCAGCGCAGGGCAGGGCGGGTCAGGAACAGAAGCAAGTAGGCAGGTAAACCAGCAGGCAGGCAGGTAGGCAGGCAGGAAAGAAATAACACTAGCAGGCAAGCAGGGAAGAACACCGGGAGGCAGGCAAGTAGGTCGGTAGGGAAGAACACAGGCAGGGCGGGCCAGGAACACAAGCAAGTAGGCAGGAGTACAGGCAGGCAGGCAGGCAGGCAGGAAAGAAGGAACACATGCAGGCAAGCAGGGGAGAACACCGGGGGGCGGGCAAGTCGGTAGGGAAGAACACAGGCAGGGCGGGCCAGGAACACAAGAAAGTAGGCAGGTATACAGGCAGGCAATCAGGGAAGGACACCGGCAGGGAGGCAGGTACACAGCCATGCCGGCAGGTTCACCATCAACTAGCTAGGGAAGGTCAGCGTTCTCATCGCTGTTTGTTTCCTGATGACGCGTCGCCATTCCTTTGTTGCATGGCGACGCATGATCCCCCCGACCCCCCCAGGCTCCGCGCTTCACGCTCCGCCATGCGATGGCTATGCAACAATTCTGAAATCAGGCTTGGGTAGCCCAAGTAGTTACTCAACCTGGCCTACATACATCTGAAATTACAAACACTGCTTCCCACCGGTGCTGCTTTGGGTCGGTGTTCTCATCTACTGTTTTGTTGTTGTACAAATTGTCACAAATAAAGCGACTCGGTTTGACCCCAGTGCAACGCGCTGCCCCCCTACCCCCCCTGGGCTCTGCGCTTTGGGTTCCACCTTATACTGTGCTATGCCACAACCCTGAATTCAGGCTTGCGTCTCAAGTTTTGCTACACAACTGGACCTACAGAAATCTGAAATAAAGAGCACTTCTCACCGGTGCCGCTTTGGGCTTATTAAGGAATGCCTGCCTCTCATCCACCATAAACAAGTCCTAGGCACAGGCCAGGGTTACGTGTCGACAAACAGACAACAAGAAAGACAAACGGACAACGGGGTGACTGTGGGGACTGCGCCCAAAACACAGTTCAAACCCAAGTAGTTACTCAACCTGGCCTACATAAATCTGAAATGAAAAGCACTGCTTCTCACCAGCGCCGCTTTGGGCTTAGGAAGGGAAGCCTGAATCGCGTCCCCCCCTCGGGCCCCACCACCCCACCACCATAGCCACAAGGCCAAGAAGCATGGACAGTACCATGGTATGGAACAGGAGCCAAGGTCCTGCCACACACTGCACACACCCCACCACCCCACCCCATCCCCCACCACCCCCAAGTAGTTACTTAACCTGGCCTACATAAATATGAAATTAACATTGTAAATCTGAAGTGAACACTGCTTCTCACCGCTTTGGGCTTATTAAGCCTGCATCGCATTCCCCTCTCGGGCTCCGTGCTTCTACCTGGCCTACATAAATTTGAAATGACAAACCTGTGACAAACACTGTTTCTCACCGGTGCTGCTTTGGGCTTATTAAGGGAAGCCTGCATAGCATCAAGCTTTCTCAAAGTGTCTTCTCCGTTGTCTCCTGATAGAGCATCGGCGCTCAGGTAAACTTTATTTCCACTGCAAGGGAACAATGGTGGTTGTTGGTTGTGGTTGTTGGTTGTGGTGGTGGTGGTGGTTGGTGGTAGTGGTTGTTGGTTGTGGTTGGTGGTGGTGGTGGTGGTTGGTGGTAGTGGTTGTTGGTTGTGGTTGGTGGTGGTGGTTGGTGGTGGTGGTTGGTGGTGGTGGTTGGTGGTGGTACACTTTATTTCCACTACAAAAGGAACAATGGTGGTTGTTGGTTGTGGTTGGTGGTTGTTGCTGGTGGTGGTTGTTGTTGTTGTTGGTGGTGGTAGTGGTTGGTGGTGGTTGTTGGTGGTGGTGGTTGGTGGTGGTTGGTGGTTGTTTTTGTTGGTGGTTGTTGGTGTTGTTGGTGGTGGTAGTGGTTGGTGGTGGTTGTTGTTGTTGGTGGTGGTGGTAGTGGTTGGTGGTGGTGGTTGTTGGTGGTGGTGGTGGTAGTGGTTGGTGGTGGTGGTTGGTGGTGGTGGTGGTTGGTTTGTGGTTGGTGGTTGTGGTTGGTGGTGGTGTTGTTGTTGTGGTGGTGGTAGTGGTTGGTGGTGGTTGGTGGTGGTGGTGGTTGGTTGTGGTTGGTGGTTGTGGTTGTTGGTGGTTGTTGGTGGTGGTGGTTAGTTGTGGTGGTTAGTTGTGGTTGGTGGTTCTGGTTGGTGGTGGTACACTTTATTTCCACTGCAAAGGAACAATGGTGGTTGTTGGTTGTGGTTGGTGGTTGTTGCTGGTGGTGGTTGTTGTTGGTGGTGGTGGTAGTGGTTGTTGGTGGTTGTTGTTGGTAGTGGTTGGTTGTGGTTGGTGGTTGTGGTTGTTGGTGGTGGTTGTTGGTGGTGGTTGGTGGTTGTGGTTGGTGTTGGTTGTTGGTGTTGGTTGTTGGTAGTGGTTGTTGGTGGTACACTTTGTTTCCACTACAACGGAACAATGGTGGTTGGTGGTTGTGGCGGTTGATGGTTGGTGGGTGTGGTGTGGTGGTTGGTGGGTGTGGTGGTTGGTGGTTGGTGGGGGTTGGTAAACTTCGTTTCCACTGCAATAAGACAATGGTGGTTGGTGGTTGTGGTGGTTGGTGGTTGTGGTGGTACACTTTGTTTCCACTGCAATAAGACAATGGTGGTTGGTGGTTGTGGTGGTTGGTGGTTGTGGTGGTACACTTTGTTTCCACTGCAATAAGACAATGGTGGTTGGTGGTTGTGGTGGTACACTTTGTTTCCACTGCAATAAGACAATGGTGGTTGGTGGTTGTGGTGGTACACTTTGTTTCCACTGCAATAAGACAATGGTGGTTGGTGGTTGTGGTGGTTGGTGGTTGTGGTGGTACACTTTGTTTCCACTGCAATAAGACAATGGTGGTTGGTGGTTGTGGTGGTTGGTGGTTGTGGTGGTACACTTTGTTTCCACTGCAATAAGACATTGGTGGTTGGTGGTTGTGGTGGTACACTTTGTGTCCACTGCACTACTACTACCACTATCACTACAACCACAACTACTACCACTACCTCTACTACCACCACTACTACTACCACTACCACCACTACTAACATTACTACCACCACTACTACTACCACGACTACCACTACCACTACAACCACTACAACCACTACTACTTCTATTACTACTACTACAACTACTACTACTACTAGTACTGCCAGTACTACCACTACCACCACTACCACAACAACCATAACTACTACCACCAGTACTACCAATACCAATACCAATACCCTCCTCATCCTTGATCCCTTGGGGGTCTCATCAATCCACTTGTATAGTTTGATATTATCGTTCAAATTTATATTCAGCCACTAATTCATATTCACTTCCCCCAACATCATGCACTCTTGCTTAATCTGGGGTCCACCCTTCAAGGTGCAATCCCTCAAGCCGTGAATCCACTACCCTCCTCACCCTTCATCCCTTGGGGGTCTCATAACTCCACTTACCTAATTCCATATAATCGTTCAATTACATACTCCCTCCCTCCCACATATTCACTCCCTCCCATATACCTCTCACTCTGGCTTAATCTGGGGTGCGCCCTTAAAGACGCTATCCCCTCTGGCCATGACTCCTCTACCCTCCTCACCCTTCATCCTTGGGGGTCTCATCGATCCACTTGCACAATTCCATGTAATCGTTCACACACATATTCACTCCCTCCCATATACCTCTCACTCTGGCTTAATCTGGGGTGCGCCCTTAAAAGGTCCCATCTAGCCGTAAATCCACTGCCCTCCTCACCCAGTTTTTTTTTTTCAAATCTGAAAGTGGGTTTTGTCTAGCTTTATAGTTTTAGGTCTCCTCCAGGGAAAGCGTCTTGGTGCCTTGTATAGCTTTTGTAGATTTTTAGGTCCATTAGGGTTATATACACAAAATAACTTTTTGTTTTCATTTTCATAGAGAGAAAACGGGGTCAAAACTAGCGATCGGGGAAAAATCCCTGCCTTAATCCCTTCGGAATCTCATCAATCCACTTATATATTTTCATATTATCATTCACATCTATATTCAGCCACTTATACATATTCACTTCCTCCAACATCATGCACTCTTGCTTAATCTGGGGTCCACCCTTCAAGGTGCTATCCCCTGTAGCCATGACTCTTCTACCCTCCTCACTCTTCATCCCTTGGGAGGTCTCATAAATCCACATGCATAATTTCATATTATCTTTCACATACATAGCCAGCCGCCCTTACGTATTCACTTCTTCCCCTATACCTCTAACTCTGGCTTTATCTGGGGTCCGCCCTTCAAGGATCTATCCCTTCTAGCCGTGACTCCACTACCCTCCTCACCCTTCATCCCTTGGGGGTCTCACCAATCAACTTGTAAATGTAGTATTATTGTTCACATCCACATTCACTCCCTTCCATATAGTTAGTCACTCTTACGCCCAACTCACTCTAGCTTACTCTGGTATCCTCCGACAAAGTTGCCATCCCCCCTGATCGATACTGCACTACATATTCACTCCCTCCCACATAGCCAGTCACTCTCAAACACAACTCACTCTTGCTTACTCTGAGATATTCCCTCAAAGGCGCCATCCCCCCTGATCGATACTGCACTGCATATTCACTCCCTCCCACATTATCACTCACTCCCACACACAACTCACTCTTGCTTAATCTGGGATCCTCCCTCGAAGGCACCATCCCCCCTGGTCGTAACTGCACTACCCTCCTCGTTCTTGATCCCGGTCAAGGCCTTCCCAAAAGAGAACCCCTTCTTTGCCGGTCCACTGCTGGTAGCTGCTGCTCTGCTGCTGTTATTGCTGCTGCTTGTTTGGCGCTTGAACCAACTGTCTATGCTAATTTCCATAAACAGTGCCTTGCCCTTGCAGGCATCCGGAATGGGAGGGACTGGGATGGGGACGTACGGGGGCATGCTGGCAATAACTGTTTGTCTACCTTCTGATTTCCTCACTCCGGGAGCCACGCCACCGTGCGTTCGTTCGCTTATTTTCTATTCGTATGCACAGCTTCAGCGGATTGAGTTGGAGAAGCCGCGCAAAAGGTGGGGAAATGGAGAATAATGCGCTCAGAAGACTTCGTCTAGTTTCGAATGTGGGGAATTATGCGCTCGGGGGATCCTGCCTACTACCGAATGTGCAGCTTTGGCTCTTGGAGCGGTAAGGGCAGCGAAAAATTGGGGGAAAGCTGGTTTGGGAAACGATCGGCAAGGGACAGTAGGTCGTATAGAAGATTGTCCCTGTCGTAGCCAGTAGATCGGTGCCAGTAGATGATGATTTTGCAGGTCGTCGGTTTGCGTTCATTCATGTGTTCCCTCACCTGATCCACCTGATCCCGCCTGATCCCTGTTGGGCACTGGCGAGGAGGGCCCGCGGCCCGCCCTCCAGCCTTGCTGACGTCATTAACGACCACCTGGTACGGGAACACCTGCCTAGTACCTGGAGGCGGTACTTAGGCAGTACTCTCACATAGACCTGGTAAGATGGCTACGACCCCTCTTGCTGCGACTGATGCCTAACAACTGCTAATTTAGTGACTGCCTAAGAAACCGTATCAAGAATGACAACTGGCTGAGAAACTAGGGAGGACTGAAAAAATAACTTCCAACAGTTCTCAACGAAAAGAAGAAAGGTTGGAAAGGGGGTAGTGAACACCTTCACTATAATAGGAAGCCAGCTAATCATATCAAATTTCCAGCTGAATAAAAAGGGTGGAGCCTCTCTGAAGTAGACAACTTAGAATCAAGGGGGCGAATAGGTCAAAGTTGATCAATAACTAGCTGGTCAGTCATTTCCATCTGGGTGAGGGCAAGCCCTTTTGGAGGCAGATAGCTCAGCATGTACTGGCTGCTGGTCATCTGGGTGTGGAAAGGGATTCCTTTTTGTTTTGAAGATGTAGGAGTCTGTTGTGCACTCGCTTGGGTCACTACTCAGTACTCACTTGGTCTGTTTACCGGGCCCAATAGCAAGTTGGCATCTGGGCAGTGGGCACCTGTTCGGCAGCTATTGGTTCCAATCGATTCAAGTCCATCCAACCGCTTCCAACTGCTTACATAGCACGCGACACACAGCAACAGTCTTGCAAATCTGCAACCCCCCAGGCCTAAGAGCCTGCGACTCAGGCTTGACCCCCCCTCCCCCTCCCTATGGGGAGGGCTGCACCACAACTAAACCCCTGATACGGGGATGTCCGAGAGGAGGGTAAATCCACTCCTCTCCACTCTAAATTTGATGTAGGATGAATATTTACATGTATATCCCCCCCCCCCCCCCCCCCCCCAAGACCCTTCTTAACTTTTTCAGGTTTTTATAAAGACAAAACTCAGGCAAAATTTCAACTTTTCCTTTTTACAACATTTGCAGCAGGAAAAAAAGTACACTGCCACCAATCAAGACTGCAAGAAAACCACACTGCTATCTTGGTTGGACCTTTTTATTTATATACAAATTGCTGGTCTCCTGCAATGATTGACCAATTACCAGCTGTTTATTTATTTAGGCTGCGACATGTAACATTGAGCCACATTAATTGGCAAAGACCAATCCCCTTCCCTCTCCCTCCCAGCTTCATTCTGAATCCTCTGGGTGGCTGTTTTGTTTGAGAGATCCCACACTCCCCCTTATCTTGGGTGTGTGTGTAGGGGGGGGGGCGGGGGGGGGGGGATCCTTTCTCACAAAAAAGCTACCAGCAATGCGGCTACGGAGCTTGCTATGGTAGCTACCGATAGTAGGACCTAGCTGCATTTTAATCATTTGTACAGTTGACACTGATCAGAGACTAAGCGATCCCGACCCTGATACTGACCGATGCGGTATGCCAGCATGTCAGGGCTGGAATTGGCCTGCTAGGGGACTTCCACAGCTACACATGTCAAAGTTTCCATTTTGGGTGACCTCCCCAACATCATAATCAAACCCAAGTACCCAACTAGGTGGATTTTACCAGGAGAGTCAACCAACCGACTACTTGCTGAAGGGATTGCGTTTCTAATTTGATTCTAACCTGAACGTGCATGTCTTCAAACTGTCTGCAGCACTATGGGTATCGCGCGGGGCGACTTGGAATATGAAGACAGTGAGCAGCCCAGAGTTGGTTGAAAAAACATGTAACAGATCAATCCAATTCAATTCCGCAGCACTTTGATTGTGATCTTTACTCGGGAGTGTGGTGTAGTAGTGTTTACTCAGCCCACAGTCGGTGAGCAGCCTGGAGGCTGATAGACCATGCATGTAAGAAAGTTAACTTGATTCTAAACGCTGGGGTGGCTCCTACTCCTCATCCTGCCACCTGATACAATCACCGTATTATTCACCGAAATTGAAGACAAAAGAGCGTCTTGAACATCTCTTCATGTCCACAAATCAATGCCATATCCAGGGGGTTATGACCATCCTACAATGTGGCAAGGCACACGTTGCAATCAAGGTCAGCAATGGTAATGATGGGTCTTGAGGATCAGGGGTTTATTTTCGATTTGTCTGCGCAGCTCCTTGGCACCTCCCTGAGGCAGCCACTATGCTGCACCCAGATATTTCGGCAGTTCTGGACGGCAGCTTTTGTCAGCTTCAAGGTGCACTACGTTACTTCATGTTCGGCAGAAGAGCCAGTCAGGGGAGCTGCCTAGGAGCTGCTGCTCGTAGCTGAATATAAATACAGTGTCGGGGATATTGTTTCTATGACAATGAGTGCACAGATGTATGTCTGGTGTGTGAAGCTTTGAACCGCATGACTGAAGGTATACCAAATGTACACGTGATATCCATTAACACACACAAACCAAAAACCTTACCCAAAGCCTCCACAACACGCCATGCCATGCTATGGACCACCAATGCACCAACCCTCAACCCAACTCAATTACACACAACATGTAAACACTACACATCACAATAAAACACAACAATCCCTAACCTGAATAGCCAGGCAGACAGAGGAGCTGCCTAGAAGCTGCTACATGTAGCCCAACATGAAAACAGTGCTTTCTTACCTTGTCCTCAGTATTTACACTTGCTCCTGCTTTCACCAAAGCCTGTGCGCAGTCAAGGTGGCCCAATCCAGCAGCTACATGCAGGGGTGTCTTACCGCTCTGCAAAGTAGATACAATTAATGCTTAAAGTGATCAGATGTTGTGCAAGCTGTGAGTGGTCTCATGTGCTGAGCAAATATCCCCACCAATGCCCCATTCCACCAGCACCTAACACCCAACAACCAGCTCTCCGATGCCGTTGACTCTCAAACCGAACTCCAAATCACCCCCAACTGCACACACCCCAAGTCTACCTCTACCAGCAACCCCCACCAGCAGACCCCGACCCTACCTTCAACCCCTAACCCCAGCCATTCCCTTGAACCCTACCCTCAAACGCACCCTCAACCCCCAACCCTCTCGGAAAACCCCAACCTTACATGCAGACCCCAAACCCAGCCCTTCCTCTAAACCCCAACTCTTCTCGCAAACCCCAACCCCAACCTTACCCCATAAGCCTGACCCTACCCTAAAGGCCCAACCCCAGCCCTTCCCTCAACCCCCAACCCTACCAACAAACTCCAACCCCAATTGAAAACCCCGTCAGCAGCACTGTCCTACCCTCAAACCCCAACCCTACCAACAAACTCCAACCCCAATCGAAAAGCCCGTCCACAGCACTGTCCTACCCTCAAACCCCAACCCTACCAACAAATTCAACCCCAATTGAAAAGCCCGTCCGCAGCACTGCCCTACCCTCAACCCCCATACCCAACCCTACCCGCAGTCCCCACAGATATTTTAGCAGTTCTAGACAGCTGCTTTTGTCAGCTTCAAGGTGCACTAGGTAATGTTATGTTGTGCAGAAGAGCCAGTCAGGGGAGCTGCCTAGGAGCTGCTGCTCGAAGATGAAAATAAAAGCAGTGACGAGGATGCTGTTTCTATGACAATGAGTGCATAGATGTATGTCGGTGTGTGAAGTTTGAACCACATGACTGAAGGTCTCACAAATGTACACATGAATATCATAGACACACAGAAACAAAAAACCTTACCCAAAGCCTCCACACCGTGCCACTCCATGATATGAACTGACCAAGGCACCAACCCTCAACCCGACTCATCACAATTGCACAACCCATCCCACCACAACCCATCACAATAAATTACAATGCAACCTTACCTGCCGCTGTACACAAGTGTTACTGCATGGTCCCCCAACAATCAACAAACAATCTGCCTCCCCCCTCCGCACTACCATATTGTCAAGACTGAAATCAGGGTGTACTTGCAAATCAGTTGTTAACAATGAGGTGCAGCATGCATGAAGATCGTGGTGTGGAAATTAATGTACGCGTGAATACAGGAGTTAAGTTCATAGTGATAGTAGCTTGGTGCAGGGGTGTATCACCGTCCTGCAAAGTAGATACATTGAAGGTGTAAGGTGATCAGGTATTGTGCAAGCGGTGATTTTGTACCGCTTTCACGTTATCAGCGCTTGCACAATACCTGATCGGTAAGCGGTACATTAGGTATTGTGCAAGCGGTGATTTTGTACCGCTTACACCTTATCAGCGCTTGCACAATACCTGATCGGTAAGCGGTACATCAGGTATTGTGCAAGCGGTGATTTTTCTCATGTACAGAACATCTAACCACACCAAATCCCCATACCCGTATGTATGTATGTATGTATGTATGTATGTATGTATGTATGTATGTATGTATGTATGTATGTATGATGTATGTATGTATGTGTGTGTGTGTATGTATGTATGTATGTATGTATGTATGTATGCATGCATGCATGTATGTATGTATGTATGTATGTATGTATGTATGTATGTATGTATGTATGTATGTATGTATGTTTGTATGTATGTATGTATGTATGTATGTATGTATGTATGTATGTATGTATGTATGTGTGTCTGTCTGTCTGTCTGTCTGTCTGTCTGTCTGTCTGTCTGTCTGTCTGTCTGTCTGTCTGTCTGTCTGTCTGTCTGTCTGTCTGTCTGTCTGTCTGTCTGTCTGTCTGTATGTATGTATGTATGTATGTATGTATGTATGTATGTATGTATGTTACAGTCCAGGGTTAACTCACTAGGCTAAGAGACTTCTCCAAACTCGAAAAATCAAGAAACGCTTAAAGATTAACTGGAGGGACTAATTGAAACTACTATAAGTGATAATCTGGTCCACAACGAAGCATAAATCGGAGGCATACAAGTTAATCAATTCTAATTTGACGTTGAAATGCGGTGTAGCGATGCACATTATTACTTTGTCCATTGCATCCACATTGGCTCCGGCATTCAACAAAGCCTTTAACAGCCAAGGTCACCCTTCGATGCAGCCATATGCAGGGGTGTTGAATTCCCTCCCTGCAAGGTTGGAACAGTACAAGAGTTTAGCAATCAGACGTTGTGCATGTGATGCCCCCCCTTGGGCAGCTAAAAAAAAAGAAGAGCTGCCTAAGGCTTGCCAAGTCTTAGCAAGCTCAAAGCTGCCTCAAGTTGCCCCCCCATACACCAACCACCGCCTCACCAACACAAATGCACCACAAACACTGACGCCAGAGCTCCACGCACGGAACAAATGCCAATGCCAACCCCAGCCCCACACTTTCTCGATCAAAACCACAAGCAACAACACCCCACCATCAATCCACCAAATACCCTAACCATCAGCACCCAACAACCAACAACAATTAACAACAACCCAAACTGCAACGCCATTGATCCCAACACCCAGCATTGCAACACCTCCAACTAACCCAGCTCCCCTGCTCCAGCCCCAGCCCTACACGCAACTCCCACCCCCAACCATAACGGGCAAACCCCACCCGCAACCCCCAACCCCAACCACTAATCCCACCCCTGACCCAACCGCTTGCAAACCCACTGCTCCCCATCACCATAACTACCTACAGGCCCTCCTCCACACACATTTACAGTCACATACAATGCAGTGGATGTAAGCAAGACACAACCAAGCAGTCGCATTGATTAACACAATTTTTTTTGCACTGCAAAATCGGCAGGAATGAAATCAGGGTGTGAAATCAATCAATCTGTGTGGATGTGGTGCAATACGAGGTTGATTGTGCTTTGAAGTGTTTGATGTATGCATGAACACAAATCCACATTTCACACCAGTATGCATGTGTACATACAAACATTTGGCATGTGCTGCAATGATATTCACTCTTACTTTGGCATCAGTATCCACCTTGGCTCCGGCTTCCACCAAAGCGTTTAGGCAGTCAAGGTGGCCCCCTTGTGCAGCACAATACAGTGGCACCAACCCAGCCTTCAAGGCAGAAAACAATGTTAGAGTCAAGTGATCAGATCATGTGCAAGCGGCTAGTATTCTCATGTATGATTGTGTCTATGTGACTGGGTGTGTATGTGCGTGAGCGGTTGACTGCTACTTGTAGATACATAAGATATCATAATAACTATTAAAAATTTCTTCTCGTTTAATTCAAACCTTATCAAACATAATGTTTTCTATCTTTATAATATAAAGTGCATTTCATTATATAATGCATCTCATCCTTAACAGCTCGTCTGCCATCAACCAAGATAACACAACACCTGCAGATTCTCTCGGAATAGGAGGTGACTCAGTTATATCAGTCAAATTCAATATTCAAAGTGTGTGCATGTACATAACATTACACTTCACACTAACAAGCACGCGATCATGTTTGCAGGTGATGCAACGACACTCTTTACCACACTATTTTTTCTTTGGTTACACACTGCAGCTGCTAGACAGCTCCGCAAGCTAGCCTTTGGGCTCAGCCCCAATATTTCAGCAGTTATGGACAGCTACGTATTCTATTGACACCCCTACATATACAAGGCTCACATTTGCATGCTGCTAGTCTATCTTGCTTGAAAAAAAATGGGAAATCCATTCAGATAGGCCCAGACTACCTGACCATGAGTTTGTTGCCTGCTTCACGACTCACGCGAGTGGCACACGACCTAGATCCTACTCAACCAATAGAACAATTGGAGGGAGGCAGAGTTACCTCATCATCATCAGTGCAGTTAGTTGGGCCCGGGGCGGCCCTCTTCAAGAGTGAAAGGATTCCAGCAAGATCTCCTGCCATGCATGCCTTACACAAATTTCTGTAACTGACTTTGGCCTCTGCCCGCATGACTGTAACTGCACGTGTAAGGTGGGTGTGGGGGTAGAAGAGGAGATGCTGGTTGGGGGTACAGGAGGTGGGAGTAGGGGTAGTGTGTGTATCTGGGCGGGTGGAGCTTGGAGAGCTATTTGGGGGGGGGGGGGGGGGGGGGGGGGGGGGGGGGGGGCTACATGTGATTGATCAGTTTGCAAGTGTGCGTCATCTACTCAATTCATGTCTGTGTGTGCATGGACAATGTTCTGCAAGTGAGTTTGAGCAACAACTACTCCCTGAGTGTATATATGCCCCATATTACATGGAAGTCTGTGGGTTGGGCAGTGCTTGAATGAGGATGTTGGGCTCCTCTCCCCTAAGGACTTGGTACTGTTAGTCAAAGGCTGATTTGTGTTATGTTCGTTCCAAGGTCGTTATGAGTGCCCTGACAATTTAAAATCTCTCTTGCAGTACATTTCATTCACCTTGCATCAATTGCGCTTCGTCCCCATCACTCGGATCAGGTACTTATGTGTGTCAATGTCCAGGGGGTAGTCAATTAAGCTGAAGGGACTTGCCCAAACTCAGACAATCAAGATAATTCTAGACCTCGACGAGGGAACGCAGCCAGTGGGCACATATTCTGGATTCTAACCTAGCCTCTACTCCTCCAAAATCTCACTATCCCACCACACCGCCTATAACATTCAACACCAACCTTGAACTCGTCCTACCTTTCTTCTGCCTTTGTTGCATTGCCGTGTTAGGCTTGAACTTGAACTTGAACTTGGTGTTAGGCTTGGGGCTCTTCCCAGCTGGTGTCGCCAGATTGCGTGGTGCGGTGCACATCCGATTTGGGGGCGGAAAGGCTCTCGAGTGCCACACTGGCTTCGAAACGGTAACAGGCGCGGCTAACTTCCAAAGGTTCATAGTTCCGATGATCTTGGGGCAAACGCGGAAATACAAGAGACGAGAAGAAGATCCCAAGGCTTGGCTAATAGAAGGAGATAATACAGAAAGAGATCAGATGAGACAGAGAGAAAGACAGTCGGCACGGGGTGACGGGGGTAGGTAAGCATACTACAGGGAGGTGTATAATGTTCACAGCCTCCCTCCCAATAGCATCCCAAGCACCACCATCATCAAATAAAGTGTAACCACGGTTTTATCTTTTGTCTGTTAGAGATGTAATTAATGTAGGTTTCCTTCCGCACTTGGCTGTAGGGATGATCGGGAATGCATTGGAGATTGGTTCGTGGGTGCATCATGCTTCCGGGCTGCATCCGTGATCAAAATAATATTGTCGAGTCTCTACCTTCGTGAGACCCGCCGCTACTTGGCACAATCTATAGCCCAAGTCAAGGTACTAGGGAAAGGTCCTCGCAGGTTATGTCCGCGAGATCTGCGAATTCAATATTTCTGGGCAAGGCTAGCAGGGGCGAGGGAGGGCTTCATTTTCTACGGCGCTGGAAGGCGAAGGTTGGTAAGCGCTTTGGAGAAAATGTAGGCGCGAGGGGAAACCTTGGGCAAATTGGGAATTTATTGCGTTCGTTAGGCCTTCTTATTCCGTTCTGTTTTCTAGGCAAGATTGGTCGGCCCTGGCCGAGTATTGCATCGGTAATCACAACCCTAGTAGGCTACGAAACGCCCTAGGGTAGTTCCTTGGGTTCTGTTATCACAAGGTTGTTTTTTATTGTTCAGGGACCTGTCGCATATGTAGTCGTCATGTCAGCCGCATATTCAGCTGTCACCTGATATCTGCCGCATACGGTATGCACCATCACCTGATATCGGGCACAGCTCGCACAGTCTGTCATCGGTCTTGGTCTCGCTATTCACGCGCCATCACCAATGGCATGAAGGCACATCATGCGCGCACCAGAACCGACCATAAGTGGGCCCCAGACACTCTGCTATTTTAGTACCCGTCACTTTCACGGGGGGCAGGCAACTGATGACGCCCCCCTTATGATCACGAGGATCTCGCATCTATCGAGCCTCCTGTAACAGGAGATTCCATATTTCGATGATAATTTGCAAAACCGACCGAAAACAATTGATTGCCGCTCCAAAATTAGGATTTGGTTAACAGTTGGTTAACACGTTAAAATGCGGTTGCTTTTTGGCAGAAATGAGGCAGAGTCCGTTGTCGAATGGTTCAAAATGTGCGCTACACCCAACGCTTAGTATAGTTTCAGTTCATAGTTCCAATTAAAAACAATGTTTTGGAAAGCTCTGGGCAGCGCATGGGAGTAACGTTACAGGAATATAAACAGATGGCCGTGCGGTAAAACTACTTAAATAATAGCATCCAGTCAGATCCAGTGGTTTGATAAAACAGGCAACATCTCTCTGCCTTCCAGATCCATGTTGGCCATCGAGTAATGAAGAGGAATCCTCTCCTCAGTTTGAGGGAAATAACCAGTCTTCTTTACCGTATCTGTTATGGCAAGGGTAATTCAAAAATAAGTTGTAGCTAAATTATCTGGGCCCATTTTTGCCCAGATAATGTACCGGTAGCTACACTCGGCTACACTCCTTTTTTTGCTTTCTTATGGCCTACCTGCTGGTATACGTGCACTCAGTACATGAGACCACCCACAAAGTCTGTTGGCAAAGGATTCGCGATTAGGTAATAGTTCGCATGCATGCATACGGTAGTCCAGATTAGACAGTTACTCGTTTTGCCATGCCATTTCCTTTATGTGTGTCCATGAGTTTGTGTGTGTTTTCCCTTATGATGTTCATTTGCCCTGTGTAGCGGAGCTTTTTTGGAGTCCGTCGCGGTCTCGCAGACGCAAATTTCGCCCGCACGGTTCACTTTATCAATGCTTTTTATTTTTAGCCTTTCCTGTCACGGTTGGGCAAGTCGCTTAAGCCTAGTTGGCTACTCCACCTACCTTGCTGCAAGCAGAGAGATCACGAGGTCCGGTTGCGTGGCTTTTTTCTCCCAAGTAATTTGTTCGCTTTTACATTTTCCATGTCCCGGTAATGATGCTTTTCACTGCCGAAGACGGCAAGCAGCCAAATTGCTGGCTGAAGCTATGTAACTAAGTTCAAGTTCATTTTTCTCCCGTACCAAGTTCCAGAAGGGATATCCCAATGCAGGGTTATGCAGCTCGTCTGCATTTTTTTAGTTGTTAAAGGATGTGTCATGTGCCGAATTCTTCCCACTGCGAGCATCCCAAGTAACCTCTAGGCATCGTGCTCCTCTGCTAACCCCGTTCACATGTCAATCGGTACGCCTGACCGCTGATGTTCCACTTCCTCTAGAAGCTAAGTGTTATTTACAAATCAATAATCTGCCTTATTACAAGGCGTGAGGATGAGCAGGTCAGTCCGCTGGCTTGCAAGAAGTGGTGTTTATTACACAACCCATGTTTTCTCTTCGCCCCACAAAGTTATCAAGCCAAACGTTCTTCGTTTTGTGAGCCCACTCCAAAGGCGACGGGGTTCTCCATGGAGGACCCTCTAAGCGATCACAATATCACACCATTAAAATCTGCATACGGTAGTATGCTCCCTGCTATAGTACGATCAGGGGGGGACTTGGAATTGGAAGACTGTGAGCAGCCCGGAGTTTGCAGAAAACTATGCACTGAAACAAACTAACAATCCAATATCACATTATCCACACTCAAACTAACCTAGACATGATGTGTACTTTCCAAGCGCTAAAACTTGCACCCCGGAGTATGGCAAAAATTGAAAGTAGTACGAGCTGCCACAGGACGTGAGATTGAAGGAACTCTCCCGTTTGCATGTACTGGAGTGGGGTACAGTATTGTCAATACTACCTAGGCTACTCCTGTCCTACCAAAGACGGCGAGCAGCCTTAACGGCTGGAGCTCTGTAACCAAGTTCAAGTTAATCCTGCCCACGGAGGGTGGGCAGGGTACTTCAGGAGGACTCCCAGCTCTGCTGCCTGAGTCGCAACACGTTTTATAGCCTGCGTCCTGTACTCCTGTGACGCAACGGACCCTTTCTTCTGGTAAACGGAACCTTTCCACGTTGCGTCCTGCGATGCAACAGACCCTTCGACGTTGCGTTTGGGACGGAGGATGCAGCGTCCTGGACAACGCTGGCAACCAAGATAAGTTACTCCTGCCCATCGAGGGTGGGCCTTGAGTAGCCTGAAGGCGGATAGACCATGCCACTAAAACAAAAGCCATTCACACTTTTAAACAGGAGTGCAAGACCAAACATGAAGCCTGAGACTTCAGTCAACTGCCGAAGACAGCGAGCAGCCTTCAAGGCTGGAGTGTGCTCCCTGGTTTCCGTGGGTATCGCACGGGGGGCCTTCGAATTGGAAGATGGTGAGCAGCCCAGAGTTGGCAGAAAACGCATGTACCAATTCAAATTCAAGGCTGGAGCTAGGAACTAAGTTCTTCTTCAAATACCACACTCAACACCAGCCCACATGGAATGCCCTGCCGGCTGATGCTCTATCAACCAGCTGTGCCTGTTAAGACAACGCTAGCACCTCTAGTACGCTCATGCGAGTGGTCAAAACCAGGTGCACCTAAGACAAAAACTGGTCGTCATGGAGCTCGAAGTCACGAATAGGCTTCAAAAATAAGTAATGATAACGCCTAGTGGGGTGTGGTATTAAGGGAGCCCCGTCTTACGGCGGTAGGGAACGGGCTGCTACTTTACCTGGACCTGGATGGCGGTAGACAGCGACCACAAACACTAAAGCACACCCGTGGGGTTTCAAACTCGACACCTTCTTCGTTTAAGGAACACTGCCATTGAGCCATTCGTCGAAACGGGTATAAGTAGGCTTGAATTTAAGATGCTACTTGTAGCACAAGTGCCACTTTACGCACCTTCGTGTTTTGGGGGTGCTGTTTTGCCCCCTAAGCTGCTAGTAGCATCCCGAAGGCTACTAGGAACACCATCGAACTACGTAGAGACACCTGCTCCTTTCCTTGACCCCCCCCCCCCCCCCCCAACCCTGGCCACGAAGCTCCACTAAGGCTCATAGCTATTTTAACATTACTGTTTGTCCTTTCGGCTTGGATGACCCCCCTGGAAGTTGCGGAATGGGCTTGTCTTGGGTCAACAATGGCCTGCCTATGACAATGTCATGTACTGGTAACCAGGTATAGTTTTATGTACATCATTGGTTAAAAATGAAGTTGTTGAACAGGTGTTGTGCACCCTGAAAAACTGTTTAACAGCCTGAACAGGGTCCAGGCAGCCGTAGGGCTGTAGTTGCATGTTGCGGGTTGAGAGACAGAATCCCCGATCGGCGTGGGACGTTGGCCTCGGTCAACGTCGAAGACTTGGGCATAATCGGCACCGCCCCTGCCGCCCCTGGTAGTGCGGGTTCTGTACTGAGGTTCAGCCCTCATTGGGGGCCGGTAACAAAAATGCAACGCCATCTTGCAACGTCAAACTCTCTCTAATACATGTTTTGGTCGTTTAGCTGCGTCAGCCCATCTTTGACAGGCCCACGTGGCCAACGAACATGCCCACAAACGTGCCAATGGCGTAGCCCAGGGTGGACACCAGGATGCTTGGGACCATGAGGGTGGTCCAGCCCTTGGCAGTGGCCAAGCCTGCAACAGTAGATGGACCTGCAGATGGATGGTTAGGGTTGGTTTAGTTGGTTTGGTTGGTTTGGCAGTGGCCAAGCCTGCATCAGTAGATGGACCCGCAGATGGATGGTTAGGGGTGGGTGGGTCGGTTTGGTTGGTTTGGTTGGTTTGGTAGTGGCCAAGCCTGCAACAGCAGATGGAACTGCAGGCGGAAGGTTAGGGGTGGGTAGGTTGGGTTAGTTTGGTTGGTTTGGCAGTGGCCAAGCCTGCAACAGTACATGGACCTGCAGGCGGCTGGTTAGGTTGGTTTGGTTAGTTTGGTTGGCTTGGTTGGTTTGGCAGTGTCAAAGCCTGCAACAGTACATGGACCTGCATATATATGGATAATAATGGGTGGGTTGGTTAGGTAAGTAAGGTTGGTTTGGCATGGGCCAAGCCTGCAACAGTAGATGGACCTGCGGATGGATGGTTAGGGGTGGGTTGGTTAGATTAGTTTGGTTGGTTTGGCAGTGGCCAAGCCTGCAACAGTAGATGGACCTGCGGATGGATGGTTAGGGGTGGGTGGGTTGGTCTGGTTTGGCAGTAGCCAAGCCAGGAGCAGAAGATGGACCTGCAGATGGATGGTTAGGGGTGGGTGGGTTGGTTTGGCAGTAGCCAAGCCAGGAGCAGAAGATGGACCTGCGGATGGATGGTAAGGGGTGGGTAGGTTAGGTTAGTTTGGTTGGTTTGGCAGTGGCCAAGCCTGCAACAGTAGATGGACCTGCAGATGGAAAGTTAGGGGTGGGTGGGTTGGTTTGGTTTGGCAGTAGCCAAGGCAGGAGCAGAAGATGGACCTGCAGATGGATGGTTAGGGGTGGGTGGGTTGGTTAGGTAGGTTTGGCCAAGCCTGCAACAGTAGATGGACCTGCAGGCGGGTGGGTGGGTTGGTCGGTTAAGTTAGTTTGGATAATCGGGTTGGTTTGGTTAACTGGGTTGTTTTGGATAATTAGTTTGGGTTGGTTTGCGTTGGGATAATCTGCCTGCAGACGGTGAATTGCCTGGAGGCTGAAATAGCATGTAATCAAAGCGAACCCACCTCAGTTGGGTTGAGTTGAGTTACATTCATTTACAGTTAATGTCAATTGAGCGACGTGAATTGAGTTGGACGGACTCAATTTATCAGTTGCGCGACTTGACCTACATTTGCACGAGTCAACTCGAGTCGAGCCTTTCGTGTTTCCATTGATTGCACCTTAACTGCAGTTTTGAAGTAAGGAGTAGAGAGAAGTACAACTCAAGCCAAGTCCAGCCAACTTGAGTCCCCAAAAGAGACTCGAATTGGGCTACCTAAAATTGACTTGAAATGGTCTGGACATGACTTAGTAAACAGGATTTGCAAAGAGTGGGACGCGAGTCAACTCAATTTGAGGCCAATGGAAACACATATGTTTTGCCAATTTCTGTACAACACACGTACTTCAGGCCCTTAACTCAAGTCAAGAGGTCATGAGTCTTAACATTTTTTGTTGATTCGGACCAAACCTGCCTCACGCCTCGTCATACGTCGTAACCTTTATTTATCGATTTAGCTTTTTAGAGACCATATTTAGATATGTGTGTGTGTATATATTATATATTATATATATTTATTATATATGTGTGTATATATATTATATTATATATATTTATTATATATGTGTGTATATATATTATATTATATATATGTGTGTATATATTATATATTATATATATTATATATATATATATATATATATATATATATACATATACATATATATACATATATATATATACACACACATATATCACTTGAAAAGAGCTATAACCAAACCTACCTCCGATGTTGGCATGGTCTTGATACGTATAAATATCACTTGAAAA
The DNA here is from genome assembly GCA_022414725.1 of Microglena sp. YARC. NCBI lineage: Eukaryota > Viridiplantae > Chlorophyta > Chlorophyceae > Chlamydomonadales > Chlamydomonadaceae > Microglena > Microglena sp. YARC. The sequence continues at coordinate 80,908,495 of CM039463.1, forward strand.
AGAGCCACTAATATAACCAAACCTACCTCCAATGTTGGCATTGCTTGCAAGCAGGATCTCCTGCCGTGTGAACCCAAGCAACTTCCCAAGGCCCAAGATGAGCACCACATGCCCGGTTAGCGCAACAGCGCTAAAAAGGAAAAGGATGGGGGCTGTTCGTACGACCAGCTCCACGTTGGCACTTGCACCGATAGCAGCGCAGAAGATCTGGGTCAGGAGAGTGGTTACAGTTAGTGCAAGAGATGCTTTCTAGTGTTATTGATGTTATATAGTGTTCTTGATGCTATGTAGTGTTATTGATGTTATAGAGTACTAGTGATGTTATTTAATCTTAGTACGCCACATCCCACCACCACACTGCACCCACCACCACATCCTAGATATTCACCCACCACCACATCCCACCACCACACCTGAAACGCCCCACCATACCCAGAACTACACCTCATACACCCCCCGCAACACCCCACCACACCTCATACACCCACCACCACACCTAAAACACCATACCCACCACCACATCCTAGTTCCTCACCTGCATTAAGATACGAGCCATTCCCTGGGCAGAGGGTACTATAGGAATCATCAGCTTGGGCATCACACCACACCCACCACCACACCTGAAGCACCATACCCAACACCACACCCAGCTCCATATCCTAGTTCCACACCTGCATTAAAATGCGAGCCATTCCCTGAGCAGAGGATACTAGAGGTATCACCAGCTTGGGCAGCACACCACACCATACCCCACATTCCAACACCATACCCAACACCACATTCTAGTTCCTCACCCAACACCACATCCTAGTTCCTCACCTGCATTAAGATACAAGCCATTCCCTGGGCAAAGGGTACTGTAGGAGTAATCAGCTTGGGCACTACACCCACCACCACACCTTACACCACATCCCAACACCATACCCAACCCCACATTCTAGTTCCTCACCCAACCCCATATCCCAGTTCCTCACCTGCATTAAGATACGAGCCATTCCCTGGGCAGAGGGTACTATAGGATTCATCAACTTGGGCACCGCCGTAGCTAGGATGACGGTTAATGCAGTGATCAGGGTGATGGTGTGGCCTTGAATTCCCCAGGCCTTGGAAGCGATCGATGATATGTGACAGATCATGGCTGAGAGAGCTAGGGCTGTGATTCCTTCAAGAACCTGGGACGGTGGAACACACAGGTGTCAGGAACATGGGTATGATGATGATGACGATGATGACGACGGGGTGATGATGATGATGATGGCGATGATGGCGGGGCGATGTTGGCGGGGATATTGATGATAGTGATGATGGCGGGGATAATGACGGTAGTATTGATGGCGGGGGTGGTGATGATGATGATGATGATGATGATGATGATGATGATGATGATGATGATGATGATGATGATGGCGGGGATAATGATGATAGTGATGATGAAGGGGATGATGCAGGGTGGTGATGATGATAACGATGGCGGGGGTGATGATGATTATGGTGATGATGGCGGAGATAATGATGATGATGATGACGGGGGTGATGATGGTGATGATGATGATTATGGCGGGGGTGGTGATGATGGAGATGATGATAGATATGATGATGATGATCACGCCGGGGGTTATGATGACGACGACGGGGCGTTTGGAGCGGCACCTGCCTAAAAACCAAACCAGAAAACCATGAATAAAAAAGAAAAAGGACTCACCATGATGGGTTTATATGCTGATGTGCTATGTCCCCCTGTTGTTTTTGGTGTTTCTGTGCTTGAAGCAGCATTTTGAGCAGCACTCGAGGCAGCATTTTGAGCAGCACCACTTGGAGCAGCATTTGGAGCAGTACCTGCCTCCGGAATCAATGTCGGTTGTGATGTTTCTGCGTTTGGAGCAGCACCACTTGGAGCAGCAGCATTACTGGGAGTAGTAACACTTGGAGCAGCAGCATCACTAGGAGCAGCACCACTGAAAGCAGCACCACTAGCAGCAGCATCACTAGGAGCAGCACCACTAAAAGCAGCAGCACTAGGAGCAGCACCTGCCTCTAGAATCAATGATTTCGAGGTTGACGGCTGGGCTACCTCATCGAGTAGTGGGACCTTGTTTTCTAAACTTGCCTTTTCCTTGTCGGACAGTATGCTCTTGGCAAGCGAGAATATCGATGTGAAGTATATAGTGAGGATGAGGTCGTCTGCAGCCAGGCCAGCGCCTGGAGGAGAAAGGGGATGGGCTTGGGTTGGTGTTGGGTTGGTGTTTGGTGGTGTGGGGCTGCGTGTGGGTTGGTCGGGGGGTTGTTGGCCAGCACCTGGAGGAGAATCCAAATGGGGTCCGGATGGTGTGGTGTGGTGTGGTGTAGGGTTGGTGTAGGTTGGTGTGCGTTGGGTTGGTGTTGGGTTGGGTTGGTGTGGGTTGGTGTTGGGTTGGGCTTGTGTGGGTTGGTGCTGGGTTGGTGTTTGGTGGCGTGGGTAGGGGGTTGGGTGTGGGTTGGGTGGGTTGAGGGTTGGTTGGTTGGCCAGCACCTGGAGCAAAATCGGGAATGGGAAGTTGAGCGTAACATTTTGCCTTGACTCCGTTATTTTCAGGTTGTGAAGTTGAGCATGAGCTTTCGCCTCAAATTCGTTATAATCGGGTTGTAAAGTTGAGCGTGAGCTTTTGCCTCAAATCCGTTAGAATCGGGAAGGGAGGTTATGCACAAAGTTTTGGTTTGAAGGTAACTAGGATCGTTTACATATAATCTCACCATCAATCCCGAAGTGGGAGCTTAGGGAGATGAGGTTGAGCAAGGCTTTTTAGCCTAGGTCACCCCTAGACTGTAACATACATGTAAATGATTAAACAATAGGACGACAGATAAAGGTAACTATAGCACACAGGATTCAAACGCATAGGCCTAGGCAAAGATGCAACCCAAGAGGTGCTCGAGAGGACAGACTATAACAGACATTTGGACATTCATATAGATGAACAAACAACAGGAAGACAGGAAAAGGTAACCAAAATAGACAGGATGCAAATGCAAATGCATAGGCCTATGCAAAGATGCAACCCAAGAGGTGCCAGAGTGAGACTAGACTTTGAACATTCATACAAACATACGGACCATCGTACCAAAGACAGATGCACTGAGGTGATTTGAGTCCGCCACAGCCATGTAGTTGACTGCCCCGCCAATGTGCCTTGCTGTCAATGCAGCTGCTATCTTCCACCCATCTACCCCAAAGTGGGGGCCAAGGGGTATGATGTAGTAGGCAAGGAGCGAACCAGCCACTGTGCAGAAGGAGCCTAGAAGGAACGCGGCTAAGATGCGTCCTGTTTCTGCAAGAATTCGCCTTCGGAAAGGGGGGTAAGGGGGGACATGCACGAACTGTGGGGAAGTGTTTGCGTGTGTGTGGGTGGGGGGGTGGGGGGGGGGTATGATGAGGTATGCAAGGAGCGAACCAGCAACGGTGCAGACGGATCCAAGAAGGAATGCAGCTAACATGCGTCCTGTTTCTGCAATAATTTGCCTTCAGAAAGGGGGGGGAGGGGGCGAGGGGATCAGGGGGCAAGAAGGGTGGAGAGGCACGGACTGAGGGTGTGTGTGTGTGAGGGGGTATGATGTGGTATGCAAGGAGCGAACCAGCCACGGTGCAGATGGAGCCCATAAGGAATGCGGTCAACAAGCGTCCTGCTTCTCCAAGGATTCGCATTCAGAAAGGGGGGGAGGGGGCGCGAGAGGGGGTCAGGGGGCAAGGGTGGATAGGAACGAACTGTGGGGAAGGGTTTGCATGTGTGGGGGGTGGGGGGTGGGTATGATGTGGTATGCAAGGAGCAGAACTACAGACATGAGCAGTATAGGGATGGCTAGCGGCAACCAGTACTTGTACACCAAAAATAGTTCAGGGGCATCGGGGGGCAACACACATGCACACGCACACACGCAACAGGGGCCACACACACACAGTTACTTGAGATCTTCAGACATGAACACTTGAACACCACGACCAGCTCATGGGCACTAGGGTGCTTCACACACACACCACAGGCCACACAAACACACACTCACTTGAGATCTGCAGACATGAGCAGCATAGGGATGGCTAGCGGCAGCAGGTACTTGTACACCACGACCAGCTCTTGGGCACTGGGGGGCTGCAGACACACGCTCACAAACACACCATGCGCCACATACACACACACCATGCGCCACACACACACACACTCACTTGAGATCCGCAGACATAAGCAGCATGGGGATGGCTAGCGGCAGCAGGTACTTGTACACGATATCCAGTTCTGGGGCACCGGCAGGCAGGAGTCCTGTATTGGCCATGAACATGCCCACCAGAGTAGCTACTAAGGCCCCGCTAAGCTCCCTCCCCACTTTCGTCTTTTCAGACCTGTCTTGAGAAGCAGCGGTTTGGAGCATCTGGGTTAGAGTGAGTCTATTGGGGTGAGTTGATTAGAGTGATTCAATAAGAGTGAGTCGATTGGTGTGAGTCGGTTAGAATGAGTAAGTTATATTGAGTCAATTAGAGTGAGTCAGTTAGAGTGAGTCAATAAGAGTGAGTCAATTGGAGTGAGTCAATTAGGGTGAGTCGATTATAGTGAGTTAATTAGAGTGAGCCAATTATAGTGAGTTAATAAGAGTGAGTTAATATGAGTAAGTTCATTATAGTGAGTTGATTGGAGTGAGTCAATACAAGTGATTTAATTATAGTGAGTCAATAAGAGTGACTTAATTAGAGTTAGTCGATTAGAGTGAGCTAACTAAAGTAAGTCAATTAGAGGGGATCGATTATAGTGAGTCAATTATAGTGAGTAAATCAGAGTGAGTCAATAATTTCAGTGAGCTAATTCGAATGGGTCAATTAGGGTGAGTCGATATAGTGAGTTCATTAATGTGAGTTACTGAATTAGTGAGTGCGTCAATAAGAGTGAGTTGATTAGAGTGAGTTGATTAGAGTGAGTTGATTAGAGTGAGTTAATTAGAATGGGTCAATTAGAGTGAGTTCATTAGAGTGAGTTCATTAATGTGTGTTACTGAATTAGTGAGTGCGTCAATAAGAGTGAGTTAATTAGAGTGAGATGATTAGAGTGAGTTAATCAGAATGGGTCAATTAGAGTGAGTTAATTAGAGTGAGTCAATTAATGTGAGTTACTGAATTAGTGAGCGAGTTAATTAGAGTGAGTTGATTAATGTGATCTCAATTAGGGGCCTGAAGGGGCTGTAAGCCCCGAAACGATTGAGGAAAAAATGAAATCGACCTTCAGAGGGGGCAAATCTTGACCCCCCAAAAGGGGTGTGTGGGGGGGGCGTGCAACATAGCCTAAAAACAATTTTCAAATTCTCAAACACCCCAAACTTGCTAGGCCAGCTCATAATCAGGGCTAGGAAAGGGGTTTTGCTTGACAACTTTGTCCAACTTTGTCAAAATCCACATGTAAGACCACAAACAGATAGCTCTCGTTGAGAGCATCACTATACGTTTTACTACGCCCCCCTAACTATTCAGAGTGCAAGGCATAGAAAAAACTTCCTGGAGGCTCACTGGGCCTATTGTAATCTATTTATCTCAGGGTTGAATAGATGACTGACTCCTAGTGTTGACCAATGGTGTTTTTCTTTACTGCGGCTGGACCGCGACTTGTCGCAAATTAGTAGTGCCCCTAATAAGTAGTGTTGCAAATTAGTAGTGCCCCAAATTAGTAGTGTTGCAAATTAGCAGTGTTGTAAATTAGCAGTGTTGCAAATAAGTAGCGCTGCAAATTAATAGTGTTGCAAATTGGTAGTGTTGCAAATTAGTAGTAGTGCAAATTAGTAGTAGTGTTGCAAATTAGAAGAGTTGCAAATTAGTAGTGTTTCAAATTAGTAGTGCCGCAAATCAGTAGATGCTATTGTCTTCACCTTCAGCGTTCAACCAGGTCTCCAATTATTTGAAAAATCCTTTGAGAGCACCTGAGCAACTGATCGTCGTCTAAAATGCAAAAATACGCTCTGTATGTCTGGAAAGTCTGCTTCGTGTGGTATCTGGCTTGTCGACTATGAAGTCGTTAAAGAAAACTAGGGAGTCAGTATGTTATTCCGTTAACGGACTATGAGAAATACATAATCAGAGTCCGTACACGAGTCCTGAACAGTCTGCACATTTGGTAAATCGACGCGATATGCCAGTTGACGAGTCACCTTGCAAGATGCTTGCCCCTTCTGCCTTACCACGGCTGCTGGCACAGCATTAGCCGTTACTAACACGCCCACCAAAGGGGGGGGGGCTGGGGTGGGGGGTGGGGTGGGGGGGGCGGGTAGTGCATTCGATGCACAGCATTGGCCGGTACTAACACGCCCACCTAAGGGGTGGGGTGGGGTGGAGTGAGGGGCAGTGCATTCGATACACAGAATAGGATGGGACAAAGCATATACATTGATCTATTAAAAATCCTAGTCTTAGCTCAGGGGCAGAGGTTCTGCGAAACCAAATTAACCCATGGTAGCCACTCTCCAGTAGGTACACATGCATGCAAACGGGAGGGTTCCCTCAATCTCACGTCCTGTGATCGTTCGTACTAATTTGCAATTTTCATTTTTTTACTAATCCTAGCTGTGCACAGCCACCACAGTGAGTTAGCATGCATGGATTAGATAATGTGGGGAACTCGAGGTACTGTTTCTGTCCCGCATGCCTTACAGGTCATGATTAGGGCTATCGAGTACGATATCGTTGATAAATATTGTATGGTATATCGTACAATATATATATATATATATATATATATTGTGTAATATGTCATACGGTATCGTCTGATATTTCGTACAATATCATACAATATACCCAGAAAATACCTATATTTATTGTACAAAAGATCATACAATAGCGTATGATCTATCGCCTGATAATCTTGGAACCAGATGGATATTGATAACCATGTACACGAACACAGTCAAACATGTATCCTATTAAACACATTCAGATACATTATATCAGGATTTTCAAAACTATGAAGTCCATTTACTAGCGACAAGTTTCGGGGAAGGGGGGGGGGGTATTTCTGACTAGTTTAGCCAGACCCATGCGTCGCCACGCAGCGACAGGATGGCGACAAAATGGCAACGCGTCATATTTAAAACAGTTGACAAGCGAGTTCATGATGTCCTCCCCAGCCTTGTCTATTCTGTTGAATCATTTTATATTGCTCTTACTTGAATCATGTTATAATGTTGTAATTTGAATTATGTTATAGTGTGGTTGTTTTAATTTTTTTATACTGTGGTTATTTAAATCATTTTATTTTGTGGTTATTTGAATCATTTTGTACCGTGGTTATTTGCATGGTAGATGAGGGAAATGGTGGGTGGTTTACTATGCAGTCTAATACCCAGATGAGGGAGCTGCCTGGAAGCTACGTATTGCCAAAACTTATAACAGGATATATGGGATATGCATTATGGCCTTGTGTTGGTTTACAGTGGTTTTCATTCTGGCTTTGTTCGGGTTTTCATAGTTGGAATTAGTTGTGGCACTGTGATGGTTAATTGGTTTACAGTGCTGGTTTGTTCAGTGTTACCATGTAGGAGAGATCTCTTACCAGAGGCCCACACATGCAGCCAGTATTAGGCCAGCCCAAACTGCCCATGGGGAGGAGTGCACGACAGCTGCACCTATACTCGCTCCCACTCGGCAAGCTACAATGGGTCGACGAGCATGAGTCAAGCTGACAGCCCTTTTCGGACTGGCCACATCGATTGTTCTGTGGCTGAGGGGGGTGTACGAAGTGCTTGCGGGGAAACTGGCAGCTGAGCAACTAGCTGACCGAGTTCTTACTTCCAAGCTGCTCGCACAGACGGAATGATGAGTCTTCGAATGTCTGGCGCAGGCAAACCTCAGTAGAGATCGATCTGCTAGACAATTCATGGTGCTGGATCCTCGATCTTAACCGGGTGGATTATAATTATGGAATTGCTAGATTCAAAGACTTGGTTGCATCAGGTCGAGGGAAGTGTTCAGCTTCATGCCGAAGACTTGAATATCCGGGAACCGAGTTAGGGGTCATGCCGGGCCTGGTCGACCACTCCTAGTCACACAGTAGTACAGAGCTAGCAGCAGCACGAGCATACATTTGAAATGTGTTGAGAAGATTGGCGGAGAGGTTTGGGCTGATGATTCGAATATCTACCGGAGCTACAGGACTGGCATGGAAGGCCGCCGTGTGAGAGCGAGGGAATATCCAGGGGAAACATTTTTGACCGACAGTACAGTACAGCGTGCTGTTATTTTCGGTTTGAAGCTGTGCCAAGATGACACTAAATTGCTTACAGTCGGACGATATCTGCCTAACGAATCGCTCCGAGGCTGCCTGCCGAATCGCGCCCATCGAATCCGCTCAACGATGCTTGCATTCCCTACTGTCACTTGACCTCGAACACTTTTTGTGGCTTTAGTTTCAAAGTCTAAGGCATTTTGTTTCGTTCTTGGCTTGTAGCATTATGGAAAAGGCTAAAGCTGCTGGTACCCCCCAGAATATTATAGACATCGTCTCCACCCCAGAGTTCTTGCATTCTTGCTTGAGGAAAGCCAAACTTGACCCTGATCTGGTCCAAGATGTCGTTGATGCTTGCGACATGAATGAATTGACTGCTATCTACCTCGGATCCGGAGAGCTGGCCGATGGAGAGGCCGAGGAGAAGCTGTTTCTAATGGAGGACGAAGCGCGGTCAATATTGGCCATATGCAAGCGCCAGTGTTTGAAAGCGGGCGTTAAATTTGGAGATGGCAGCGTTTACGAACCCAGCCCAGAGGACGATGAGGAGGAGCCAGGTTCGTGGCTATTTTTCAAAACCATTCGAAGGCGTAATTACTCTTGGTTGGTTACCGTTCTCCTGCCTGTTTCGCCAAGCTGCATGCCCAGGGTTGATATTAGCCAAGAGTAGATTGCCAGGTCTACGCCATGTTGCCCTGCAAGGCCCTGGAGTGCCATGATGCACTACAAAATGGGCAAATGTTATTTAATTTTGATTTTTGACTTGCAAGTTTGGCAGCTGTCCAAGCAGTGACACAGCTTCTTCCTGAAATCACTCAAGCTGTAAGCTAGCTGTATCAAATACAAATTTGTGATGCTCTTGCAAATGCCCTCTGTTTTTGAACTTGAACTTGATTGCATGGTTGTAGCCAGCAATTTGGCTGATCGCCATCTTCGGCAGTAACAATAACAATTCAAATCAATGCAACTGATCAAAATACACTTGATCCATTATCTTCATACAGTCATGGAAAAACAAGGTGTCTTCTCACAACCTTCCAACTCTGTATAGCACATCAACTAATGTTATATACTGCCCTCTGTCCCAGCTAAGTCTGGAGATGTGTGAAAGCCATCGTCCTAGCTGCATGAGATAAATTTCTACCACTGTCCTCCTATCGCCAACTCAACTTAGGAGCCCACCATTCAGCGTCACTGCTTAAGTAAATCGCACATTCCTGTTTCTCCACTTTCCTAACTCTCTGTGAGCTGCGCAATCATAATGATGTCTCCATTCGTCCATCTCTCCATGACACACCCAACCATTAATTCTTCGCAGAACCTCCAGCAGCTTCAACGCCAGCCCCAAAGCCAACTGCGTCTCGTCCTGCATCTGAGGTCATGCCTGTAGCTCAGCCTTTGCATGTAGCTGAGATCACGCATGTAGCTAACAAAACAGCACTGGAGCCTGCATCATCAGGCCCGCCTGAGGATGCCCCAGCAGATCCTATCAATTATGCCTCTGTGGTTAAGCATTCTGCACACTCCCCATCAAAAAATGTTGCCACTGCAACCACCATCCCAGCACCTGCCACCTCAGCCAAGCCAGTATCCAGAGCCACCACCCCGAAGGCCTCGCTCCCCAAAGCTGCCGTGCCAGCCAAGTCTGGAGCCACCCGCACGGCCTCCAACACAACTTCTACCGCAGCTGTAACATCCTCGCCTGCAGCAAAGTCAGTAGCCCGCCCTGCCTCAGCTGTAGCTCGGGCGAGCAGAACCCCAACGCCAGAAAAAGTGAAAACTCCCACCTCTACTGCCAGGCCAGCATCAGCCGCTAAAGAAAGCAAACCCCGTCCTCAGAGCGCTCCTGCCAAGCCTACACCTTCATATGCCCGACCTACCAAGTCCCAACAGGTATGTTACATTATATCACATTGTCATTGGCAGGGTCTTAAGTTCCACAAGGTGTGTCACATTATATTACATTGTCTTGGGTCAACCCCAGTGTCGACCTAAGACAAGCGCACTCCACATCCTTCGGGGAGGTCTTCCAAACATCCTCAGATAATCAGCTGAGTGTAGGTGTGCGTATGTATGTCTGTTACAATCCAGGTGTAGACTAAAAGGGCTTGCCCAACGGTGATAGGAAGGGCTGAAAAAGAGCAACATTGGTGAGTGTAGATGTGGAGTTTGTAGCAAAAAAGTATAAAATCGTGGCACACTGGGGTTGAGGGCTAAGGGAGATATTACTGGTAAAACCTGCGTGTTGCATGGTCTGTTCTAGTCTTCTAGATTTAAAGGGGCACATGCTTGTTCAGCCAACTCTAGGCTGCTTACCGTCTTCCAATTCCAAGTTTCCCCGGTGCAATACCCACAGAAACAAGGGTGGGTATTAAGAAGCAATTGACAGTTTAAATACCATCATCCCCATCATTCCAACCATCCACACACCAGATTCCCACCGTACACACACCACATACCTATCATCCCTACCATCCCTACCATGTACACACTACATACCTATCATTTCCACCATACACACACTGTCCCATCATCTGTGCCATCCACATCCTTATCATCTACAAACCACATCCCTACAATCTACACACCACATCCATATCATCCCTACCATCCACACACTGTCGCAACATCACTACAATCTCTAACATTCGCACTCCACATCCCTATCATCCCTTCCATCCACACACTCTCCCATCATCCCTACCATCTCTACCATTCACACTCCACATCCCTATCATCCCTACTATCCACACACACATCCACACCATCTACACACTACATCCATACCATCCCCATCACCCCTACCATCCAAGCACCACATCCTTACCATCCACACACCACATCCATACCATCTACACTCACCTCATCCTTATCTCCCCTACCATCCACACGCCACATCCATACCATCCACACTCTGTCTCATCATCCCTACCTTCCACCCACCCTCCTGTCAACCCACCCACCACCCAACCTCCTGTCCCCCTCCCCACCACCCAACCTCCTGTCCCCCTCCCCACACACCCACCCTCCTGTCCCCTCCCCAACACCCACCCTCCTGTCACCCTCCCCAACACCCACCCACCCTCCTGTCACCCTTGCCAACACCCACCCTCCTGTCACCCTCCCCACCACCCAACCTCCTGCCCCCTCCCTACCACCCACCCTTCTGTCCCCCTCCCCGCACCCCCTCCTGTTCCCCTCCCCACCACCCACCCTCCTGTCCCCTTCCCCACCACCCACCCTCCCCCACACCCACCCTCCTGTCCCCCTCCCCAACACCCACCCTCCTGTCCCCCTCCCCAACACCCACCCTCTGTCCCCCTCCCCAACACCCACCCTCCTGTCCCCCTCCCCAACACCCACCCTCCTGTCCCCCCCCAACACCCACCCTTCCTGTCCCCTCCCCAACACCCACCCTCCTGTCCCCCTCCCCAACACCCACCCTTCTGTCCCCTCCCCAACACCCACCCACCCTCCTGTCCCCCTCCCCAACACCCACCCTTCTGTCCCCTTCCCCAACACCCACCCTCCTGTCCCCCTCCCCAACACCCACCCTCCTGTCCCCCTCCCCAACACCCACCCTCCTGTCCCCCTCCCCAACACCCACCCTCCTGTCTCCCTCCCCACCACCCACCCACCCTCCTGTCAACCTGTTGCCTGCAGGCCAGGGTAGAGGGTGCCGAGGAGCCCTCTCCATCCCTAGCTGGTACACCAGAACCCTCAACTTCCAAGGCCAGCACGCCCCCACCCAGGAGGCCCACTCCCCCCAAGCCAGAGCTACCCAAACCTAAACGCCAACCTCGAGCTAGTGTCTTTGCCAACATCAGCTCCTCTTTGCTACGGCCCACAAAAGCTTTCCTGGTACGTGCAGTTGTGTTAACATCTGTTGATTAATTTGTGGTTAATACGTTTTGTGTTGGTACATTTGTTGGGACATTTGTGTTGATACACTTGTTGATGCATTAATGGTTGTAACATTTGTCGCCAACCTCAAGCTAGTGTCTTCGCCAACATCAGCTCCTCTTTACTACGGCCCACAAAAGCTGTCCTGGTACGTGCAGTTGTGTTCACACTTGTTGATGAATTTGTGGCTGAATCACTTATTGAAACATTTGTGTTCATACACTTGTCAACAATCAACTGATGCATTTGTGGTTTACCTTCCTCCTGCCACCCCCTCTCACCCCGCTCCGCCAAAGACCCCCAAAATTTCCAGTGATACACTCCAACCCATGCACCTCCCCTCACTCTGTGCACCTCACCCCTCCTACGCAGTCTTGGGCAGGTGGGAACAAGAAAGAGGACGGGGCGGACGTGAGCATGAACACAGCCATCAAAGGGGGTAGCCAGAGGGTGACATCAGGCGGAGGTGCTGGTGGCCGTGGCGGAGGTGCCAAGTCCATGGGACCTGGCTTGGTGAACGCAGGTAGCAGATTGTCAACGTCCACCAAATCCAAGGCCCAGAATATAGCGGAGCTGAAAGCGGCGAAAGCACTAGGCAAGCCCCTCAGTACAGAAGATACGCAGATACTGAAAGCACATGAGGAGTCAGGTATGAATCCGGTTCTCATTTGTGGTGGGGATTATCGTTTTATGTTGCTTTGTTGTTGGAAGGGTTGCATGCTGTGTATAATTAATTTTGCTTCCACGGTAACCCGACACCAGAACCACTTGAGTGGGCGCAAAGGGAGCAAGCCCCTCAGCACTGAGGATATTCAGCTTTTGAAAGCACATTAGGAGTTGGGTAAGAATTTGAATTGTTGCATGGTTTTTCAGCCAACTCTGGGCTGCTGACTCTTCCAATTCCTTGCCCCCCCGTGTACCCATGGAAACCAGGGAGTGTATTAGGCGGATAAGACAGTAAGGTTCAGGGTCAGGTCATAATCTGGTTCTGATCAGGGTTGTTTAAAACGTTACGTTTGAAGTTTGAACAACAAACGCTATAACCGCACTTATCAAACCCATCCAGCTCTTACGATGGTCATCCAGTAGTCCTTATTTGTTGCATTTATATCATATACAACGCAGATTGCTACATTATAGGCAGATTAGTTTGGTCATGGAGTTCTTCAGGAAATAATTCTACAATTTTCAACAAACACAGAATTGTGAGTGTCCAGTGGTTCATCTTTCGACGACGCGTCGCCATTCCGTACAATGCTACACCCCCCGGACCCCCCGATATCGGGACGCGCTGCCCCCCGACCCCCCCAGGCTCTGCGCTTCGCACTCCGCCATGATTTGGCTAAGCAACTATCCTGAAATCAGGGTTGAGTAATCCAAGTAGCTACTCAACTTGGACTACAGAAATCTGAAATTAAATACACAGAATTGTGAGGGTCGGTGATGTTGCTAACGTAGATGTTGGCTCATTAGACTTTTATTTTTGCAGATAATTTTAGAAGAAGAAATTCAATGTTTTATTTTTTTGTGGGACACTTATTATATTATTGTATATTATTCTAGAAGAGGGAGTGAAGAATGATTTTTGGCGGAGCCCCCCCTTCTGGGTGGCGGGCCCTGTGTTTACCCATTTGTCCGTCTGGCCGACCATCCATCCATCTGACCACGATGAAGCCTGACACGTCAGCCAACTGTCTTGTAACTTATTCGCTTCCGTTGACACCTGTTGCTCCCTCCTGATCACTCTCCGCCATTTTTTAGCGTCGCAGGCAACGCTGCATAGAACTTGTTTCCTCCTGTCAAGGTCCGCCTATGTGCTGAATGAATAGGGAAAGGTAAAATAATACCATATGACATCATGTCATCGTATCCGGCAGTCTGACTAGGCTAATGTTACCATTTATGTACAGTATCATAGGATGCAATTTATATGATATGATATCATACTCGCCTTCAAAAATCATATGATAGTCCGGTCCCCACATATGAAGCTATGCATATTTCTAGGGAACGGCATCTAATATTAGTGTTTGAATAACAATACAAACAATAATAATACTAGTTAATATTAGTTTTTCAAACACTAATATTAACTAATATTATTATTGTGTCACAATATTATTAGTTTTTCAAATAAACTCGAAATTCTGGTGAGGCGGCTCGTCCGACTAATATTATATAATATTATTTATTCGCTAATATTATATAACATAGCCGACCCCTACATATTTCCGCTGTGCTGCCGCACGATAGTCCGAGCTCAGGCATAGAAGCGGTCTGGGAAAGCCAACCCCACTGTTATGTGCAAGTGAACGGATAGGTCACTTCAACTTCACGCCCCATGGCATGGCAATTCTCAAAGTTGCACATTTTCAAAACATTCAGGTGGATTGGATACAACCGTCTGCACCCCACAACCAGGTGGTGTCTTCAGGGCGCGCCCAGCTCCCAAGTCATCCATCCGTTTTACCCCCCCCCCACCCCCCACCCACCCATACTAACTGCTACCACCCACCCACAACCAGGTGGCGGCTTCAGGGCTCGTCCAGTGCCAAAGTCAGGCACCCGAAAGGACACACCCACTACCTCCTCAATTTCGGGCCCTCCTGCAAATGGCTCTACCACCCCTCGCACAAGTGTCAACACTGCCAAGAGTGGTGAAGCTCCAGAGGCAGCAGCAGCAGCAGGAGACGCGGCAGTAGGGGGAGTTGCCACTCCTACCAGTGAAAGGTAGGTGCAGGAGGTGCACTATGGTTGGGTTGGGTTGTAACCTATGGGTGGTACAATGGGTGGGTGGTGGATGGGGAGTCGCCACTCCTACCACTGAAAACAGGAGGTGTTCTGTGGTTGGGTTGGGTTGACATGTATGGGTCACTGGGTGGTGGATGGGGAGTCGCCACTCCTACCACTGAAAACAGGAGGTGTTCTGTGGTTGGGTTGGGTTGACATGTATGGGTCACTGGGTGGTGGATGGGGAGTTGCCACTCCTACCACTGAAAACAGGAGGTGTTCTGTGGTTGGGTTGGGTTGACATGTATGGGTCACTGGGTGGTGGATGGGGAGTTGCCACTCCTACCACTGAAGACAGGAGGTGTTCTGTGGTTGGGTTGGGTTGACATGTATGGGTCACTGGGTGGTGGATGGGGAGTTGCCACTCCTACGTGTGAAAAGTAGGAACAGGAGGTGTACTATGGTTGGGTTGTAGCGTATGGGTGGTACAATGTGTTGGTGGTGGATGGAACTGTGTATGGGTGGTCGATGGGGAGATGCTCCTCCTCCCAGTGAAAGGTAGGTGCAGGAGGTTTACTATGGTTGGGTTAGGTTGTAACCTTTGGGTGGTACAATTGGTGGGTGGTGGCTGGTACAGCGTATGGGTGGTCGATGGGGAGTTGCCACTCCTCCCAGTGAAAGATAGGTGCGGGATTTCTACTACGGTTGGGTTGTAACGTATGGGTCACTGGGTGGTGGATCGTGGCATATGGGTTTATCTTACATCGCATTGTAATAGGTAGGCCAGTGTTGACCCCAAACCTGCTCAAACCACATCTTCTGGAGGGGTCTTCCAAGCACCCTCTCTTAATCGACAGAATGTAAAGTACTGATCGGATACTCATGGTGCTTGGCCCCAGTGCAAGCAAACAGGCTGGCCCCATCAATCGCATGCATAATAAGGCGTACCATTTATTTATTACCAGATACTCGTGCCCACAAAATGACAAAACCGCGGCTAAGTCAAAATTTGGCCAGGAAAAGCCGAGGTAATACTAAATACGAGACCCAAATCCAAATCATCCACTGAATTGCTATAACTGGTGCCCCTAGCAAAATCAAACTGAAATGTTGAGTAATCTTTAAAAACAAACTTTGCTTCTTACTTTTCCGCCAACATTTTTAAACATTGAAATTTTATAACTTTGACAACCCGCAACATCTTCATTCCGCAGGAGTGCCTCCACACCTGAGCTGGCAGAGGCAGATCTGGTGGCGGAGCAAGAGGCAGAGCCAGTGGCGGAGGCAGAGCGGGTGGCAGAGGCAGGGGCAGAGCCGGTGGCGGCATAAACAGAGGCAGAGGCAGATACGGTGGCGGAGCAAGAGGCAGAGCCAGCAGCAGAGGCAGGGGCTGAGCTGGTGGCAGCATAAACAGAGGCAGGGGCAGAGCCAGCAGCGGTACAAGCAGAGCTGTTTTTCCGGCTACGAGCAACACCTTCTGGGCAGCTCCTTGAGCAAGCCACGGAGCTATATCCAAATATATCAGCAGTTCTGGACAGCTGATTGTGTCTACTTCAAGCTGCACTAGGTCGCAGTTGGTTTGGCTTAATAGCCAGTCAGGGGGGCTGCCTATAAGCTGTTGCTCGCAGCTGAAAAGAAAAACACTGGCATGAGCAATTGGAAAACAGGTAGAGACCCCTACACCTGATTCCATCCGGGCAACTACAGCTAGTATACAGGGGGGAGATGGAAATTGCTATGCCTTGCGTCAGTGCTTGATGTCAAGGACACCGTCCCGTTCACTTGCTCTGGGGAAGGCTACCATGGTGGGGGTTGTTTTAGCAGACCGCCACTGCGCTGGGTACACAGGATAAGATATTATGATGATGATGATGATGGTAACATGATCCCGGTGCCCTTGTGGACTCCAAATGTGCCCTTCCTGGTGCCCTACTGGACTCCAAATGTGCGGTCTTGACGAAGTCAAGGGCATGGCGAGGTGAAAGCCATAGAGACTACGGTCCACAGCCCTTCAGAATCATCTTTTGCTACGAGATGGGCGGGTCACACAGATCAGGATACGCTTCAGGCAGGAAGACAGTGCTCCTTGTTTCGGCAACGATCAGTAGCTTCTAGGCAGCTGCCGGAGCCAGTAAACACTTCAGGCTGGAAGACAGTGCTCCTTGTTTCGGCTACGATCAGTAGCTTCTTGGCAGCTGCCCGAGCCAGCAGACACTTCAGGCTGGAAGACAGTTCTTCTTGTTTCGGCGACGATCAGTAGATATGGGCAGATATAAAGGCTGTCATATTAGGAGGTACGGTAGGGGCTTGGAAGAAGATTTATTCGTGAAGTTAACTTGGGTAGTACAAGCACTCCTACACCACACTCCCAAGTAAAGAATGCAATCGCATGTGTGGACAGTATAATGGTCGCTAGCTTCTAGTCAGCTGCCCGAGCCAGCAGACACTTCAGGCTGGAAGACAGTGCTTGTTTTGGCGACGATCAGCGGATAAGGGCAGATATAAAGGTTGTTATGATGGGAGGTACGGTAGAGGCTTGAGTGAAGATTTATTCGTGAAGTTAACGTGAGTACCGGCAGCACAAGAACGCATGCACCACACTCCCAAGTAAAGAATGCAACCGCATGTGTGGACAGTATAATGGTCGCTAGCTTCTAGGCAGCTGCCCAAGCCAGCAGACACTTCAGGCTGGAAGACAGTGCTTCTTGTTTCGGCGATGATCAGCAGATATAAAGGCTGTCGTGTTAGGAGGTACGGTAGAGGCTTGGATGAATATTTGTTCGTGAAGTTATAGCCATACAGCGGATGATTTGGGTTCAGGGTTTCTGAAGAACCCGGACCTAGTACATGAAATCGAGAATTTGGCCTGGAAATCTGAGACTTCTCGATATTTGGCCTGGGATTCTGAGAACCAAGTCCGAAGTACAAAGTGTGCTTCCCAAATCATCTCCTGAATTGCTATTACGTTTGTAGTACAAGCACTCATATGCCACACTCCCAGGTGCAAAATGCAATCGCATGTGTGGACAGTATAACGACATGGCCTGGTATCTTGTACATATATGCATACCAGGGTTGTTCAGAACGCTTGAGGAGGCAACGGACCCTCCCCACTGATTCTACTTTGGTTACTTGAACATCGGTACATGGCTCCAGCCAGCAATTTGGCTGTTGCAGTCGGGCAGTGAAAGAAATACCTGGAAAAGTGTAAATGTGAACAGAAAACAATATAAATCTAGCAAAAATCTGAGCTTTCTTCCATGCTTTGTGTGTTTCCATGGTCCATCAGCCTTCAAGCTGCTCACCGTCTGCTGGCGGAGTGAGCATTGGGAGGGGAAAAACAAGTGCCATGACCATGCCCGAACATGTAGAGCCAGGGGGGAGGGGGTCTCGATTGGGGATTTTTGAAGGGGGTGGTGCACAAAACGAAGAACGTTTGGCTTGATAACTTGTTAGGGCGCGGAGAAAACATGGGTCTTTGGTAAACACCACTTCCAACAGGCTGGGCCCCTCAACCTGAAGCCTCGTATGGTAGTAAAGCGAACTATTTATGTCTTGAGTCACACCACTTTACAACACACCTGCACAATCGCTGGTGTGTGCCGTTTAAAGAGCTCGTTCAAAATCCCGGGATATTTAAATAGGGTATGAACTTGAACCTGGTTACATAGCCCCATCCATCAATTTGGCTGCTCGCCGTCTTCGGCAGTAAAAAAGAATACCAGGAACAAGTCCTATGCAGCGTCGCAAGCGACGTGGGAAATTGGCAGAGTGTGTTGGCAACGGAACGAAAGGTGGCAACAATGGAGCTGACCGAGGCCAGTTAGTAATGACCTATGAGACTGTTGGCTGATGTGTCGGGCTTCAATTTTTCGGTCAGACAAACGGGCGACGGGGTAACACTTGAGGCTCCCGCCCCCCAGAAGGGGAGGCTCCGCCCAAATGTTAATGTGACCAACTGACCACGGTGTCCGATTTGCAATATGGTTACATGGAACACAACATCGCAAGTACCAGCATTTTCACTTTATTTAATATGCATAGGTATTTGTATCCCATTGAGAAATTCCCAACAATTGGTAGATGGTGACTAACATACAGTTGGCCGCACAACCATGTAACAATCAGGGCTGCTCATTTTTTCAAGGCCCTAAGAGAATTTGAGTTATAGGTGGCTAGGTGCGATGTCCCCCCCACCCCCACCCACAGGTGACGACTTAGCACAGCTTTAAAGCCGCCATGTGCTGCTATCTGCTATCTGCTCTGCAGAATCAACTCCACCACAACGATACCATTACTTTCCAAACTTGAACTTAGACACAGTTACATGGCTCCAGGCGGCAATTTGTCTACCGTCTTCAGCAGTAGAAACACAATCTTACTCTATTCCCGAAGCGCTGCTCAGTGTTTATCACATGCAATTGGGCAAGTCCCAAGTCCCTTTAGCCTATTTGGCCTACCCCTGGACTGTAACATACATACATACATGCAATACTCCATGCAACACACACAGTGACCTGTAAACCACTATGTACTGAAGCTCTGCAGAATCAACTCCACCACAACAAAACTAACACTTTCCAAGACGTTGCTCAGTGTTCAGGCACCTTCTTAATACGGCTTTGAAGCCACCATATGCTGAAGCTCAGCAGAATGAACTCCCCTGCAACGATACTATCACTTTCCAAGGCGCTGCTCAGTGTTCAGGCACCTTCTTAACACGGCTTTGAAGCCACTATATGCTGAAGCTCAGCAGAATGAACTCCCCTGCAACGATACTATCACTTTCCAAGGCGCTGCTCAGTGTTCAGGTACCTTCTTAGCACAGCCTGTAAACCGCTATGTGCTGAAGCTCAGGAGAATACACTCCCCTGCAACGATACTATCACTTTCCAAGGCGCTGCTCAGTGCTCAGGCAACTTCTTAGCACGGCCTGTAAACCGCCATGTGCTGAAGCTCTGCAGAATGGACTCCCCCGCAACGATACTATCACTTTCCAAGGCGCTGCTCAGTGTTCAGGCAACTTCTTAGCACGGCCTGTAAACCGCCATGTGCTGAAGCTCTGCAGAATGGACTCCCCCGCAACGATACTATCACTTTCCAAGGCGCTGCTCAGTGTTCAAGTACCTTCTTAACATGGCCTGGAAGCCGTCGTGTGAGGCCAACTCTAGTATACCCATATGATATATTTCACAGCCACGAGTCTGCATAGAAGAGGGAATGTTGATATTGGAGAGCCAATTACTACTTGGAGGGAGTGCTTGGATTGTTGTTGGTGGTGGTGGTGTCGGTGGGTGGGTCTGTGTGTTGGGTGGGTGTGTTGGGATATGTGTGTTGGTGGTTGGTGGTTGGTGGTTGGTGGTGTGGTGGTGGCGTGGGTGGGTGGGTGGGAGGGGTCTTGGGTTTGGTTTGGTTTGGTTTGGTTTGGTTTGGTTTGGTTTGGTATGGTTTGGTTTGGTTTGGTTTGGGGGGGGAGGGGAGAAGGCCACACGTGCAGCATTTAACTGAATACAATAATAAATTATGGTTTGGAATTACTCTATTTTTCCTGCTTTTTGGTCTAGGTCTATCTCACACAATGACATAAAGTGTGTGTGTCAATCCAGCCCCGCCTGATAGTCTAAAAACCACCTTGCTTATTCCAGGCTCTTTAGCTTAGTTGGCTACCCCCTGGACTGTAACATACATGCATATAAACATATTCCAGCTCATAAAGTTTGTGTGTCAATCCAGCCCCGTCTGATAATAAACAAAAACTTTGCTTGTTCCAGGTTGGGCAAGTCCCTTTAGCCTAGTTGGCTTTGCTGGAGTATAACATACATACATGCATTTGAACGTGCACGTAGCTTGGTGGTTGTCCCCAATGCAAGCAAACGAGCTGCCCCCCTCAACTGCACGCCGCGTAAAAAAACGTAATATGTATCTAATGTTTTATTTATTTGTGTACATAGGTATGTGTAACAAACAGGATAAGGGAATGCAACATGCACAAGGTAACTAAGTCAAGGGGGGATAATGAATATCATGCACGAAAAGTCCAATGCGGCGTCAGAAGCGACGCGGAAAATTGGGAGAGAGTAACGGAACGACAGGTGGCAAGCAGACCAAAGCCAGGTAGTTATGAGACAGTTGGCTGACGTGTCAAGCTTCGGCTCGGTCGCACGTCGGTCAGTCGGTTGGTTGCACATACAAACGGACGTGGTGACCCTGGGGGCTCCCGCCCCCCAGAAGGGGGGGGCTTCGCTTAAAAAAAATCTTAGCATGATGCATGCATGTCACAGTTTAGGATTAGGCCAAATAGGCTAAAGGGACTTGCCCAACCGTGGCAGGAAGGGCTAAAAATAAAATGACGAACTGCTCCCCAAGCAATCGTTTTACCAACTGGGGCCCTGAGTTTGTGCCGCAATTATAATTTAATTATGCAATTATAATTAAGTATACCAGTCTCATACCAGTCTGATGCTATATTGTGTGTGATTTTACAGTCTAGCCGGTTGAGGCTTAGCTAAATAGGCTAAATAGACTTTCCCAACCTCAAGATTAGGAAGGGCTGTACGCAAAACAAGCACAAATGAAATGAATGGCATTAACATGTAGAGGCCGTATGCAAAACAAATAAAAGTGAACTGAATATCAGTAAAATATAAGGGCTGTATGCAAAACAAGCACACGTGAACTGAACGGCAGCAAATCATTACCGGCTGGGGCCCGGAGTTGGTGCTATCATAAAGAATGGAATAGAATTCACCTGAAACGGCATAAAATAGCATAAACAGCATAAAATAGCATAAATAGCATAAAACAGCATACGATAGCCTCGAACAGCATAAACTAGTTGGTGCTATCCTCAAGCGTGGAATACAAGTCACCTGAAATGGAGGATAGCCAGCCAGCGTCAAAGTCTCCCCATATACCTGCAATCGCCATTTCGCACTTTGGTTAACAACAACTTGGTTACAGCAAGAGTAGCCAGCAAAAGTAATGATAACGCCTGGTGGGGCGTGGTATTAAGGGAACCCGTTGTACGCGGGTAGAGAACGGTCTACCACCTATATATATATATATACCACCTCAACTGGACAAGCTACCGGTTGACAACGACCTGGAACGCTCAGGGCAACTGTAGGGGGAATCAAACCCCCAACCTTGCTCCGTTTCAGCGATTTGGTGTACCACTAGACCAATCGTATCACTGAAACGGGCTGAGTAGCCAGCAAGAGTAACCAGCAAGAGTAACCAGCAAGAGTAACCAGCAAGAGTAACCAGCAAGAATAACCAGCAAGAGTAACCAGCAAGAGTAGCCAGCAAGAGTAACCAGCAAGAGTAGCCAGCAAGAGTAACCAGCAAGAGTAACCAGCAAGCAGCGAACTTGCCAAGTACTCATACACCACACTCCCAGGTACAGAATGCAATCGCATGTGTGGACAGTATAATGACATGGCCAGGTATCTTGTACACGCACCAAAATCCTGTTGGGTTCTATAGCAACATCTTCGTCACTTAAGAAAAGGAATGATGGTGTCGGAGGTGAAGTCTGTCTTGGGGGGGTTGGGGTTTGGGGAGGGGGGGGGGGGGGGGGGGGGGGGAGGGGGGGTTCTGACTAGTTTAGCTGGAACTATGCGCGTTGCCACGCAGCACGTTGCACAAAAACTGAACGGTGGAACCCTTGCCTTGACAAAGGAATGATAACGCCTGGTGGGGCGTGGTATTAAGGGAGCCCCGTCTTAAAGCGGTACAGAACGGGCTGATACTTTACCTGGACAAAGCTACCATGGTGGTTGACAGCGACCTCGAGCACTTAAGCGCACCCGTAGGGATTCGTACCCCGCACCTTCATCATTTCAACGAGCTCTACCATCGAGCCATTCGCCGAAACGGGATATTCTTGCCTCCTGTGTTGTTAAACCCCAGCTGCTGAGGGGCACCTAGAGGGTCTATGTCCAGGTCTGACAGTCGCGCTGGTGGGATGCCTTAACATGGCTTATATACTTCTTAGCTTATTGCTTTTTTATATGTATATATATATTTTTATATGTATTATATTATATGTATTTTATTATATGTATTTTATATGTATTTTATTATATGTATTTTATATGTATTTTATTATATGTATTTTATATGTATTTTATTATATGTATTTTATATGTATTTTATATGTAATTTTTTTATATGTATATTTATATATATTCATATATATTGCTTTTATATATATATATATATATATATATATATATATATATATATATATATATATATATATATATATATATATAAGATCTCAGGTCTCTCATCATTCCACTTTTCCCTAATCAATTTTGGGGTATTACCGGTAATACCCGGCAACCCAGGACAAACATTAAATGTACTTCTCAGCTTACTGCTTTTATACAAATGCATATAAAACCCTAGACAGAGACAGTGACGCACCAAAATCATGTTGGGATCCACGGCAACATCCGGACTTGCAGCTGCGATCATCTGCTTTGTCAGCTGAGATGAAGATTCTTGGTATGTACGGCCTGCCACCTGTGGGTTGCAATACATAAATAAATAAATACATAAATAATTAAATAAATAAAAACATATGAGGTACATAAATAAAAAGTCCGCCTTTTTATGAGGCGTGAGGTTGAGGGGCCAGCCCATTTGCTTGCACTGGGGCCAACCACCTGTGGGTTGGAATAAATAAATACATAAATAAATGGATCGCCTTTTTACGAGGAGTGATGTTGAGGGGGGCAGGCCTTTTACTTGCACTGGGGCCAGCACCCTGCGGTTTGCAATACGTAAATACATAACAAGTTTGCCTTTTTATCAGGCGTGAGGTTCAAGGGGCCAGACCATTTGCTTGCACTGGACCAACCTCCTGTGGGTTGCAATGAATAAAAAAAAAAAACATACATAAATACAAAATTCGCCTCTTATGAGGCGTGAGGTTGAGGAGGCCAGCCCATTTGCTTGCACTGGGCCCAACCACCAGGAGGGTCGCAATACATAAATAAATAAATCAATACAAAGTTCGCCTTTTTCGAGGCGCGGGGTTCAGGGGGCCAGCCCATTCGCTTGCACTGGGGCCAACCACCAACCACCAATCACCTTGCACTGGGGCCAGCCACCAACCACCAACCACCTTGCACAGGGGCCAACCACCTGTGTGTTGCAACAGAAACTGAACTTGAAGTTGGTGACTTGGCTCCAGCCTGTAAGGATGCTCGCCGTCTTCGGCAGTAACATCAACATTATAAACATTATTACCGAGGGATGCACCCGCATCCTCATCCTCACCCTCCCCACCACCATCACAACCACCACCGCCTAAGAAAGGAACATGTCACCAATACCCCCAAAGATACAAGGCTAGTCATGGTCACCCCACCTACAAAAGTGTTGAGGGGGGCCTGGGCCTGGCCTTTGGGGGGGGCTTGGGCCTGGGGGGATACCTCACCTACAAAAGTGCTGTTGAACGACACAGTGCTCTCTAGACATCTTACCTATGGTGGCGACTTAGAACTTGCTAAGATTTCACACCCGACCTTCGTCCAGTGGGATTCGATACCCACCCCCCTCCCGGGATATACGTTATATTTGAACTACACCACTGCGAGTGCTCTCTAGTCATCTTACCTATGGTGGCGACTTAGTCCATGCTAAGATTCCACACCCGACCTTCGTCCAGTGGGATTCGATACCCACCCCCCTCCCGATATGCGTAATTGTTGAACTACAAGGCTGCGAGTGCTCTCTAGACATCTTGCAAGATATCTATAGAGCACTCGCAGCCGTCTCGTTCAACAAGTACACAATCTCATCCTCGACACTCCGGTCCTCTTCTGCAAGATGGTTGTGTTGGGTTGACTTTTGCTTTTTTCCTTTGAGGGCATAATCGCTGCATATTAAGGTGCTCATAGCGCATGCCCTTGGGTGGTACTTAGTTTTTTTAGTCCGGCCTTCCTCTCTTGTGGTTGGTGGACTTGGTGCTCTGGATTGCCTACCTTTGCATCCCTCTCCTTTACGCTCTCCTTTGCGCCTCTAGTTTGTTTCCTCTTTGGGACTTGACCTACTTTGTTTTTCAGGTTTGTGGGGGTGCCTTAAATAGCCTCGTGCTTCCTGTTATAAATTTGGATGGTTGGCAGGCTGTGCTGCTGTCCAGTCTCGGCAGTGATTATGTAACAAATCTTCTCTCTCTCTACACAAGCAACAACTCCCAGCACAGGCGTTTTTTTGGCGGACCCCCCCCTTCTGGGAGGCGGGAGCCCCCAGGGTCACCCCATTGTCCGTTTGTTGGTTTGTGCGACCGACATGTGACCGAGAGGAAGCCTGACACAACAGCCAACAGTCTCGTAACTAACTGACTTCAGTCCGCTCGATTCTGTTGCCAACAGTCTCGTAACTAACTGACTTCAGTCCGCTCGATTATGTTGCCAACACTCTCCGCCAATTTTCCGCGTCTCTTGCAACGCTGCATAGGACTTGTTTCCACTTCCTGTAGGTCCAGTTGTGTAGTAAACATTGCGACGAAAGCCTGGTATTAGGATTATGATGTAGCACAAACTAAAGCGGTACAGTATAGGGCGGGGCGCGAAGCGTGAAGCCCAGGGGGGGTTCGGGGGATCGCATTGCACTGGGGTCGCACCGAGTCACTATATTTGCTACGCATTGCACCACCACAACTTCTAGAACAGGCCTCACCTTCATGTACATCTCACAGTTACAGCAACTGCATCTGGCATTTGGGGGGGTTGGGGGGGAGCGCGTTGCACTGGGATTGCACTGGGGTTGCACTGAGTCGCTCAATTCGCGTCGCACCAAAACAAGTCCCAGCACAGGCCTCACCTTCATGTACATTTCACAGCTACAGCAACTGCATCTGGCATTTGGGGGGGATGGGGGGGAGCGCGTTGCACTGGGTTGCACCGAGTCGCTCAATTCGCGTCGCACCAAAACGATTCCCAGCACAGGCCTCACCTTCATGTACATTTCACAGTTACAGCAACTGCATCTGGCTGTTCCCGATCTCCCAACGTCAAGAACAGGAGCAAACGCATCTTCTGACGACAGGATGATCAGCCGCACATTATCTGATAATGCCCCTGATGCTGCCACTGCTTCTGTTGTCGCTGCTGCTGCTGCTGCTACTGTTGCTGCTACTGTCGCTGTCACTATTGCTTCTGCTTTCGTGGCTGCTGCCTCTGCCTCTGCCTCTGCCTCTGCTGTTGCTGGTACTGTTGCTGCTGCTTCTGATGCTGCTGCGGCTGCTGGTGGCGCAGCAACAGCAGCATCCTCACATACCTTGCAAACGATGCATTGTTGAGACTCCCCAGAGCCTGGGACACGCTCCCGCTGCCAGCCCAGCTGAGTTTGGACCTGCCTGCAACCCAAGGCACTTGACGCTTGTAGCTGCAGCTGAACCTGCTGGTGCTTGGTTTTGAACGTGCCTGTGTGGGTGTGGGTGTGGGTGTGGGTGTAGCTGCAGCTGATCATGCTTGTGCTTGGTTTTGAACGTGCCTTGGTGGGTGTGGGTGTGGGTGTGATTGGGAAGTGTGAAAGGGAAGTGAAAGTGGGAAGTGGGAGTGGGAATTGGCAGTGGGAAGTGGGAAGTGGGAGTGGGAATTGGCAGTGGGAAGTGGGAAGTGGGAGTGGGAATTGGCAGTGGGAAGTGGGAAGTGGGAGTGGGAATTGGCAGTGGGAAGTGGGAAGTGGGAAGAGGGAAGTGGGGGTGGGAGTGGGTGAGGGTGTGGGAGTGGGAGTGGGAAGTGAGAAGTGGAAGTGGGAAGTGGAAGTAGAAGTAGGAAGAGGGAGTGGGAGTGGGAGTGGGAGTGGGAGTGGGAGTGGGAAGTGGGAAGTGGGAACATCATCATCATCACCATCATCACACATAAATACATACATACATACATACATACATACATACATACATGCATGGATACATACACGGCTCATCATCATCATCATCATCATCATTATCACCATCATCACACATACATACAGACACGGCTCACCATCAGGGTCATACATGAAGATGTAGGAGAAGCCCGACGCTATGCACCTGCAACATGAAAGAGAGTAAGGTTGTTTGCGTGTGCGTGAGTATTTGTGTTTTCATGCATGCGGCATATTGTATTCACATGGATTGCATGCATATGTATTTATGCATGTGGCATATTGTATGCATCTTTACTGCAACACATGTGACATGCATGGGAGTGAGCTTGTCTGCTGGTGCGTGAGTATTTGTGTATTCATGTATGCGGTATATTATACTTACTGCAACACTTGCAACATGCATGAGAGTGAGCTTGTTTGCATGTGTGTGAGTATTTGGGTACTTGTGCATGCCGTATATTGTATTCACATGTATTGCATGCATATGTATTTATGCATGTGGTATATTGTATGCATATTTACCGCAACATTTGCAACATCCATGGGAGTGAGCTTGTTTGCCAGTGCGTGAGTACTTGTATACTCATGCATGCGGTATATTGTATTCACATGTATTGCATGCAAATGTCTTTATGCAAGTGGCATAGTGTATGTACATTTACTGTAACAACTGCAACATCCATGGGAGTGAGCTTGTTTGCGAGTGCGTGAGTACTTGTATACTCATGCATGCGGGATATTGTATTCACATGTATTGCATGCAAATGTCTTTATGCAAGTGGCATAGTGTATGCACATTTACTGTAACAACTGCAACATCCATGGGAGTGAGCTTGTTTGCGAGTGCGTGAGTACTTGTATACTCATGCATGCGGTATATTGTATTCTCATGTATTGCATGCAAATGTCATTATGCAAGTGGCATAGTGTATGCACATTTACTGTAACAACTGCAACATCCATGGGAGTGAGCTTGTTTGCGAGTGCGTGAGTATTTGTATACTCATGCATGCGGTATATTGTATTCTCATGTATTGCATGCATATGTATTTATGCATGTGGTATATTTTATGCACATTTACTGTAACAACTGCACCATGCATGAGAGTGAGCTTGTTGGCATGTGCGTGAGTACTTGTATACTCATGCATGCGGTATATTGTATTCACATGTATTGCATGCATATGTATTTATGCATGTGGTATATTTTATGCACATTTACTGTAACAACTGCACCATGCATGAGAGTGAGCTTGTTGGCATGTGCCCAGGATGTTGATACAAATACTCACGCACTCGCAAACAAGCTCACTCCCATGGATGTTGCAAGTGTTGCGGTAAATATGCATAAAATATACCACATACATAAAGACATTTGCATGCAATACATGTGAATACAATATACCGCATGCATGAGTATACAAATACTCACACACATGCGCGAGGATTTCCAGTATGAATTTATGCTTGCTGTTTATTGTATTCAGGATTTACCCTGCATTATAACCACATACTGCTCTTATCCTGCAGTACCACCTCACACCATGTACTGCTTTTATCCTGCAGTGCAACCTCACACCATATAGTGATACAATGGCGTTAGCCCTTTCTTTCACGGTTGGGCAAGTCTCTTTAGACTATTTGGCCTACCCCTGGACTGTAACATACATACATACATACAATGGCGGAACGTGTGTGTCAGCTATACATATTTAGCAAACGGCAATATGATATCATATGATGCTGGAAGTCTGACTAGGCTTTAGTTCCCATTTACATACAATTTCATATGATGCAGTTTGTATGACATCATATGATATCATACTCGCCTTTGGTCAACATCATATGAAATGCCGGTCCCTATACAGATTCCTTCCCCGTATGCATGAGCGGCATATCATATGATGTAGGTCAAAGGCGATTATGATATCATATGAAATCATATGATATCATGCAAACTGCATCATATGATTTTGTAAATAAATGGTAACTTAGCCTAGTCAGACTGCTGGCATCATATGATATCATTCTATGACATGATATCATATGATATCATATTGCCGTTCCCTAACTGTATACCCACATATCAGTAGGGGTCAGCTATGTTATATAATATTCGTGAATAAATAATATGATATCGAATTTATAATATTAGTCGGACGAGCCGTCTCACGAGAATTTTGAATGTATTTGAAAAACTGATATTATTGTGACACTATAATAATATTAGTTCATATTAGTTTTTCAAACACTAATATTAGTTGCCGTTCCCTACATATCAGCACCTCACCATAAGCACTATGCCAGCTTGCATTGGCTCAACAATGGCTTTTCTATTACAACAGTAAGTAATGACATATCAGCACGTCACCATACACAAGCAAGCAAGCAAGCAACCCTAGTGCTGATTGGAATCGTGTATCATCTCCTAACCCTTCATATTCAATTGGTAGTGTTGTTGGCTTTGCGGAATCATTCTACTACTTGAACGATGGCCTCCATGTGAGCATGACCTCCCTCTGTATTCTCACCATGCACCTAATACCCACCCATCAGCACGTCATGTATCAGCATGTCACCACACACACCATTCTACTACTTGGACGATGGCCTCCATGTGAGCATGACCTCCCTCTGTATTCTCACCATGCACCATATACCCACCCATCAGCACGTCATGTATCAGCACGTCACCACACACACCATTCTACTACTTAAACGATGGCCTCCAGGTGAGCATGACCCCCCTATGCGTTCTCACCATGCGCCATATACCCGCCCATCAGCACGTCATGTATCAGCCCGTCACCACACGCCCCATTCTACTACTTAGACGATGGCCTCCATGTGAGCATGAGCTCCCTCTGTAAACTCACCATGCAGCATATACCCACCCATCAGTACGTCCTGTATCAGCACGTCACCACACGCACCATTCTACTACTTGGACGATGGCCTCCAGGTGAGCATGACCGCCCTCTGTACCAGTGACCACCACGGCCACTGCATGCAGCTCCTTTCCAGCTTCAGAATTGGCAACGTTACTGCTCCCTGCTTCTGCCCCACTTGACTTGCTAGCACTTGATTCAGCTGCTTTTCCGCTCCTGGCTCCTGCCCCACTTGGCTTGATAGCCCTTGACTTGGCTACCTTTCCGCTACCCGCCGTTCGGCTTGTCTCAATGAACACATGGTGCAGGTACTGGAGACAGGCGAAGAAGGAATCTAGGAGGAAGCTGAGCATGGGACCTCGGGGATGATCTGGGGGGCCTGGTGATGATAAAAGCCCTAAAGCCCAGGTCTATTCGTGTACCTCAGTCCAGTGTACTACAGCCCAGGGGTGTTACACTCCAGTGATGGTCTGTGCCTCAGTCCAGTGTACTGCTGTCTAGTGTGCTACAGCCCAGTGTGCTACACTCCCGTGCTAGTCTGTGCCTCAGTCCAGTGTACTGCAGTCCAGAGTGCTACAGCCCAGTTTGCTACACTGCCGTGCTAGTCTGTGCCTCAGTCCAGTGTGCTACGCTCCTTTGCTAGTCTGTGCCTCAGTCTAGTGTACTGCAGTCCAGTGTGCTAAAGCCCAGTGTACTACACTCCTGTGCTAGTCTGCCTCAGTCCAGTGTACTGCAGTCCAGTGTACTGCAGTCCAGTGTGCTACAGCCAAGTGTGCTACACTCCAGTGCTGTTGGTGGACGCACATGCGGGGCCCTTGGCCTAGATGTGGTCACCCACCAGGAAATTTGCTTGCCTGAAACTTGGAGGACGGAAAGACTGGATCAAGATCAAGAATGGATTGCTCAATGGATTAATATGGATCATGATTAACAATGTCTAAGCTCTGCTTGAAGTCTTCAGGGGTGGTGTCTGGTGTGTGTGTGTGTGTGGGGGGGGGGGGTAGATTACCAAGGCACAACATCCGAGGTTAAGGCGGTTGAGCGCATGGACCGCGAGACGAAGGAGTGGAAGTTGAATTTTCCAGGATGGGCCCAAAGCACTGTCCCAGGCCTCGAGGGCCTTGAATGCCAGCAGAGGGGCGCTGAATGCCAGATCACTCAACCCAACCGCAACCCAGCTTCTCGTTGTTGGCCGAACCGATTTAACCGATCAATCCGGCTCAGTCCTAAAAGCCACATGGCACCGTATTCCTCCTATTCCCCTGTCCTCTTGCTTCCTTGCGTTCCAAACAAGCGCCCCGCAACCCTAACGCAGCAACAAGGACGCACCTAGTTGCAGTGAAGATTTGCCTGATTGAAAACTCCTCACTACATTCGCTGTACTCTCGTTTCCAGTAGAGTCGTGGTGTGTGGACCCACTTCTAGGGGAGGGCGAGAGACGCGCCTGTGATTAAAGTGGCTATTGAAACACGTCTGAAGTGTGCTTGTGTGTGCGAAGGTCATTAAATTACATTGTCGTAGACAGGCCATCGTTGACCCAACACAAGCCAGCTCCACACATCCAAAGGGTTCTTCCCATACATAGGCAGAGCAGAACACGGTGAGCAGTGCAACGTGAGCCTAGCAAAGCGTGAGTGGTTCCTGAGGTGCTCCTGTCTATAAGACCTTTCCAAGTTGTCTGATGCCCATGTGGTGCCAGCCAGCACAGCAGACACATATAAATCAATACACACATATTACTGTCATGGTGACTACTGCTAGCTCCGGCTTACGCAGTGGTGTCCTTAACTTCACGTCCTGAGAGTGGCGCATTACTCGGATGTAACAATTTCAATTTAAATTTAAATTACATATTACTGTCACGTGGCGTGAGGTTGAAGGGGCCAGCCTCCTCGCTTGATTGCGCTGGGGACAAGCAACAATCAGCAGACAACAGTCCAAGCTTGTATTGAAGGTGCTACTAGTAGCACAAGTGCTAATCAAGCACCTTGGTGTTTTGGGGTGCTACGTTTTTAGGAGTTTTAGGGGTTGCTGTCTTGGGCCAAGCAGCTTCGAAAAGCAACCCTAAAGCTACTCGAAACACCATGGTGATTCTAACAGAAACCTGTTCCTTTCCTTAAACAGCAATTTTTGACAGTCTAATCAATGATGCCCCTAAGTCTTCAGGTCTTCCCATGCATTTGAACATGCAGAACAATACGCGGTGAGCAGTGCAACGTGAACCTAACAAGGTCTTGCATACATACACACATGAAACGAACATAATACACAATTGAAAAACGCAACAAACATAGTAAACAATTGGCAGACATAACAAATAACAAACATAACAAACAGTTGACAGACATAACAAACATAACAAACTATTGACAGACATAACAAACATAACAAACATAACAAACATTACAAACATAACAAACATAAAAACACAAAAAACATAACAAATAATCGACAAACATAACAAACATAACAAACATAACAAACAATTGACAGACATAACAAACATAACGAACAATTGACAGGCATAACAAACATAACAAACATAACAAACATAACAAACATAACAAACGTAACAAACAATTGACAGACATAACAAACATAACAAATACCCCCTAAAACAAGGCCACTCCACATCCTGGTTGGCTCAGTCATCAAGCATGACTACCAAAGCGGACGACATTGCTCAGCACTACCAACGCTCAAAGGGTGCCATTGCAACCGACCCCGCCCGAAGACAAGACCTCCTCATCTTGTTAGGTTGGTACTTGACACATTGCATGGTCATGTATTTATGTATGTATGCATGTACCATACCAGGTAGCGTACCATACACCGTACCATGTACTGTACCATATACCCTTCCAGACACCGTACCATACACCGTATTATATAGCGTACCACACACCGTACCATACACCGTACTATATAGCGTACCACACACCGTACCAGGTAGCGTACCACACACCGTACCATATACTGTACCATATACTGTTCCATACACCGTACTATATAGCGTACCACTAGGGTTAGGAGGGGGGGTCATATGGATGGCGATGATGATGATGATGATGATTTTAGTTTTTAAGATGATGATGATGATAATGACATGCAGGCACGTTCATCCATGAAAATGTCAACCCTGCTACAAGCCCTAACTTCCAGAACCCCAAGGCCGACCAGATCAGCTGCTTCATTGAGATGCTGACTCTACGCCAGGTGCAACGGGATGCGGTGGTTGTACTTGCGCTTCTAAAATGTCTCAAGATCCTGTCACGGAAATCAAGCAACAGGTGTGTACAACTTATGAATCATCGTCCTTGCGCTTCTAAAATGTCTCAAGATCCTGACACAGAAATCAAACAACAGGTGTGTACAACTTATGAAATGTTTGAGCTGAGAGAAACTGAATGTATCTCAATGTAACTGCCGTAACTGAATGTATCTGAATTTAACTGAATTTATCTGTTATATCTGAACGTAGCTGTCGTAACTGAATGCATCTGGATGTAACTGTCGTAACTGAATGCATCTGGATGTAACTGTCGTAACTGAATGCATCTGGATGTAACTGTCGTAACTGAATGCATCTGGATGTAACTGTCGTAACTGAATGCATCT
Source organism: Microglena sp. YARC (assembly GCA_022414725.1). NCBI lineage: Eukaryota > Viridiplantae > Chlorophyta > Chlorophyceae > Chlamydomonadales > Chlamydomonadaceae > Microglena > Microglena sp. YARC. The sequence continues at coordinate 80,941,745 of CM039463.1, forward strand.
GGATGTAACTGTCGTAACTGAATGCATCTGGATGTAACTGTCGTAACTGAATGCATCTGGATGTAACTGTCGTAACTGAATGCATCTGGATGTGTCTGAATGTAACTGCCGTTAGTGAATTTATGTGAATGTAACTGTTATCCAACGCTTACAGCAATACGACCTTTCCTTTGCAATCGCAAGTGCACTGTGGGTAATGAGCGTGTGTGTGCACTGCTCATGGACATCCCATCCTCACTCAACACCGCAATTTAAATTAACTGACCTCGCAAATGGCAATTTCTTCCTGCATCCACAGGTCTGCTGTCGGTAATGAGGGTGCTTGTGCACTGCTCATGAACCTCCCATCCTCACTCAACACCGCAATTTAAATTAACTGACCTCGCAAATGGCAATTTCTTCCTGCATCCACAGGTCTGCTGTCGGTAATGAGGGTGCTTGTGCACTGCTCATGAACCTCCCATCCTCACTCAACACCGCAATTTAAATTAACTGACCTCGCAAATGGCAATTCCTTCCTGCATCCACAGGTCTGCTGTGGGTAATGAGGGTGTTTGTGCTCTGCTCATGAACCTCTCTCCCTCACTTAACACAGCGATCTCTGCGGAGGGCTCCAGTGTGCTGCTCAACATTTGCTATGAGCCCTCCAACGTCGCCTTCCTGCTGCGAACACCTGGCGTGCAGATGCTGATCGATTTCCTGGCTGAAGAGGTGCGCTCGTACAATTAGCTATTATTGTATTTTATTTATTTATTTATGTATTTATTTTGTATTTAGGGTTGAACCCGCTTAGTGTGCTCCCTGGCAGTGTTTTTGGTGGAGTTTGTGGGGGCGAGAGCCCTCAGAGTCACCACGTTGTCTGTTTGTCTGACCGTCCAACCGGCGACCAAGATGAAGCCTGACACGTCAGCCAACTGTCTCACAACTAACTGGTTCCATCGTTGCCACCTGGCGTTCCGTTGCCAACACTCTCCGCCAATTTTCCGTGTCGTTTGCGACGCTGCATAGGACTTGTACCACTTTATTTTGCCCCCACCCCTACACACACGCACCCCCCCCTCACGCCCTTCACGTGCACTCAGTGCACTCAAAATATTTCCCCCTATGCAACTGAAAATATGTGTCGCATGCCCCCTTCCCTTCCCTACTCTATGTACCCCCACCCCCACCCCCACCCCTACCCCCAGGACCTGCACAACCCCCTACTTTTCCCTAATTATTTCTGTCCCCCGTCCCCTTCTGACACTCTTTCTCCCCCCTACACCCCCCTACGCCTTGCTATCCCCGTTAGCCTATTTGGCTACCCCTGGACTGTAAAAATAAATACATACATATGTACATACACCTTTCTATTCCCTTGAGCCTATTTGACTACCCCTGGACTGTAAAAAAACATACATTCGTGCATACACCTAACTATTCTCTTTAGCCTATGTGGCTACCCCTGGAATGTAAAAATATATGCATACAGTCAGACGCCTTGCTATTCCCTTTAGCTTATATGGATACGCTGGACTGTATAAATACATGTATACATACACACATGCATACATACGCCTTGTGATTTGGCATGCAGGATCCAGAACTTCAAGCTAATGCTGCTGGTGCAATACAGAGTGTGTGTTTCTTACCTGATGGGCGTGAGCATGTGCTCGAGCTTGATGGTGTGCAGGTGAGTGGCATAGCATGTGCTCTTATCATGCCCGTCATGACTGTGGGTGGGTGGGTGGTAGGTGGGTGGGTAGGAGGGTGTGAGCATGATAATAGATTAATAGTACATGCTAGGTGAGGTTCTTATCTGATGTACTCGAGCTTGATGGTGTGCAGGTGTGTGGCCTAGCATGTGCTCTTATCATGCCCATTATGCAGGGGGGTGGGTAGGTGGGTGGGTGGGTGGGTGTGAGCATGATAATAGCACATGCTATGGGGGGTTCTTATCTGATGTGCTAGAGCTTGATGGTGTGTGGCCTAGCATGTGCTCTTATCATGCTCATCATGCAGGTGGGTGGTTGGTAGGTGGGTGAGTGGTGGGTAAGTGGGTGGTTGGTGGGTAGGTGGGTGGGTGGGTGGGTGTGAGCATGATAATAGCCCATGCTAGGGTGGGTTCTTACCTGATGGGCGTGAGCATGTGCTAGGGTTTGGTGGTGTGCAGGTGTGTGGCCTAGTCATGGGCTCATGGGTAGGGAACGGTAATACGATATCATGTCATCATATGATTTCATATAATGCCGGCCGTCTGACTAGGCCAAAGTTACCATCAAAATATAATATCATATGACGCAATTTGTATGATATCATACGATAGCATACTCAACTTTGGCCAACATTATATGATATGCCGTTCCCTACTCACGGGTGGAGGTTTAGAATAGTGAACTTGATTATGCATCTTGAGCTTGATCATGCATTGACGTGTGCATAGTTTTTCTTTTCAGCTACGAGCAGCAGCTTCCAGGCAGCTCCCTGGGCTCTCTTTTCATCCAAACCTTAAGCAACCTAGGCACCTGGAAGCTGAAATCGTCAGCTTTCCAGTGCCACTTGAATCTTTGAGTTTGGCTCTGTGGCAGGTTGGGGAGCTGCCTAGAAGCTGGTGCTGGTAGCCGAAAATAAAATCAGTGGATGTGTGCTTTGCCTGATGGGCGTGAGCATACACTAGAGCTTGATGGTGTGCAGGTGCAGGGCAAAGGCTTGATGGAGGTGTCAAATGTTGGCCCTAATCATTGGAAGGCCGTGAGAAGTTGCCCCTGTTTATTGATGATTGTATGAAGAGATTGGATCAAGAATATTTGGATAAGACTCATGTTTTGAATGTTAAAAAAAAACGAGAACGCCTGGTGGGGCGTGGTGTTATGGGAGCCCGTCTTACAGGGGTATAGAACGGGCTGCTACTTTACCTGGACAAAGCTACCATGGCGGTTGACAGCAAGCGCTTTTGAATGTTCATGTAACTGCCGAAGACGGCAATCAGACCTGTATAACGGCAGGAGCCATTTAACCAAGTTGAAGTTCAAGTTGACCTTGATCGTCCATTGTGATCGTGAAGTTCCCTGATTGTGACCGTGATTGTGACCGTGATCGTGACTGTGACCGCGATCATGAAGTTCAAGTTGATCTTGACCGTGCATTAACGTGTGGGGAGAATGTGGTGTCCGATTAGGGAAAGTCTCCGTGTAGTATGGGTAGTATGGGTGCAAACGACCAACTGTACGCTTCAACCCTCTTTTTTAAAGACCGGCGCAGTGTGCACGTCCGGTACGACCGGCGTCCTTGTAGGTTTCTCCATTTTGATTCTACCCAGGATCAAACCAGTGGTTCAAGTTTTTCTTGTTTGTTAGTATGTTGTTTATATATCTGTCTGTATGCCAGCCTGCCTGTGTGACTGCCTGGCTGATGATTGTTGTATTCCTCTCCTGTACAGGCTCTCCTTGCCCGCCAGTCATCCAGCCATGCCAATGTAGTTACTATGCCAGCCTGCCTGTGTGACTGCCTGACTTTGCATTTTTGTATTGCTCCACTGTACAGGCTCTCCTTGCCCGCCTGTCATCCAGCCACGCCAATGTTGTCATTAGAGCTTCGGGAGCAGTTCATAATCTTTCCTCAGAGGAAGGCGCTATTGAGGTAGGGGAGTTGTGCCATCAGACTACCTACAACCTGAACCCTGAACCCTAGGCCCTGGACCCTAACTTTTGTCATAAGATCCTCCGCATCAGTTCATAATCTTTCCTCAGAGGAAGGCGCTATTGAGGTAGGGGGGTTGTGCCATCAGACTACCTACAACCTGAACCCTGAACCCTAGGCCCTGGACCCTAACTTTTGTCATAAGATCCTCCGCATCAGTTCATAATCTTTCCTCAGAGGAAGGCGCTATTGAGGTAGGGGGGTTGTGCCATCAGACTACCTACAACCTGAACCCTGAACCCTAGGCCCTGGACCCTAATTTTTGTCATAAGATCCTCCGCATCAGTTCATAATCTTTCCTCAGAGGAAGGCGCTATTGAGGTAGGGGGGTTGTGCCATCAGACTACCTACAACCTGAACCCTGGACCCCTGATCCCTAGGCCCTGGACCCTACAGCCATTCGACGTCTAACCATCTGCAGAATACTATACTTCCCCCCGTGTGAGAACCACGGTAACCAGGTTTCAAACTCATGGGTATGGGTATAGGTACAGGTTGTAGACATGTCCAAGTCTCTGCAACGACAGTGTGGTCCAGGGTAATTCAAAGCGCGCGCTTTTGTGCTTATGAGCGCTGACTTTTTGACCCCCTCTGCGCTTTAAGCGCAGTTTTTTGCACCCCCCCCTGTGGGCGCAGCACGCAATTTTTGCGCTTTTTGCACTACAAATCGCAGTTTTTTTGTTTTCAAGTGCGCTAAAGCGCTGGCCAATTGGGCCATTTTAAGGACCCTGGTGCGGTCCCTAAGGATTGCTTTGATGACTGCTTGATAAAAATGAGTCACCTTCAAAAGTTGTTATATTGTTATAGTTGACACAATTTTCATCAAGTCTTGACAACAAACAAAAACTACAGAACATGCAAAGAAACCCTAGTTGTTAAGACTTTATAAAAACCAGTCACCAAACAAGTTGTTACAAGAATATTCATAGTTGACATGATTTTCAGTCAGTTTTGCTTCAAAGGAAAAAGCAGTGTCTTTACTTAGCACTATGGTGATCCTAGTAGCTTATGGGGTGTTGCAAGCAGCTTGTCTTGCTCTAAATGCAACCCCAAAAGACTCTATAACCCAGAGTGTCCATAACCTTGTCCACCAGCAGGGGGAAGTGTGAGCCAACGTAGCGCCCCCAAACACAGAGGGATACAATTACTACTACTACTAGCACTACTACTAGCACTAATGCTAGATATGGCATCTCTACTACTACTAGCACTACTGCTAGCACTAATGCTGCTAGCACTAATGCTAGATATAGCATCTCTACTACTACTAGCACTAATGCTAGCACTACTACTAGCAATAATGCTAGATATAGCATCTCTACTACTACTAGCACTACTGCTAGCACTAATGCTGCTAGCACTAATGCTAGATATAGCATCTCTACTACTACTAGCACTACTGCTAGCACTAATGCTGCTAGCACTAATGCTGCTAGCACTAATGCTAGATATAGCATCTCTACTACTACTAGCACTACTGCTAGCACTAATGCTGCTAGCACTAATGCTAGATATAGCATCTCTACTACTACTAGCACTAATGCTAGCACTACTGCTAGCACTAATGCTAGATATAGCATCTCTACTACTACTAGCACTACTGCTAGCACTAATGCTGCTAGCACTAATGCTAGATATAGCATCTCTACTACTACTAGCACTACTGCTAGCACTAATGCTGCTAGCACTAATGCTAGATATAGCATCTCTACTACTACTAGCACTACTGCTAGCACTAATGCTGCTAGCACTAATGCTAGATATAGCATCTCTACTACTACTAGCACTAATGATAGATATAGCATCTCTACTACTACTAGCACTAATGCTGCTAGCACTAATGCTGCTAGCACTAATGCTAGATATAGCATCTCTACTACTACTAGCACTACTGCTAGCAGCTAATGCTGCTAGCACTAATGCTAGATATAGCATCTCTACTACTACTAGCACTACTGCTAGCACTAATGCTGCTAGCACTAATGCTAGCACTAATGCTAGATATAGCATCTCTACTACTACTAGCACTACTGCTAGCACTAATGCTGCTAGCACTAATGCTAGATATAGCATCTCTACTACTACTAGCACTAATGCTGCTAGCACTAGCTGCTAGCACTAATGCTAGATATAGCATCTCTACTACTACTAGCACTACTGCTAGCACTAATGCTGCTAGCACTAATGCTAGATATAGCATCTCTACTACTACTAGCACTAATGCTAGCACTAATGCTGCTAGATATAGCATCTCTACTACTACTAGCACTACTGCTAGCACTAATGCTGCTAGCACTAATGCTAGATATAGCATCTCTACTACTACTAGCACTACTGCTAGCAGCTAATGCTGCTAGCACTAATGCTAGGCATCTCTACTACTACTAGCACTACTGCTAGCACTAATGCTGCTAGCACTAATGCTGCTAGTATAGCATCTCTACTACTACTAGCACTACTGCTAGCACTAATGCTGCTAGCACTAATGCTAGATATAGCATCTCTACTACTACTAGCACTAACTGCTAGCACTAATGCTACTAGCACTAATGCTAGATATAGCATCTCTACTACTACTAGCACTACTGCTAGCACTAATGCTGCTAGCACTAATGCTAGATATAGCATCTCTACTACTACTAGCACTACTGCTAGCACTAATGCTGCTAGCACTAATGCTGCTAGCACTAATGCTAGCACTAATGCTGCTAGCACTAATGCTGCTAGCACTAATGCTAGATATAGCATCTCTACTACTACTAGCACTACTGCTAGCACTAATGCTGCTAGCACTAGCTTAGCACTAATGCTAGCATATAGCATCTCTACTACTACTAGCACTACTGCTAGCACTAATGCTGCTAGCACTAATGCTAGATATAGCATCTCTACTACTACTAGCACTACTGCTAGCACTAGCAGCACTAATGCTGGCTAGGTAATGCTGCTAGCACTAATGCTAGATATAGCATCTCTACTACTACTAGCACTACTGCTAGCACTACTACTAGCACTAATGCTAGATATAGCATCTCTACTACTACTAGCACTACTGCTAGCACTAATGCTGCTAGCACTAATGCTAGATATAGCATCTCTACTACTACTAGCACTACTGCTAGCACTAATGCTGCTAGCACTAATGCTAGATATAGCATCTCTACTACTACTAGCACTACTGCTTAATGCTAGCACTAATGCTGCTAGCACTAATGCTAGATATAGCATCTCTACTACTACTAGCACTAATGCTAGCACTAATGCTGCTAGCACTAATGCTGCTAGCACTAATGCTAGACATAGCATCTCTACTACTACTAGCACTACTGCTAGCACTAATGCTGCTAGCACTAATGCTAGATATAGCATCTCTACTACTACTAGCACTAATGCTAGCACTAATGCTGCTAGCACTAATGCTGCTAGCACTAATGCTAGATATAGCATCTCTACTACTACTAGCACTACTGCTAGCACTAATGCTGCTAGCACTAATGCTAGATATAGCATCTCTACTACTACTAGCACTAATGCTGCTAGCAGCTAATGCTGCTAGCACTAATGCTAGCACTATAGCATCTCTACTACTACTAGCACTAATGCTAGCACTAATGCTGCTAGCACTAATGCTGCTAGCACTAATGCTAGATATAGCATCTCTACTACTACTAGCACTAATGCTAGCACTAATGCTGCTAGCACTAATGCTGCTAGCATAATAGCATCTCTACTACTACTAGCACTACTGCTAGCACTAATGCTGCTAGCACTAATGCTAGATATAGCATCTCTACTACTACTAGCACTACTGCTAGCACTAATGCTGCTAGCACTAATGCTAGATATAGCATCTCTACTACTACTAGCACTAATGCTAGCACTAATGCTAGCACTAATGCTAGATATAGCATCTCTACTACTACTAGCACTACTGCTAGCACTAATGCTGCTAGCACTAATGCTAATATAGCATCTCTACTACTACTAGCACTACTGCTAGCACTAATGCTGCTAGCACTAATGCTAGATATAGCATCTCTACTACTACTAGCACTACTGCTAGCACTAATGCTGCTAGCACTAATGCTAGATATAGCATCTCTACTACTACTAGCACTACTGCTAGCACTAATGCTGCTAGCACTAATGCTAGATATAGCATCTCTACTACTACTAGCACTACTGCTAGCACTAATGCTGCTAGCACTAATGCTAGATATAGCATCTCTACTACTACTAGCACTACTGCTAGCACTAATGCTGCTAGCACTAATGCTTAGCACTAATGCTAGACTATAGCATCTCTACTACTACTAGCACTACTGCTAGCACTAATGCTGCTAGCACTAATGCTAGATATAGCATCTCTACTACTACTAGCACTACTGCTAGCACTAATGCTGCTAGCACTAATGCTAGACTATAGCATCTCTACTACTACTAGCACTACTGCTAGCACTAATGCTGCTAGCACTAATGCTAGATATAGCATCTCTACTACTACTAGCACTACTGCTAGCACTAATGCTGCTAGCACTAATGCTAGATAAAGCATCTCTACTACTACTAGCACTAATGCTAGCACTAATGCTGCTAGCACTAATGCTAGATATAGCATCTCTACTACTACTAGCACTACTGCTAGCACTAATGCTGCTAGCACTAATGCTAGATATAGCATCTCTACTACTACTAGCACTACTGCTAGCACTAATGCTGCTAGCACTAATGCTAGATATAGCATCTCTACTACTACTAGCACTACTGCTAGCACTAATGCTGCTAGCACTAATGCTAGATATAGCATCTCTACTACTACTAGCACTAATGCTAGCACTAATGCTGCTAGCACTAATGCTAGATATAGCATCTCTACTACTACTAGCACTAATGCTAGCACTAATGCTGCTAGCACTAATGCTAGATATAGCATCTCTACTACTACTAGCACTACTGCTGCTAGCACTAATGCTGCTAGCACTAATGCTAGATATAGCATCTCTACTACTACTAGCACTACTGCTAGCACTAATGCTGCTAGCACTAATGCTAGATATAGCATCTCTACTACTACTAGCACTACTGCTAGCACTAATGCTGCTAGCACTAATGCTAGATATAGCATCTCTACTACTACTACTAGCACTAATGCTAGCACTAGCACTAATGCTGCTAGCACTAATGCTAGATATAGCATCTCTACTACTACTAGCACTACTGCTAGCACTAATGCTGCTAGCACTAATGCTAGATATAGCATCTCTACTACTACTAGCACTACTGCTAGCACTAATGCTAGCACTAGCTGCTAGCACTAATGCTAGATATAGCATCTCTACTACTACTAGCACTACTGCTAGCACTAGGCTGCTAGCACTAATGCTAGATATAGCATCTCTACTACTACTAGCACTACTGCTAGCACTAATGCTGCTAGCACTAATGCTAGATATAGCATCTCTACTACTACTAGCACTACTGCTAGCACTAATGCTGCTAGCACTAATGCTAGATATAGCATCTCTACTACTACTAGCACTACTGCTAGCACTACTGCTAGCACTAATGCTAGATATAGCATCTCTACTACTACTAGCACTACTGCTAGCACTAATGCTGCTAGCACTAATGCTAGATATAGCATCTCTACTACTACTAGCACTAGCTAGCACTAATGCTGCACTAGCTATAATGCTGCTAGCACTAATGCTAGATATAGCATCTCTACTACTACTAGCACTAATGCTAGCACTAATGCTAGCACTAATGCTAGATATAGCATCTCTACTACTACTAGCACTACTGCTAGCACTAATGCTGCTAGCACTAATGCTAGATATAGCATCTCTACTACTACTAGCACTAATGCTAGCACTAATGCTGCTAGCACTAATGCTAGATATAGCATCTCTACTACTACTAGCACTACTGCTAGCACTAATGCTGCTAGCACTAATGCTAGATATAGCATCTCTACTACTACTAGCACTAATGCTGCTAGCACTAATGCTGCTAGCACTAATGCTAGATATAGCATCTCTACTACTACTAGCACTACTGCTAGCACTAATGCTGCTAGCACTATGCTAGATATAGCATCTCTACTACTACTAGCACTAATGCTAGCACTAATGCTGCTAGCACTAATGCTAGATATAGCATCTCTACTACTACTAGCACTACTGCTAGCACTAATGCTGCTAGCACTAATGCTAGATATAGCATCTCTACTACTACTAGCACTAATGCTGCTAGGCACTAATGCTGCTAGCACTAATGCTAGACTATAGCATCTCTACTACTACTAGCACTACTGCTACTAATGCTAGCTAGCACTAATGCTAGATATAGCATCTCTACTACTACTAGCACTAATGCTAGCACTAATGCTGCTAGCACTAATGCTAGATATAGCATCTCTACTACTACTAGCACTACTGCTAGCACTAATGCTGCTAGCACTAATGCTAGATATGCTAGCATCTCTACTACTACTAGCACTACTGCTAGCACTAATGCTGCTAGCACTAATGCTAGATATAGCATCTCTACTACTACTAGCACTAATGCTAGCACTAATGCTGCTAGCACTAATGCTGCTAGCACTAATAGCATCTCTACTACTACTAGCACTACTGCTAGCACTAATGCTGCTAGCACTAATGCTAGATATAGCATCTCTACTACTACTAGCACTAATGCTAGCACTAATAGCTAGCATCTCTACTACTACTAGCACTAGCTGCTAGCACTAATGCTGCTAGCACTATGCTAGCATCTCTACTAATGCTACTAGCACTACTGCTAGCACTAATGCTGCTAGCACTAATGCTAGATATAGCATCTCTACTACTACTAGCACTAATGCTGCTAGCACTAATGCTGCTAGCACTAATGCTAGATATAGCATCTCTACTACTACTAGCACTACTGCTAGCACTAATGCTGCTAGCACTAATGCTAGATATAGCATCTCTACTACTACTAGCACTACTGCTAGCACTAATGCTAGATATAGCATCTCTACTACTACTAGCACTAATGCTAGCACTAATGCTGCTAGCACTAATGCTAGATATAGCATCTCTACTACTACTAGCACTACTGCTAGCACTAATGCTGCTAGCACTAATGCTAGATATAGCATCTCTACTACTACTAGCACTACTGCTAGCACTAATGCTGCTAGCACTAATGCTAGATATAGCATCTCTACTACTACTAGCACTACTGCTAGCACTAATGCTGCTAGCACTAATGCTAGCTATAGCATCTCTACTACTACTAGCACTGCTAGCACTATGCTGCTAGCACTAGCTGCTTATAGCATCTCTACTACTACTAGCACTACTGCTAGCACTAATGCTGCTAGCACTAATGCTAGATATAGCATCTCTAGCCTAATGCTAGCAGCTAGATATAGCATCTCTACTACTACTAGCACTACTGCTAGCACTATGCTGCTAGCACTAATGCTAGATATAGCATCTCTACTACTACTAGCAGCTGCTGCTAGCTAATGCTGCTGCTAGCACTAATGCTAGATATAGCATCTCTACTACTACTAGCACTACTGCTAGCACTAGCTAGCTGCTAGCACTAATGCTGCTAGCATAATGCTAGCATCTCTACTACTACTAGCACTACTGCTAGCACTAATGCTGCTAGCACTAATGCTAGATATAGCATCTCTACTACTACTAGCACTACTGCTAGCACTAATGCTGCTAGCACTAATGCTAGATATAGCATCTCTACTACTACTAGCACTACTGCTAGCACTAATGCTGCTAGCACTAATGCTGCTAGCACTAATGCTAGATATAGCATCTCTACTACTACTAGCACTACTGCTAGCACTAATGCTGCTAGCACTAATGCTAGATATAGCATCTCTACTACTACTAGCACTACTGCTAGCACTAATGCTGCTAGCACTAATGCTAGATATAGCATCTCTACTACTACTAGCACTAGCACTACTGCTAGCACTAATGCTGCTAGCACTAATGCTAGATATAGCATCTCTACTACTACTAGCACTACTAGCACTGCTGCTAGCACTAATGCTAGATATAGCATCTCTACTACTACTAGCACTACTGCTAGCACTAATGCTGCTAGCACTAATGCTAGATATAGCATCTCTACTACTACTAGCACTAATGCTGCTAGCACTAATGCTGCTAGCACTAATGCTAGATATAGCATCTCTACTACTACTAGCACTACTGCTAGCACTAATGCTGCTAGCACTAATGCTAGATATAGCATCTCTACTACTACTAGCACTACTGCTAGCACTAATGCTAGCACTAAGCACTAATGCTAGCACTAATGCTGCTAGCACTAATGCTGCTAGATATAGCATCTCTACTACTACTAGCACTAATGCTGCTAGCACTAATGCTGCTAGCACTAATGCTAGATATAGCATCTCTACTACTACTAGCACTACTGCTAGCACTAATGCTGCTAGCACTAATGCTAGATATAGCATCTCTACTACTACTAGCACTAATGCTAGCACTAATGCTGCTGCACTAATGCTAGATATAGCATCTCTACTACTACTAGCACTACTGCTAGCACTAATGCTGCTAGCACTAATGCTAGATATAGCCATCTCTACTACTACTAGCACTACTGCTAGCACTAATGCTGCTAGCACTAATGCTAGCATGCTAGATCATCTCTACTACTACTAGCACTACTGCTAGCACTAATGCTGCTAGCACTAATGCTAGATATAGCATCTCTACTACTACTAGCACTAAATGCTCTAGCACTAATGCTAGATATAGCATCTCTACTACTACTAGCACTACTGCTAGCACTAATGCTGCTAGCACTAATGCTAGATATAGCATCTCTACTACTACTAGCACTACTGCTAGCACTAACTGCTGCTAGCACTAATGCTAGATATAGCAATCTCTACTACTACTAGCACTACTGCTAGCACTAATGCTGCTAGCACTAATGCTAGATATAGCATCTCTACTACTAGCTAGCACTAATGCTGCTAGCACTAATGCTAGATATAGCATCTCTACTACTACTAGCACTAGCTGCTAGCACTAATGCTATATAGCATCTCTACTACTATGCTAGCACTAATGCTGCTAGCACTAATGCTAGATATAGCATCTCTACTACTACTAGCACTACTAGCTACTGCTAGCACTAATGCTGCTAGCACTAATGCTAGATATAGCATCTCTACTACTACTAGCACTACTGCTAGCACTAATGCTGCTAGCACTAATGCTAGATATAGCATCTCTACTACTACTAGCACTACTGCTAGCACTAATGCTGCTAGCACTAATGCTAGATAGGTATAGCCTCTACTGCTAGCACTAATGCTGCTAGCACTAATGCTGCTAGCACTAATGCTAGATATAGCATCTCTACTACTACTAGCACTACTGCTAGCACTAATGCTACTAGCACTAATGCTAGATATAGCATCTCTACTACTACTAGCACTACTGCTAGCACTAATGCTGCTAGCACTAATGCTAGATATAGCATCTCTACTACTACTAGCACTACTGCTAGCACTAATGCTGCTAGCACTAATGCTAGCACTATGCTAGCATCTCTACTACTACTAGCACTACTGCTAGCACTAATGCTGCTAGCACTAATGCTAGATATAGCATCTCTACTACTACTAGCACTACTGCTAGCACTAATGCTGCTAGCACTAATGCTAGATATAGCATCTCTACTACTACTAGCACTAATGCTAGCACTACTGCTAGCACTAATGCTAGATATAGCATCTCTACTACTACTAGCACTACTGCTAGCACTAATGCTGCTAGCACTAATGCTAGATATAGCATCTCTACTACTACTAGCACTACTGCTAGCACTAATGCTGCTAGCACTAATGCTAGATATAGCATCTCTACTACTACTAGCACTACTGCTAGCACTAATGCTGCACTGCTAGCACTAATGCTAGATATAGCATCTCTACTACTACTAGCACTATGCTAGCACTAATGCTGCTAGCACTAATGCTAGATATAGCATCTCTACTACTACTAGCACTACTGCTAGCACTAATGCTGCTAGCACTAATGCTAGATATAGCATCTCTACTACTACTAGCACTACTGCTAGCACTAATGCTGCTAGCACTAATGCTAGATATGCATCTCTACTACTACTAGCACTACTGCTAGCACTAATGCTAGCACTACTACTGCTAGCACTAATGCTAGATATAGCATCTCTACTACTACTAGCACTAATGCTAGCACTAATGCTGCTAGCACTAATGCTAGATATAGCATCTCTACTACTACTAGCACTACTGCTAGCACTAATGCTGCTAGCACTAATGCTGCTAGCACTAATGCTAGATATAGCATCTCTACTACTACTAGCACTACTGCTAGCACTAATGCTGCTAGCACTAATGCTAGATATAGCATCTCTACTACTACTAGCACTACTGCTAGCACTAATGCTGCTAGCACTAATGCTAGATATAGCATCTCTACTACTACTAGCACTACTGCTAGCACTAATGCTGCTAGCACTAATGCTAGATATAGCATCTCTACTACTACTAGCACTACTGCTAGCACTAATGCTGCTAGCACTAATGCTAGATATAGCATCTCTACTACTACTAGCACTACTGCTAGCACTAATGCTGCTAGCACTAATGCTGCTAGCACTAATGCTAGATATAGCATCTCTACTACTACTAGCACTACTGCTAGCACTAATGCTGCTAGCACTAATGCTAGATATAGCATCTCTACTACTACTAGCAGCTAATGCTAGCACTAATGCTAGATATAGCATCTCTACTACTACTAGCACTACTGCTAGCACTAATGCTGCTAGCACTAATGCTAGATATAGCATCTCTACTACTACTAGCACTAATGCTAGCACTAATGCTGCTAGCACTAATGCTAGATATAGCATCTCTACTACTACTAGCACTACTGCTAGCACTAATGCTGCTAGCACTAATGCTAGATATAGCATCTCTACTACTACTAGCACTACTGCTAGCACTAATGCTGCTAGCACTAATGCTAGATATAGCATCTCTACTACTACTAGCACTACTGCTAGCACTAATGCTGCTAGCACTAATGCTAGATATAGCATCTCTACTACTACTAGCACTAATGCTAGCACTAATGCTGCTAGCACTAATGCTAGATATAGCATCTCTACTACTACTAGCACTACTGCTAGCACTAATGCTGCTAGCACTAATGCTAGATATAGCATCTCTACTACTACTAGCACTACTGCTAGCACTAATGCTGCTAGCACTAATGCTAGATATAGCATCTCTACTACTACTAGCACTAATGCTAGCACTAATGCACTAATGCTAGATATAGCATCTCTACTACTACTAGCACTACTGCTAGCACTAATGCTGCTAGCACTAATGCTAGATATAGCATCTCTACTACTACTAGCACTACTGCTAGCACTAATGCTGCTAGCACTAATGCTAGATATAGCATCTCTACTACTACTAGCACTACTGCTAGCACTAATGCTGCTAGCACTAATGCTGCTAGCACTAATATGCTGCTAGCACTAATGCTAGATATAGCATCTCTACTACTACTAGCACTACTGCTAGCACTAATGCTGCTAGCACTAATGCTAGATATAGCATCTCTACTACTACTAGCACTACTGCTAGCACTAATGCTGCTAGCACTAATGCTAGCACTAATGCTAGATATAGCATCTCTACTACTACTAGCACTACTGCTAGCACTAATGCTGCTAGCACTAATGCTAGATATAGCATCTCTACTACTACTAGCACTACTGCTAGCACTAATGCTGCTAGCACTAATGCTAGATATAGCATCTCTACTACTACTAGCACTAATGCTAGCACTAATGCTGCTAGCACTAATGCTGCTAGCACTAATGCTAGATATAGCATCTCTACTACTACTAGCACTACTGCTAGCACTAATGCTGCTAGCACTAATGCTAGATATAGCATCTCTACTACTACTAGCACTACTGCTAGCACTAATGCTGCTAGCACTAATGCTGCTAGATATAGCATCTCTACTACTACTAGCACTAATGCTAGCACTAATGCTGCTAGCACTAATGCTGCTAGCACTAATGCTAGATATAGCATCTCTACTACTACTAGCACTACTGCTAGCACTAATGCTGCTAGCACTAATGCTAGATATAGCATCTCTACTACTACTAGCACTACTGCTAGCACTAATGCTGCTAGCACTAATGCTACTAGCACTAATGCTAGATATAGCATCTCTACTACTACTAGCACTACTGCTAGCACTAATGCTGCTAGCACTAATGCTAGATATAGCATCTCTACTACTACTAGCACTACTGCTAGCACTAATGCTGCTAGCACTAATGCTAGATATAGCATCTCTACTACTACTAGCTACACTAATGCTGCTAGCACTACTACTAGCACTAATGCTAGATATAGCATCTCTACTACTACTAGCACTACTGCTAGCACTAATGCTGCTAGCACTAATGCTAGCACTAATGCTAGCATCTCTACTACTACTAGCACTACTGCTAGCACTAATGCTGCTAGCACTAATGCTAGATATAGCATCTCTACTACTACTAGCACTAATGCTGCTAGCACTAATGCTGCTAGCACTAATGCTGCTAGCACTAATGCTAGCATCTCTACTACTACTAGCACTAATGCTGCTAGCACTAATGCTGCTAGCACTAATGC
This sequence comes from Microglena sp. YARC, assembly GCA_022414725.1. Classification (NCBI taxonomy): domain Eukaryota; kingdom Viridiplantae; phylum Chlorophyta; class Chlorophyceae; order Chlamydomonadales; family Chlamydomonadaceae; genus Microglena; species Microglena sp. YARC. Next base: position 80,958,177 of record CM039463.1, read on the forward strand.
TAGATATAGCATCTCTACTACTACTAGCACTAATGCTGCTAGCACTAATGCTGCTAGCACTAATGCTAGATATAGCATCTCTACTACTACTAGCACTACTGCTAGCACTAATGCTGCTAGCACTAATGCTGCTAGCACTAATGCTAGATATAGCATCTCTACTACTACTAGCACTACTGCTAGCACTAATGCTGCTAGCACTAATGCTAGATATAGCATCTCTACTACTACTAGCACTACTGCTAGCACTAATGCTGCTAGCACTAATGCTAGCACTAATGCTAGATATAGCATCTCTACTACTACTAGCACTACTGCTAGCACTAATGCTGCTAATGCACTAATGCTAGATATAGCATCTCTACTACTGCTAGCACTAATGCTGCTAGCACTAATGCTGCTAGCACTAATGCTAGATATAGCATCTCTACTACTACTAGCACTACTGCTAGCACTAATGCTGCTAGCACTAATGCTACTAGCACTAATGCTAGATATAGCATCTCTACTACTACTAGCACTAATGCTAGCACTAATGCTGCTAGCACTAATGCTAGATATAGCATCTCTACTACTACTAGCACTACTGCTAGCACTAATGCTGCTAGCACTAATGCTAGATATAGCATCTCTACTACTACTAGCACTACTGCTAGCACTAATGCTGCTAGCACTAATGCTAGATATAGCATCTCTACTACTACTAGCACTACTGCTAGCACTAATGCTGCTAGCACTAATGCTAGATATAGCATCTCTACTACTACTAGCACTACTGCTAGCACTAATGCTGCTAGCACTAATGCTAGATAATGCTAGCATCTCTACTACTACTAGCACTACTGCTAGCACTAATGCTGCTAGCACTAATGCTAGATATAGCATCTCTACTACTACTAGCACTACTGCTAGCACTAATGCTGCTAGCACTAATGCTAGATATAGCATCTCTACTACTACTAGCACTACTGCTAGCACTAATGCTGCTAGCACTAATGCTAGATATAGCATCTCTACTACTACTAGCACTACTGCTAGCACTAATGCTGCTAGCACTAATGCTAGATATAGCATCTCTACTACTACTAGCACTACTGCTAGCACTAATGCTAGATATAGCATCTCTACTACTACTAGCACTACTGCTAGCACTAATGCTGCTAGCACTAATGCTGCTAGCACTAATGCTAGCATCTCTACTACTACTAGCACTACTGCTAGCACTAATGCTGCTAGCACTAATGCTAGATATAGCATCTCTACTACTACTAGCACTACTGCTAGCACTAATGCTGCTAGCACTAATGCTAGATATAGCATCTCTACTACTACTAGCACTACTGCTAGCTGCTAGCACTAATGCTGCTAGCACTAATGCTAGATATAGCATCTCTACTACTACTAGCACTACTGCTAGCACTAATGCTGCTAGCACTAATGCTAGATATAGCATCTCTACTACTACTAGCACTAATGCTAGCACTAATGCTGCTAGCACTAATGCTAGATATAGCATCTCTACTACTACTAGCACTAATGCTGCTAGCACTAATGCTGCTAGCACTAATGCTGCTAGCACTAATGCTAGATATAGCATCTCTACTACTACTAGCACTACTGCTAGCACTAATGCTGCTAGCACTAATGCTAGATATAGCATCTCTACTACTACTAGCACTACTGCTAGCACTAATGCTGCTAGCACTAATGCTAGATATAGCATCTCTACTACTACTAGCACTAATGCTGCTAGCACTAATGCTGCTAGCACTAATGCTAGATATAGCATCTCTACTACTACTAGCACTACTGCTAGCACTAATGCTGCTAGCACTAATGCTGCTAGCACTAATGCTAGATATAGCATCTCTACTACTACTAGCACTACTGCTAGCACTAATGCTATTAGCACTAATGCTAGATATAGCATCTCTACTACTACTAGCACTAATGCTAGCACTACTGCTAGCACTAATGCTAGAATAGCATCTCTACTACTACTAGCACTAATGCTGCTAGCACTAATGCTGCTAGCACTAATGCTAGATATAGCATCTCTACTACTACTAGCACTAATGCTAGCACTAAGCACTAGCTAGCTATAATGCTAGATATAGCATCTCTACTACTACTAGCACTACTGCTAGCACTAATGCTGCTAGCACTAATGCTAGATATAGCATCTCTACTACTACTAGCACTACTGCTAGCACTAATGCTGCTAGCACTAATGCTGCTAGCACTAATGCTAGATATAGCATCTCTACTACTACTAGCACTACTGCTAGCACTAATGCTGCTAGCACTAATGCTAGATATAGCATCTCTACTACTACTAGCACTACTGCTAGCACTAATGCTGCTAGCACTAATGCTAGATATAGCATCTCTACTACTACTAGCACTACTGCTAGCACTAATGCTGCTAGCACTAATGCTGCTAGCACTAATGCTAGATATAGCATCTCTACTACTACTAGCACTACTGCTAGCACTAATGCTGCTAGCACTAATGCTAGATATAGCATCTCTACTACTACTAGCACTACTGCTAGCACTAATGCTGCTAGCACTAATGCTAGATATAGCATCTCTACTACTACTAGCACTACTGCTAGCACTAATGCTGCTAGCACTAATGCTAGATATAGCATCTCTACTACTACTAGCACTACTGCTAGCACTAATGCTGCTAGCACTAATGCTAGATATAGCATCTCTACTACTACTAGCACTAATGCTGCTAGCACTAATGCTGCTAGCACTAATGCTAGATATAGCATCTCTACTACTACTAGCACTAATGCTGCTAGCACTAATGCTAGCATATAGCATCTCTACTACTACTAGCACTACTGCTAGCACTAATGCTGCTAGCACTAATGCTAGATATAGCATCTCTACTACTACTAGCACTAATGCTAGCACTAATGCTAGCACTAATGCTAGATATAGCATCTCTACTACTACTAGCACTACTGCTAGCACTAATGCTGCTAGCACTAATGCTAGATATAGCATCTCTACTACTACTAGCACTAATGCTAGCACTAATGCTGCTAGCACTAATGCTAGATATAGCATCTCTACTACTACTAGCACTACTGCTAGCACTAATGCTGCTAGCACTAATGCTAGATATAGCATCTCTACTACTACTAGCACTAATGCTAGCACTAAGCACTAATGCTATATAATGCTGCTAGCACTAATGCTAGATATAGCATCTCTACTACTACTAGCACTACTGCTAGCACTAATGCTGCTAGCACTAATGCTAGATATAGCATCTCTACTACTACTAGCACTAATGCTAGCACTAATGCTGCTAGCACTAATGCTAGATATAGCATCTCTACTACTACTAGCACTACTGCTAGCACTAATGCTGCTAGCACTAATGCTAGATATAGCATCTCTACTACTACTAGCACTACTGCTAGCACTAATGCTGCTAGCACTAATGCTAGATATAGCATCTCTACTACTACTAGCACTAATGCTAGCACTAATGCTGCTAGCACTAATGCTAGATATAGCATCTCTACTACTACACTACTGCTAGCACTAATGCTGCTAGCACTAATGCTAGATATAGCATCTCTACTACTACTAGCACTACTGCTAGCACTAATGCTGCTAGCACTAATGCTAGCATATAGCATCTCTACTACTACTAGCACTACTGCTAGCACTAATGCTGCTAGCACTAATGCTAGATATAGCATCTCTACTACTACTAGCACTAAGCTATAGCACTAATGCTTAATGCCATCTCTACTACTACTAGCACTACTGCACTAGCACTAATGCTGCTAGCACTAATGCTAGATATAGCATCTCTACTACTACTAGCACTACTGCTAGCACTAATGCTGCTAGCACTAATGCTAGATATAGCATCTCTACTACTACTAGCACTACTGCTAGCACTAATGCTGCTAGCACTAATGCTGCTAGCACTAATGCTAGATATAGCATCTCTACTACTACTAGCACTACTGCTAGCACTAATGCTGCTAGCACTAATGCTAGATATAGCATCTCTACTACTACTAGCACTACTGCTAGCACTAATGCTGCTAGCACTAATGCTAGATATAGCATCTCTACTACTACTAGCACTACTGCTAGCACTAATGCTGCTAGCACTAATGCTGCTAGCATAATGCTAGACATCTCTACTACTACTAGCACTACTGCTAGCACTAATGCTGCTAGCACTAATGCTGCTAGCACTAATGCTAGATATAGCATCTCTACTACTACTAGCACTACTGCTAGCACTAATGCTGCTAGCACTAATGCTAGATATAGCATCTCTACTACTACTAGCACTACTGCTAGCACTAATGCTGCTAGCACTAATGCTAGATATAGCATCTCTACTACTACTAGCACTACTGCTAGCACTAATGCTGCTAGCACTAATGCTAGCACTATAGCATCTCTACTACTACTAGCACTACTGCTAGCACTAATGCTGCTAGCACTAATGCTAGATAATAGCATCTCTACTACTACTAGCACTAATGCTAGCACTAATGCTGCTAGCACTAATGCTGCTAGCACTAATGCTAGATATAGCATCTCTACTACTACTAGCACTACTGCTAGCACTAATGCTGCTAGCACTAATGCTAGATATAGCATCTCTACTACTACTAGCACTACTGCTAGCACTAATGCTGCTAGCACTAATGCTAGATATAGCATCTCTACTACTACTAGCACTAATGCTAGCACTAATGCTGCTAGCACTAATGCTGCTAGCACTAATGCTAGATATAGCATCTCTACTACTACTAGCACTACTGCTAGCACTAATGCTGCTAGCACTAATGCTAGATATAGCATCTCTACTACTACTAGCACTAATGCTAGCACTAATGCTGCTAGCACTAATGCTAGATATAGCATCTCTACTACTACTAGCACTAATGCTGCTAGCACTAATGCTGCTAGCACTAATGCTGCTAGCACTAATGCTAGATATAGCATCTCTACTACTACTAGCACTACTGCTAGCACTAATGCTGCTAGCACTAATGCTAGATATAGCATCTCTACTACTACTAGCACTAATGCTAGCACTAATGCTGCTAGCACTAATGCTAGCACTATGCTAGCATCTCTACTACTACTAGCACTACTGCTAGCACTAATGCTGCTAGCACTAATGCTAGATATAGCATCTCTACTACTACTAGCACTACTACTAGCTAGCACTAATGCTGCTAGCACTAATGCTAGATATAGCATCTCTACTACTACTAGCACTAATGCTAGCACTAATGCTGCTAGCACTAATGCTGCTAGCACTAATGCTAGATATAGCATCTCTACTACTACTAGCACTAATGCTAGCACTAATGCTGCTAGCACTAATGCTAGATATAGCATCTCTACTACTACTAGCACTACTGCTAGCACTAATGCTGCTAGCACTAATGCTAGATATAGCATCTCTACTACTACTAGCACTACTGCTAGCACTAATGCTGCTAGCACTAATGCTAGATATAGCATCTCTACTACTACTAGCACTACTGCTAGCACTAATGCTGCTAGCACTAATGCTAGATATAGCATCTCTACTACTACTAGCACTACTGCTAGCACTAATGCTGCTAGCACTAATGCTAGATATAGCATCTCTACTACTACTAGCACTACTGCTAGCACTAATGCTGCTAGCACTAATGCTGCTAGCACTAATGCTAGATATAGCATCTCTACTACTACTAGCACTACTGCTAGCACTAATGCTGCTAGCACTAATGCTAGATATAGCATCTCTACTACTACTAGCACTAATGCTAGCACTAATGCTGCTAGCACTAATGCTAGATATAGCATCTCTACTACTACTAGCACTACTGCTAGCACTAATGCTGCTAGCACTAATGCTAGATATAGCATCTCTACTACTACTAGCACTAATGCTAGCACTACTGCACTAGCACTAATGCTGCTAGCACTAATGCTAGATATAGCATCTCTACTACTACTAGCACTACTGCTAGCACTAATGCTGCTAGCACTAATGCTAGATATAGCATCTCTACTACTACTAGCACTAATGCTGCTAGCACTAATGCTGCTAGCACTAATGCTAGATATAGCATCTCTACTACTACTAGCACTACTGCTAGCACTAATGCTGCTAGCACTAATGCTAGATATAGCATCTCTACTACTACTAGCACTACTGCTAGCACTAATGCTGCTAGCACTAATGCTAGATATAGCATCTCTACTACTACTAGCACTAATGCTGCTAGCACTAATGCTGCTAGCACTAATGCTAGATATAGCATCTCTACTACTACTAGCACTAATGCTAGCACTAATGCTGCTAGCACTAATGCTGCTAGCACTAATGCTAGATATAGCATCTCTACTACTACTAGCACTACTGCTAGCACTAATGCTGCTAGCACTAATGCTAGATATAGCATCTCTACTACTACTAGCACTACTGCTAGCACTAATGCTGCTAGCACTAATGCTAGATATAGCATCTCTACTACTACTAGCACTACTGCTAGCACTAATGCTGCTAGCACTAATGCTAGCTATGCTAGATATAGCATCTCTACTACTACTAGCACTACTGCTAGCACTAATGCTGCTAGCACTAATGCTAGATATAGCATCTCTACTACTACTAGCACTACTGCTAGCACTAATGCTGCTAGCACTAATGCTGCTAGCACTAATGCTAGATATAGCATAATGCTCTACTACTACTAGCACTAATGCTGCTAGCACTAATGCTAGCTAGCACTAATGCTAGACTATAGCATCTCTACTACTACTAGCACTACTGCTAGCACTAATGCTGCTAGCACTAATGCTAGATATAGCATCTCTACTACTACTAGCACTACTGCTAGCACTAATGCTGCTAGCACTAATGCTGCTAGCACTAATGCTAGATATAGCATCTCTACTACTACTAGCACTACTGCTAGCACTAATGCTGCTAGCACTAATGCTAGATATAGCATCTCTACTACTACTAGCACTACTGCTAGCACTAATGCTGCTAGCACTAATGCTAGATATAGCATCTCTACTACTACTAGCACTACTGCTAATGCTGCTAGCACTAATGCTGCTAGCACTAATGCTAGATATAGCATCTCTACTACTACTAGCACTACTGCTAGCACTAATGCTGCTAGCACTAATGCTAGATATAGCATCTCTACTACTACTAGCACTACTGCTAGCACTAATGCTGCTAGCACTAATGCTGCTAGCACTAATGCTAGATATAGCATCTCTACTACTACTAGCACTACTGCTAGCACTAATGCTGCTAGCACTAATGCTAGATATAGCATCTCTACTACTACTAGCACTAATGCTAGCACTAATGCTGCTAGCACTAATGCTGCTAGCACTAATGCTAGATATAGCATCTCTACTACTACTAGCACTACTGCTAGCACTAATGCTGCTAGCACTAATGCTAGATATAGCATCTCTACTACTACTAGCACTACTGCTAGCACTAATGCTGCTAGCACTAATGCTAGATATAGCATCTCTACTACTACTAGCACTAATGCTAGCACTAATGCTGCTAGCACTAATGCTAGATATAGCATCTCTACTACTACTAGCACTACTGCTAGCACTAATGCTGCTAGCACTAATGCTAGATATAGCATCTCTACTACTACTAGCACTACTGCTAGCACTAATGCTGCTAGCACTAATGCTAGATATAGCATCTCTACTACTACTAGCACTACTGCTAGCACTAATGCTGCTAGCACTAATGCTAGATATAGCATCTCTACTACTACTAGCACTACTGCTAGCACTAAATGCTGCTAGCACTAATGCTAGATATAGCATCTCTACTACTACTAGCACTACTGCTAGCACTAATGCTGCTAGCACTAATGCTAGATATAGCATCTCTACTACTACTAGCACTACTGCTAGCACTAATGCTGCTAGCACTAATGCTACTAGCACTAATGCTAGATATAGCATCTCTACTACTACTAGCACTACTGCTAGCACTAATGCTGCTAGCACTAATGCTAGATATAGCATCTCTACTACTACTAGCACTACTGCTAGCACTAATGCTGCTAGCACTAATGCTAGATATAGCATCTCTACTACTACTAGCACTACTGCTAGCACTAATGCTGCTAGCACTAATGCTAGATATAGCATCTCTACTACTACTAGCACTACTGCTAGCACTAATGCTGCTAGCACTAATGCTGCTAGCACTAATGCTAGATATAGCATCTCTACTACTACTAGCACTACTGCTAGCACTAATGCTGCTAGCACTAATGCTAGATATAGCATCTCTACTACTACTAGCACTACTGCTAGCACTAATGCTGCTAGCACTAATGCTAGATATAGCATCTCTACTACTACTAGCACTACTGCTAGCACTAATGCTGCTAGCACTAATGCTGCTAGCACTAATGCTAGATATAGCATCTCTACTACTACTAGCACTACTGCTAGCACTAATGCTGCTAGCACTAATGCTAGATATAGCATCTCTACTACTACTAGCACTACTGCTAGCACTAATGCTGCTAGCACTAATGCTAGATATAGCATCTCTACTACTACTAGCACTAATGCTGCTAGCACTAATGCTAGCATAATGCTCTACTACTACTAGCACTACTGCTAGCACTAATGCTGCTAGCACTAATGCTGCTAGCACTAATGCTAGACATAGCATCTCTACTACTACTAGCACTACTGCTAGCACTAATGCTGCTAGCACTAATGCTAGATATAGCATCTCTACTACTACTAGCACTACTGCTAGCACTAATGCTGCTAGCACTAATGCTAGATATAGCATCTCTACTACTACTAGCACTACTGCTAGCACTAATGCTGCTAGCACTAATGCTAGATATAGCATCTCTACTACTACTAGCACTACTGCTAGCACTAATGCTGCTAGCACTAATGCTAGATATAGCATCTCTACTACTACTAGCACTACTGCTAGCACTAATGCTGCTAGCACTAATGCTAGATATAGCATCTCTACTACTACTAGCACTACTGCTAGCACTAATGCTGCTAGCACTAATGCTAGATATAGCATCTCTACTACTACTAGCACTAATGCTGCTAGCACTAATGCTGCTAGCACTAATGCTAGATATAGCATCTCTACTACTACTAGCACTACTGCTAGCACTAATGCTGCTAGCACTAATGCTAGATATAGCATCTCTACTACTACTAGCACTACTGCTAGCACTAATGCTGCTAGCACTAATGCTAGATATAGCATCTCTACTACTACTAGCACTACTGCTAGCACTAATGCTGCTAGCACTAATGCTAGATATAGCATCTCTACTACTACTAGCACTACTGCTAGCACTAATGCTGCTAGCACTAATGCTAGATATAGCATCTCTACTACTACTAGCACTAATGCTAGCACTAATGCTGCTAGCACTAATGCTAGATATAGCATCTCTACTACTACTAGCACTACTGCTAGCACTAATGCTGCTAGCACTAATGCTACTAGCACTAATGCTAGATATAGCATCTCTACTACTACTAGCACTACTGCTAGCACTAATGCTGCTAGCACTAATGCTAGATATAGCATCTCTACTACTACTAGCACTACTGCTAGCACTAATGCTGCTAGCACTAATGCTAGATATAGCATCTCTACTACTACTAGCACTACTGCTAGCACTAATGCTGCTAGCACTAATGCTGCTAGCACTAATGCTAGATATAGCATCTCTACTACTACTAGCACTACTGCTAGCACTAATGCTGCTAGCACTAATGCTAGATATAGCATCTCTACTACTACTAGCACTACTGCTAGCACTAATGCTGCTAGCACTAATGCTAGATATAGCATCTCTACTACTACTAGCACTACTGCTAGCACTAATGCTGCTAGCACTAATGCTGCTAGCACTAATGCTAGATATAGCATCTCTACTACTACTAGCACTACTGCTAGCACTAATGCTGCTAGCACTAATGCTAGATATAGCATCTCTACTACTACTAGCACTACTGCTAGCACTAATGCTGCTAGCACTAATGCTAGATATAGCATCTCTACTACTACTAGCACTACTGCTAGCACTAATGCTGCTAGCACTAATGCTAGATATAGCATCTCTACTACTACTAGCACTACTGCTAGCACTAATGCTGCTAGCACTAATGCTAGATATAGCATCTCTACTACTACTAGCACTACTGCTAGCACTAATGCTGCTAGCACTAATGCTAGATATAGCATCTCTACTACTACTAGCACTACTGCTAGCACTAATGCTGCTAGCACTAATGCTAGATATAGCATCTCTACTACTACTAGCACTAATGCTAGCACTAATGCTGCTAGCACTAATGCTAGATATAGCATCTCTACTACTACTAGCACTACTGCTAGCACTAATGCTGCTAGCACTAATGCTAGATATAGCATCTCTACTACTACTAGCACTACTGCTAGCACTAATGCTGCTAGCACTAATGCTAGATATAGCATCTCTACTACTACTAGCACTACTGCTAGCACTAATGCTGCTAGCACTAATGCTAGATATAGCATCTCTACTACTACTAGCACTAATGCTAGCACTAGCACTAATGCTGCACTAATGCTGCTAGCACTAATGCTGCTAGCACTAATGCTAGATATAGCATCTCTACTACTACTAGCACTACTGCTAGCACTAATGCTGCTAGCACTAATGCTAGATATAGCATCTCTACTACTACTAGCACTAATGCTGCTAGCACTAATGCTAGCATCTCTACTACTACTAGCACTACTGCTAGCACTAATGCTGCTAGCACTAATGCTGCTAGCACTAATGCTAGATATAGCATCTCTACTACTACTAGCACTACTGCTAGCACTAATGCTGCTAGCACTAATGCTGCTAGCACTAATGCTAGATATAGCATCTCTACTACTACTAGCACTACTGCTAGCACTAATGCTGCTAGCACTAATGCTAGATATAGCATCTCTACTACTACTAGCACTACTGCTAGCACTAATGCTGCTAGCACTAATGCTAGATATAGCATCTCTACTACTACTAGCACTACTGCTAGCACTAATGCTGCTAGCACTAATGCTAGATATAGCATCTCTACTACTACTAGCACTAATGCTAGCACTAATGCTGCTAGCACTAATGCTAGATATAGCATCTCTACTACTACTAGCACTACTGCTAGCACTAATGCTGCTAGCACTAATGCTAGATATAGCATCTCTACTACTACTAGCACTAATGCTAGCACTAATGCTGCTAGCACTAATGCTGCTAGCACTAATGCTAGATATAGCATCTCTACTACTACTAGCACTACTGCTAGCACTAATGCTGCTAGCACTAATGCTAGATATAGCATCTCTACTACTACTAGCACTACTGCTAGCACTAATGCTGCTAGCACTAATGCTAGATATAGCATCTCTACTACTACTAGCACTACTGCTAGCACTAATGCTGCTAGCACTAATGCTAGATATAGCATCTCTACTACTACTAGCACTAATGCTAGCTAGCACTAATGCTAGATATAGCATCTCTACTACTACTAGCACTACTGCTAGCACTAATGCTGCTAGCACTAATGCTAGATATAGCATCTCTACTACTACTAGCACTACTGCTAGCACTAATGCTGCTAGCACTAATGCTAGATATAGCATCTCTACTACTACTAGCACTACTGCTAGCACTAATGCTGCTAGCACTAATGCTAGATATAGCATCTCTACTACTACTAGCACTAATGCTAGCACTAATGCTGCTAGCACTAATGCTAGATATAGCATCTCTACTACTACTAGCACTACTGCTAGCACTAATGCTGCTAGCACTAATGCTAGATATAGCATCTCTACTACTACTAGCACTAATGCTAGCACTAATGCTGCTAGCACTAATGCTAGATATAGCATCTCTACTACTACTAGCACTACTGCTAGCACTAATGCTGCTAGCACTAATGCTAGACTATAGCATCTCTACTACTACTAGCACTACTGCTAGCACTAATGCTGCTAGCACTAATGCTAGATATAGCATCTCTACTACTACTAGCACTACTGCTAGCACTAATGCACTAATGCTAGCATATAGCATCTCTACTACTACTAGCACTACTGCTAGCACTAATGCTGCTAGCACTAATGCTAGATATAGCATCTCTACTACTACTAGCACTACTGCTAGCACTAATGCTGCTAGCACTAATGCTAGATATAGCATCTCTACTACTACTAGCACTACTGCTAGCACTAATGCTGCTAGCACTAATGCTAGATATAGCATCTCTACTACTACTAGCACTACTGCTAGCACTAATGCTGCTAGCACTAATGCTAGATATAGCATCTCTACTACTACTAGCACTAATGCTAGCACTACTGCTAAGCACTAATGCTGCTAGCACTAATGCTAGATATAGCATCTCTACTACTACTAGCACTACTGCTAGCACTAATGCTGCTAGCACTAATGCTAGATATAGCATCTCTACTACTACTAGCACTACTGCTAGCACTAATGCTGCTAGCACTAATGCTAGATATAGCATCTCTACTACTACTAGCACTACTGCTAGCACTAATGCTGCTAGCACTAATGCTAGCACTAATGCTAGATATAGCATCTCTACTACTACTAGCACTACTGCTAGCACTAATGCTGCTAGCACTAATGCTAGATATAGCATCTCTACTACTACTAGCACTACTGCTAGCACTAATGCTGCTAGCACTAATGCTGCTAGCACTAATGCTAGCATCTCTACTACTACTAGCACTAATGCTAGCTAGCACTAATGCTAGATATAGCATCTCTACTACTACTAGCACTACTGCTAGCACTAATGCTGCTAGCACTAATGCTAGATATAGCATCTCTACTACTACTAGCACTAATGCTGCTAGCACTAATGCTGCTAGCACTAATGCTAGATATAGCATCTCTACTACTACTAGCACTACTGCTAGCACTAATGCTGCTAGCACTAATGCTAGATATAGCATCTCTACTACTACTAGCACTACTGCTAGCACTAATGCTGCTAGCACTAATGCTAGATATAGCATCTCTACTACTACTAGCACTACTGCTAGCACTAATGCTGCTAGCACTAATGCTAGCATATAGCATCTCTACTACTACTAGCACTACTGCTAGCACTAATGCTGCTAGCACTAATGCTAGATATAGCATCTCTACTACTACTAGCACTACTGCTAGCACTAATGCTGCTAGCACTAATGCTGCTAGCACTAATGCTAGATATAGCATCTCTACTACTACTAGCACTACTGCTAGCACTAATGCTGCTAGCACTAATGCTAGATATAGCATCTCTACTACTACTAGCACTAACTGCTAGCACTAATGCTGCTAGCACTAATGCTAGATATAGCATCTCTACTACTACTAGCACTACTGCTAGCACTAATGCTGCTAGCACTAATGCTGCTAGCACTAATGCTAGATATAGCATCTCTACTACTACTAGCACTACTGCTAGCACTAATGCTGCTAGCACTAATGCTAGATATAGCATCTCTACTACTACTAGCACTACTGCTAGCACTAATGCTGCTAGCACTAATGCTGCTAGCACTATGCTGCTAGCATAATGCTAGATATAGCATCTCTACTACTACTAGCACTAATGCTGCTAGCACTAATGCTGCTAGCACTAATGCTAGATATAGCATCTCTACTACTACTAGCACTACTGCTAGCACTAATGCTGCTAGCACTAATGCTAGATATAGCATCTCTACTACTACTAGCACTAATGCTGCTAGCACTAATGCTGCTAGCACTAATGCTAGATATAGCATCTCTACTACTACTAGCACTAATGCTAGCACTAATGCTGCTAGCACTAATGCTAGATATAGCATCTCTACTACTACTAGCACTACTGCTAGCACTAATGCTGCTAGCACTAATGCTGCTAGCACTAATGCTAGATATAGCATCTCTACTACTACTAGCACTACTGCTAGCACTAATGCTGCTAGCACTAATGCTAGATATAGCATCTCTACTACTACTAGCACTACTGCTAGCACTAATGCTGCTAGCACTAATGCTAGATATAGCATCTCTACTACTACTAGCACTACTGCTAGCACTAATGCTGCTAGCACTAATGCTAGATATAGCATCTCTACTACTACTAGCACTAATGCTAGCACTAATGCTACTAGCACTAATGCTAGATATAGCATCTCTACTACTACTAGCACTACTGCTAGCACTAATGCTGCTAGCACTAATGCTAGATATAGCATCTCTACTACTACTAGCACTACTGCTAGCACTAATGCTGCTAGCACTAATGCTAGATATAGCATCTCTACTACTACTAGCACTACTGCTAGCACTAATGCTGCTAGCACTAATGCTAGATATAGCATCTCTACTACTACTAGCACTACTGCTAGCACTAATGCTGCTAGCACTAATGCTGCTAGCACTAATGCTAGATATAGCATCTCTACTACTACTAGCACTAATGCTAGCACTAATGCTGCTAGCACTAATGCTAGATATAGCATCTCTACTACTACTAGCACTACTGCTAGCACTAATGCTGCTAGCACTAATGCTAGATATAGCATCTCTACTACTACTAGCACTACTGCTAGCACTAATGCTGCTAGCACTAATGCTAGATATAGCATCTCTACTACTACTAGCACTACTGCTAGCACTAATGCTGCTAGCACTAATGCTAGATATAGCATCTCTACTACTACTAGCACTACTGCTAGCACTAATGCTGCTAGCACTAATGCTGCTAGCACTAATGCTAGATATAGCATCTCTACTACTACTAGCACTAATGCTGCTAGCACTAATGCTGCTAGCACTAATGCTAGATATAGCATCTCTACTACTACTAGCACTACTGCTAGCACTAATGCTGCTAGCACTAATGCTAGATATAGCATCTCTACTACTACTAGCACTACTGCTAGCACTAATGCTACTAGCACTAATGCTAGATATAGCATCTCTACTACTACTAGCACTACTGCTAGCACTAATGCTGCTAGCACTAATGCTAGATATAGCATCTCTACTACTACTAGCACTACTGCTAGCACTAATGCTGCTAGCACTAATGCTAGATATAGCATCTCTACTACTACTAGCACTAATGCTGCTAGCACTAATGCTGCTAGCACTAATGCTAGACTATAGCATCTCTACTACTACTAGCACTACTGCTAGCACTAATGCTGCTAGCACTAATGCTAGATATAGCATCTCTACTACTACTAGCACTACTGCTAGCACTAATGCTGCTAGCACTAATGCTAGATATAGCATCTCTACTACTACTAGCACTACTGCTAGCACTAATGCTGCTAGCACTAATGCTAGATATAGCATCTCTACTACTACTAGCACTACTGCTAGCACTAATGCTGCTAGCACTAATGCTGCTAGCACTAATGCTAGATATAGCATCTCTACTACTACTAGCACTACTGCTAGCACTAATGCTGCTAGCACTAATGCTAGATATAGCATCTCTACTACTACTAGCACTACTGCTAGCACTAATGCTGCTAGCACTAATGCTGCTAGCACTAATGCTAGATATAGCATCTCTACTACTACTAGCACTACTGCTAGCACTAATGCTGCTAGCACTAATGCTAGATATAGCATCTCTACTACTACTAGCACTAATGCTAGCACTAACTGCTAGCACTAATGCTGCTAGCACTAATGCTAGATATAGCATCTCTACTACTACTAGCACTACTGCTAGCACTAATGCTGCTAGCACTAATGCTAGATATAGCATCTCTACTACTACTAGCACTACTGCTAGCACTAATGCTGCTAGCACTAATGCTAGATATAGCATCTCTACTACTACTAGCACTACTGCTAGCACTAATGCTGCTAGCACTAATGCTGCTAGCACTAATGCTAGATATAGCATCTCTACTACTACTAGCACTACTGCTAGCACTAATGCTGCTAGCACTAATGCTAGATATAGCATCTCTACTACTACTAGCACTAATGCTAGCACTACTACTAGCACTAATGCTAGATATAGCATCTCTACTACTACTAGCACTACTGCTAGCACTAATGCTGCTAGCACTAATGCTAGATATAGCATCTCTACTACTACTAGCACTAATGCTGCTAGCACTAATGCTGCTAGCACTAATGCTAGATATAGCATCTCTACTACTACTAGCACTACTGCTAGCACTAATGCTGCTAGCACTAATGCTAGATATAGCATCTCTACTACTACTAGCACTACTGCTAGCACTAATGCTGCTAGCACTAATGCTAGATATAGCATCTCTACTACTACTAGCACTACTGCTAGCACTAATGCTGCTAGCACTAATGCTAGATATAGCATCTCTACTACTACTAGCACTACTGCTAGCACTAATGCTGCTAGCACTAATGCTAGATATAGCATCTCTACTACTACTAGCACTACTGCTAGCACTAATGCTGCTAGCACTAATGCTAGATATAGCATCTCTACTACTACTAGCACTACTGCTAGCACTAATGCTGCTAGCACTAATGCTAGATATAGCATCTCTACTACTACTAGCACTAATGCTAGCACTAATGCTGCTAGCACTAATGCTGCTAGCACTAATGCTAGATATAGCATCTCTACTACTACTAGCACTACTGCTAGCACTAATGCTGCTAGCACTAATGCTAGATATAGCATCTCTACTACTACTAGCACTACTGCTAGCACTAATGCTGCTAGCACTAATGCTGCTAGCACTAATGCTAGATATAGCATCTCTACTACTACTAGCACTACTGCTAGCACTAATGCTGCTAGCACTAATGCTAGATATAGCATCTCTACTACTACTAGCACTACTGCTAGCACTAATGCTGCTAGCACTAATGCTAGATATAGCATCTCTACTACTACTAGCACTAATGCTAGCACTAATGCTGCTAGCACTAATGCTAGCACTAATGCTAGATATAGCATCTCTACTACTACTAGCACTACTGCTAGCACTAATGCTGCTAGCACTAATGCTAGATATAGCATCTCTACTACTACTAGCACTACTGCTAGCACTAATGCTGCTAGCACTAATGCTAGATATAGCATCTCTACTACTACTAGCACTACTGCTAGCACTAATGCTGCTAGCACTAATGCTGCTAGCACTAATGCTAGATATAGCATCTCTACTACTACTAGCACTACTGCTAGCACTAATGCTGCTAGCACTAATGCTAGATATAGCATCTCTACTACTACTAGCACTACTGCTAGCACTAATGCTGCTAGCACTAATGCTGCTAGCACTAATGCTAGATATAGCATCTCTACTACTACTAGCACTACTGCTAGCACTAATGCTGCTAGCACTAATGCTAGATATAGCATCTCTACTACTACTAGCACTAATGCTAGCACTAATGCTGCTAGCACTAATGCTAGATATAGCATCTCTACTACTACTAGCACTACTGCTAGCACTAATGCTAGCACTAATGCTGCTAGCACTAATGCTAGATATAGCATCTCTACTACTACTAGCACTACTGCTAGCACTAATGCTGCTAGCACTAATGCTAGATATAGCATCTCTACTACTACTAGCACTAATGCTGCTAGCACTAATGCTGCTAGCACTAATGCTAGATATAGCATCTCTACTACTACTAGCACTACTGCTAGCACTAATGCTGCTAGCACTAATGCTAGATATAGCATCTCTACTACTACTAGCACTACTGCTAGCACTAATGCTGCTAGCACTAATGCTAGATATAGCATCTCTACTACTACTAGCACTACTGCTAGCACTAATGCTGCTAGCACTAATGCTAGATATAGCATCTCTACTACTACTAGCACTACTGCTAGCACTAATGCTGCTAGCACTAATGCTAGATATAGCATCTCTACTACTACTAGCACTAATGCTGCTAGCACTAATGCTGCTAGCACTAATGCTGCTAGCACTAATGCTAGATATAGCATCTCTACTACTACTAGCACTACTGCTAGCACTAATGCTGCTAGCACTAATGCTAGATATAGCATCTCTACTACTACTAGCACTAATGCTAGCACTAATGCTGCTAGCACTAATGCTAGATATAGCATCTCTACTACTACTAGCACTACTGCTAGCACTAATGCTGCTAGCACTAATGCTGCTAGCACTAATGCTAGCACTATATAGCATCTCTACTACTACTAGCACTACTGCTAGCACTAATGCTGCTAGCACTAATGCTAGATATAGCATCTCTACTACTACTAGCACTACTGCTAGCACTAATGCTGCTAGCACTAATGCTAGATATAGCATCTCTACTACTACTAGCACTACTGCTAGCACTAATGCTGCTAGCACTAATGCTGCTAGCACTAATGCTAGCATAGCACTAATGCTGCTAGCACTACTGCTAGCACTAATGCTGCTAGCACTAATGCTAGATATAGCATCTCTACTACTACTAGCACTACTGCTAGCACTAATGCTGCTAGCACTAATGCTAGATATAGCATCTCTACTACTACTAGCACTACTGCTAGCACTAATGCTGCTAGCACTAATGCTAGATATAGCATCTCTACTACTACTAGCACTACTGCTAGCACTAATGCTGCTAGCACTAATGCTGCTAGCACTAATGCTAGATATAGCATCTCTACTACTACTAGCACTACTGCTAGCACTAATGCTGCTAGCACTAATGCTAGATATAGCATCTCTACTACTACTAGCACTACTGCTAGCACTAATGCTGCTAGCACTAATGCTAGCATATAGCATCTCTACTACTACTAGCACTACTGCTAGCACTAATGCTGCTAGCACTAATGCTGCTAGCACTAATGCTAGATATAGCATCTCTACTACTACTAGCACTAACTGCTGCTAGCACTAATGCTGCTAGCACTAATGCTAGATATAGCATCTCTACTACTACTAGCACTAATGCTGCTAGCACTAATGCTGCTAGCACTAATGCTAGATATAGCATCTCTACTACTACTAGCACTACTGCTAGCACTAATGCTGCTAGCACTAATGCTAGATATAGCATCTCTACTACTACTAGCACTACTGCTAGCACTAATGCTGCTAGCACTAATGCTAGATATAGCATCTCTACTACTACTAGCACTAATGCTAGCACTACTACTAGCACTAATGCTGCTAGCACTAATGCTAGATATAGCATCTCTACTACTACTAGCACTACTGCTAGCACTAATGCTGCTAGCACTAATGCTAGATATAGCATCTCTACTACTACTAGCACTAACTGCTAGCACTAATGCTGCTAGCACTAATATGCTGCTAGCACTAATGCTGCTAGCACTAATGCTAGATATAGCATCTCTACTACTACTAGCACTACTGCTAGCACTAATGCTGCTAGCACTAATGCTAATGCTAGATATAGCATCTCTACTACTACTAGCACTACTGCTAGCACTAATGCTGCTAGCACTAATGCTAGATATAGCATCTCTACTACTACTAGCACTACTGCTAGCACTAATGCTGCTAGCACTAATGCTAGCACTAATGCTAGATATAGCATCTCTACTACTACTAGCACTACTGCTAGCACTAATGCTGCTAGCACTAATGCTAGATATAGCATCTCTACTACTACTAGCACTACTGCTAGCACTAATGCTGCTAGCACTAATGCTAGATATAGCATCTCTACTACTACTAGCACTAATGCTAGCACTAATGCTGCTAGCACTAATGCTGCTAGCACTAATGCTAGATATAGCATCTCTACTACTACTAGCACTACTGCTAGCACTAATGCTGCTAGCACTAATGCTAGATATAGCATCTCTACTACTACTAGCACTACTGCTAGCACTAATGCTGCTAGCACTAATGCTAGATATAGCATCTCTACTACTACTAGCACTACTGCTAGCACTAATGCTAGCTAGCACTAATGCTAGCACTAATGCTAGATATAGCATCTCTACTACTACTAGCACTACTGCTAGCACTAATGCTGCTAGCACTAATGCTAGATATAGCATCTCTACTACTACTAGCACTAATGCTAGCACTACTACTAGCACTAATGCTAGATATAGCATCTCTACTACTACTAGCACTAATGCTAGCACTACTGCTAATGCTAGCACTAATGCTAGATATAGCATCTCTACTACTACTAGCACTACTGCTAGCACTAATGCTGCTAGCACTAATGCTGCTAGCACTAATGCTAGATATAGCATCTCTACTACTACTAGCACTACTGCTAGCACTAATGCTGCTAGCACTAATGCTAGATATAGCATCTCTACTACTACTAGCACTAATTGCTAGCACTACTACTAGCACTAATGCTAGATATAGCATCTCTACTACTACTAGCACTACTGCTAGCACTAATGCTGCTAGCACTAATGCTAGATATAGCATCTCTACTACTACTAGCACTACTAGCACTAATGCTGCTAGCACTAATGCTAGATATAGCATCTCTACTACTACTAGCACTACTGCTAGCACTAATGCTGCTAGCACTAATGCTAGATATAGCATCTCTACTACTACTAGCACTAATGCTAGCACTAATGCTGCTAGCACTAATGCTAGATATAGCATCTCTACTACTACTAGCACTACTGCTAGCACTACTACTAGCACTAATGCTAGATATAGCATCTCTACTACTACTAGCACTAATGCTAGCACTAATGCTAGCATGCTACTAGCACTAATGCTAGCACTAATGCTGCTAGCACTAATGCTAGATATAGCATCTCTACTACTACTAGCACTACTGCTAGCACTACTGCTAGCACTAATGCTAGATATAGCATCTCTACTACTACTAGCACTACTGCTAATGCTGCTAGCTAGCTAGCTAGCTAGCATAATGCTAGATATAGCATCTCTACTACTACTAGCACTAATGCTAGATGCATCTCTACTACTAGCACTAATGCTAGCACTAATGCTGCTAGCACTAATACTAATAGCATCTAATGCTCTACTATAGCACTACTATACTGCTGCACTAATGCTGCTAGCACTAATGCTAAGAGTAGCATCTCTACTACTACTAGCACTAGCTGCTAGCACTAAATGCTGCTAGCACTAATGCTAGTATAGCACTCTACTACTACTAGCACTCTAGCTAGCTAATGCTGCTAGCACTAATGCTAGATATAGCATCTCTACTACTACTAGCACTACTGCTAAGCAGCACTAATGCTGCTAGCACTAATGCTGCTAGAGCACTATAGCATCTCTACTACTACTAGCACTACTGCTGCTGCTACACTAATGCTCTAGCTATGCTAGATATAGCATCTCTACTACTACTAGCACTACTGCTTAGCACTAATGCTGCTAGCACTAAATGCTAGATATGCTAGATTATAGCATCTCTACTACTACTAGCACTTAATGCTAGCACTATGCTGTAGCACTAATGCTAGCTCTACTAGGCTAGCAGTAACTGCTAGTGCTATCTCAGCTAGTATAGCTACTATCTAGCAGCTAATGCTAATAATGCTAGCATCTCTACTACTACTAGCTAATGCTGCAGCACTAATGCTGCTAGCTGCTATAATGCTGCTAGCACTAATGCTGCTAGCACTAATGCTGCTAGCACTGCTGCTACTACTACTAGCTAGCTAGCACTAGTTGCTGCTAGTGCTAGCACCATAATGCTAGCATATAGCATCTCTACTACTACTAGCACTACTGCTAGCACTAATGCTGCTAGCACTAATTCTAGATATAGCATCTCTAACTACTACTAGCACTTCTATTAGCTAGCACTTATGCTGTGCTACATACTAGCACTATTCTGCTGAGCTAGTGTGCTGCTAGTAATGCTAATGCTGCACTAATGCTGCTAGCACTAATGCTAGATATAGGCATCTCTACTACTACTAGCACTAATGCTAGATATAGCATCTTCTAACTGCACTATCTTAGCATAATGCTGCTAGCCTATGCCTAGAATATAGCATCTCTACTACTACTAGCACTAAGCAGCACATGCTGAGCACTAATGCTACTAGCACTAGTGTATAGTAATATATGCATCTCTATAACTAGCACTACTGCAGCTAATGCTGCTACACTAATGCTAGATATAGCATCTCTACTACTAGCACTACTGCTAGCACTACTGCTGCTAGCACTAATTGCTGTGCTAAGTAATAGCTAGATATGCATCTCTATACTACTAGCACTACTGCTAAGCACCTAATGCTGCTAGCACTAATGCAGTATAGAGCATCTCTACTACTACTAGCACTTAATGCTGCTACTACTAGCACTATGCTAGATATAGCATCTTCTACTACTACTAGCACTACTGCTAGCACTAATGCTGCTAGGCACTAATGCCTGCTTAGCACTAATGCTTAGATATAGCATCTCTACTACTACTAGCACTACTGCTAGATATAGCATCTTCTACTGCTAGCACTAATGCTAGATCTATAGCATCTCTACTACTACTAGCACTAATGCTAGCACTAATGCTACGTAGCAATAATGCTAGATATATGCATCTCTACTACTACTAGCACTACTGCTAGCACTACACTAGCAGCACTATTATAAGATATAGCATCTTCTACTACTACTAGCACTACTGCTGCAGCACTAATGCTGCTAGCACTAATGTGCTTAGCACTAATGATATAGCATATCTCTACTACTACTAGCAGTACTGCTAGCACTAATGCTGGCTAGCACTAATGCGCTACACTAATCTGCTACTACTACTAGCTGCTGACTATAATGCTAGATATAGCATCTATACTCTACTCTTACTGCTAGCACTAGTGCTGCTAGCACTAATGCTGCTAGCCATAATGCTAATATAGCATCTCTTACTAACTACTAGCACAATGCTAGCACTACTATAGCTAATTGCTATATAAGCATCTCTACTACTACTAACACTACTTGCTAGCATAATGCTGCTAGCTAATGCTAGATATAGCATCTTACTACTACTAGCTAATGCTAGCCACTAATGCTGCTAGACACTAATGTGCTAGCACTATGCCTAGATATAGCATCTTCTACTACTACAACAATGCTAGCACTACTACTAGCACTAATTGCTAGGATCATTAGCATCTCTCTACTACTAGCACTACTGCTAGCACTATATGCCTAGCACTAATGCTAGATATAGCATCTCTTTACTACTGACTCTTGCCTAGCACTACTGTGGCACTATGCTAGCACTAAAATGCTGCATCACTAAGCTAGATATAGCATCTCTACTACTACTAAGCACTACTGCTAGCACTAATGTGCTTTAGCACACTAATGCTAGGTTTATAGATCTCTACTACCTAGCACTACTGCTAGCACTAGCTGCTAGCACTAATGCTGCTAGCACTAATGGGTAGATTATAGCATCTACTACTACTAGCCACTATTGCTAGCACTAATCTTCTAGCACGTAATGCTAATATAGCATCTCTACTACTACTAGCACTACTGCTAGCACTAATGCTGCTAGCACTAATGCTAGATATAATCTCTCTCTACTACTATAGCACTAATGCTAGCACTCCTACTTAGCCACTAATCTAGGATATAGCATCTTCTACTACTAACTGCCACTAACTGCTAGCACTTGCTGCTAGCACTAGATGCTAGATATAGCATCTCTACTACTACTAGCAACTTAATGCTAGCCACTAAATGCTGGGTAGCAATAATGCTGCTAGCACTAATGCTGCTAGCACTAATGCTGCTAGCACTATGCTTGCTTAGACTAATGCTGATATAGCATCTACACTCGCACAATGCTAGCACTATACTAGCCTAATGCTAGATTATAGCATCTCTTACTATAGCTGCACTATGCTAGGCCTAATTGTGCTTGCACTAATTGTAATATGCTTTCTATAACTACTGCAATACTTTGCTAGCACTATGCTCTAGCAGCTATGTGGCTTAGCACTAATGCTTAGATATAGCATCTCTCTACACTTTAGCACTCTGCTTGAGCACTAATGCCGTATGCACTATGCTAGATATTAGCATCTCTATAACTACTAGACTACTGCTAATGCACTAATGCTGCTAGCACGTAATGCTTATGCTTAGCATCTCTACCTCACTCTCCACTCGCGCCCTTAATTCTGTGATGCTACGTACAGTATACCACTATGAGCATCTCGGTACTGTACTATGCTGCACTGACCTACTCGCTCTAGCGACCTTAATGTCTAGCCTCATGTATGATATAGCATCTCTATACTACGAGCGACTACTTTGCTGCTCATGCTGCTAGCATAATGCTAGATTGTCGTCTGACTTCTAGCAACTAATGCTGACTTGTACTACTAGCACTAATGCTATATAGGCATCTTCTGACTACTAGCACTTACTCTCACTAATGCTGTAGCACCTAATGCTGTTTGCATCTTACTACTACTAGCACTAACTCTAGCACTATATGCTGCTCAGCAACGTAATGTTGCTAGCACTAATGCTGATATAGATCTTCTACTACTACTATCATACATGCTGATTACTAGCTATAATCTGAAAGCATGTCTACTATACTAGCACTACTGCTAGCACTACTGTGCTGCACTAATGCTAAGATACTGGCATCTGCTACTACTTACTAGCGACTAATGCTAGCACTATTGCTGCTAGACTAATGCTTTCTTATAGCATCTCATATATAATCACTACTGCTTATGACTAATTGCTGCTAGCGTATGCTATCTCTCTCTTGT
>CM039463.1:80984013-81018238 GCA_022414725.1 Microglena sp. YARC
ATGATCAATTCTTCTCATCCTGCACTCGCTCCGCTCACTCTGAAGTTCTATCATACATGGCATTCCCAAAGCTCTAAGAATTCGACGTCGATATCTGAGAGGGTCCGAAAGTATACACACGAACAATTTTATGAAGATGTGGCGTCCTCGTCTTCAGTTTCTGGTGAATGTAAACAAGAGACCTCGACGACTGCAAGGCGCACCATCATGTAGACAGCCCACATTTGTTTGACAGGGATTCTCTTTTCTCTCTTATATTTAGTTTCTACGCTGTAGGCCAGGACGAACGACACTCTGGACCATCCATCGCATCGACCACTAAGGGTCCGGGGCTGAAGCACACACTTCCATCCCCAAGTCTCCTTCCCTCCTTTCCCAAGTGGCAGACTTGCAATGTGTAGAATCAACCTATTCTTGATAGTTGCTCAACTTACTACAGGAGAACCGCCCAGTGGATTCACGGCAACCATGTTTTGTACCAAAGGTCCTCAATTCTTCTAGCTGTGTGTGCTTTTATGCGCGCTATGGCCATGCTAGACGTTTGATCATTGCTTATGCTACCTTTCGACAGAACCGCCTCCTTCCATCGGTCGGTCCTTGTCTGTTTCGAGGCAACGCGGGTCAGAGGGTGGATGCTATGGCCATCAAAGATGTATGTGAAGCAGCACGGGTAAGCACGCAACCCGAAGGCAATGGTTCTTGATTGGATCCAGCAAACCCGACGTGCCCGCTGAATGTGTATAGATCACTTTCAGACGTCCACGTGCCGGGTAGCTTGGGGGTGCGCCATTTCTCTCTGACTTCTGAAGTATACTTGCTGTCGTACATAGTATAAGGTCCTTCCTCTGCAGGTCCCTACAGGACACGACGTCCTCACCCCTTGCCGCCTGCTGCACTGTGCGAGACTTGAATCATCGGTGTACATGCTCACAAGCGACTCATCGGACCCCATAGACCGAGAAGTGAGGAGCAAGGGCTGAACAGTAGGGGCAAAATGTAAATGTTTAGGGCTCAGATGTCTCCTGTTAGAGCTTCCATAAGCAATCGCACGGTCGCCGTATGAGTTTGATGGGTAGGCACGTCAAACTCCTCGCGCGTCAACCACAACAGGTTGACGTTTGTCCACATGAGGACACATTCTTCGAGTACGTTGTGCCGCGAGAAATAGATTGGGGGTCAGCGCGATACCTCATTTGACTCTCCAACGAAATGAAAAACTCAGTTTTGAAACGAGGCACACTACTATCCCCAAGACACCGTTTTTTGGTAACGTAATTAGATTCTTCCGCTACGAGAATGTCTTCCGGCTAAATGCAAATTCTTTCTGGAAGATCTTCTTGCGAGAGGGCGCCAAACAGCATATCTGCCTCAGAATTCAAGAAGTCGTAAATATTATTTGAGGCATTCAATAACTCGCCACCACCAACCTACTTGTAACATGATGCCGATATTTCTGAAATACTACGCACCCTTCCAATGATACCGGGCGATACATTCGCATTGTCATCTTACATGCGTTTTCGGAGCAGTGCGGACAGCAGTGCGTTCTTCTCAAGTACGGTCGATAGGGAGAGTACGAGAAGGCACACTGCCCACGGACTGAACTTGGAGCATCCGGCTGCTCCAGGGGTCAAGGCACTAGAACCTGTGGCTCATGGAGAAAAATTTGTTGACACTCGATGCACCTCTTCATCTATGACTACTTTTACTAAGGAGAACGATCAGCATTGGATATCGAGCATCGCCTCCCTCGCACTGGTCCGTTGTCGACCAGTGATCGAAACGGGATCGAATGAGTCTAACAGCATCCGTCTTAGAAGCTGAGTCCACCCTGAACGCATGTTTGCAACTGCTTTAAAGAGGTTTTCGGGGGTCGGTATCCCGGAAACTCCACGGTAAGAGAACACTTGGGATTTTGAAAGGCAGGAATTGATTGCGTCAAAGTTCAAGATGTCTTCACGAAGGTCTTTCACCACTTCCCGTGTTCTCCACGCTCGGTCCTACTATCTGGCACGAACCAAAGATACAAAAAACGTACCGAGAGTAATACGTGGCATAAGCCACCACTACCACAAGACGTATAGGAGATCACGACAAGAAGAAACGAGTGGACTGCGAAAACACTCACTGGGCTAGTCTCACGGGCCATCAATGCGAATCCGAGGGCGTCAGATATAGTTCGCTTCCCCGATGCACACCATGTTTCACTAAACCGGACCGCACTCCGGAATTCTCGAAGCATCCGGGATTCGCTGGAATGATACATTGACGGAAAGGTCGTCGTCAAAGCTAACGATCGCCACTGGCCGTGTGACCACTTAAGCAACGCTATCACTCCTGTGACACGAATGCGCGCCCCATGCGGCAGTCCGTTGAGCGGATGTGGCAATAACGCGGCGCAGCAACTGTATATCTCGTAAAAACCTGGCGAACATGGCAGCGGAGTCCTCATAAACAAGTAGAACTGTCGACGCACCTTTAATGAAACTGACCGGCCCAGATTGTCAACTACCCCATTCATCAACTGCACAGCATGCAAATCTTGAGATCACACTTCCACTCATTAACCGACCAAATATGGCAGGTATCGTGTCAGAGAAGAGACCTCGGATCGAAGGAAGCATTCGGTAGAAGACGTGAGGCGATGCTCGAGATAACCGCAAACGACGCTCCTGACTTTCGATGGATACTACCTCAACAACGTGGATTGGAAGGGTTGGGGGCGATGATGACACCAAGGTCCGACACTACTACTATACTAGTACTAGTACTACTAGTAGTAGTACCAACACGAGATGGTGTTAATGGAAACGTATTTGAGAACAAACCCTCTAGATGGCGACGAATTGTGCTTTGCTCTTACCAGCACGTCCTCTATTGTGGCGAAGTTCACAACATGAGTCTCGAGGATTTGATCGATGCCCCATGTAAAGCAAGGTCACCGATTGTCCTCGAACTCGAAGGGCGACTCAGCTACATTCAATCGCGAAGAGGAGGAGGACAGGTGGCATGAAGGATAGTTTTGAATGCGTCCGGGTTTTTTGTCATCCCCCCTCGAATTTAATCCACAAGAGGTAATTGCGGTTCAAATGGGTTCACTTGGAAGCTCAAGCGTTTAGGAAGAGAACATCTGAAGAGGTTGTCTTGGGGCTGGAGTAGCGCACTCCCATGCTCGCAGGATAATCTGAAGCAACCGACCCTTCGGTTAATGCGAAGAAACTGGGGTGGCATAGCACGGCAGAAAGTGAAAATGCCTGAAGAGACACATGGTCCGAAACCACTATCGCATTCTTGTCGTTGGGCCCTAACAACAACGTCCAATGCGCGGAAGCGCCTTATCGGACAAGGGCTGCTCATGCATAGCCAACAACATTTTGTATACGCGCATCTCGCGAAACGCGGCCCATTTAAGACATCTCCAAAGCGAGGGTCCGAGTTCGCGCGAACGTTGGCCATGATGTGAGGACCACGTGGTCAAGATATGGATTGTCCAGGTACGCTCGAAGTGTAGCGTCCCCTCCTCCGCGTACGGTGCTAGTAGTGCTAGAAACTTCTTCGTTAGTTAGGCGAATAAGAAACCAGAAACATACGCCCTCATTCGTGCGGGCATGTCCTGACCGGACGAGTGCGCCACGCAGAGCGCGAACGGAAGCCTATGGCAATCAAAGCCTGGAGGCAGCCCGATACTAACCGGTGTCGACGACGAAACGGATGTCCATTTCCGCAATACGAACGGGGAAGAAAAGAAGAAGATGCAGGAGAGGATGAGAGGACTTATTTTTCTTATTTTTCATTGACAAGTGTGAGGACAGGACAATCAATAAAATGAACTACTGTTTTTTTATACGGTTTCCCACAGTTTCCCCACTGGGGCATGTTCGCATCGTGTAAAAGAATTTTCAAAGAGGACGTTTCTGTGAAAAAACGACATTATTGACCGGTCTGAGTGTAACATTGTTGTATCGACGAAGCAGGATTTTACGCTGGCGAACACAGCAGATTCAGTTGTTCTCAAATAAAGCCTGTTATCAAATAAACTAAATATTACGCTGGCGAAACACGGCAGATTCAAAAAAATGACGGTAGCAATAATTCATTGCCATAATCTACTTGTAGATTGCGGTTGCATCGGCGATGAGTAAGCGCGCTTCTCGAGACTCTTTAACAGTCCTGGGTCGGCGCTCTTTCGTATCCCTCTCGTCGTCGGGATCCATAGCTTCTCGTGGGAGGCGTCGGGATCCTTAGCTTCTCGTGGGAGGCGTCGGGGATCCTCTGATGCATGACATTCTGCAGGAATTGGTGCTTTTCCTTTAGCAGGGCGTTGTGCTCTGCCTTGACATTCTTCAGTTCGGCGTTATTGGGTGAGGATCTGGTGTTGAAACGCAAGCTTAAGCGTGTTGATCTCGTCGACGAGCATGTCCATGTCGTTCTCGACGTGGGGGAGGTACCGTCAAGCGAACGTTGTGGATGATGTAGTCCACGTTCTCGCGATCAGGTTCGTGAAAACCTGGTTGCGGTGATCGTCGCACGCGTATATGTGGCACTTATCAAGTGGTAAGATCTTCGTCGCAGGGGAGGAGCTCTTGCTGTGGTTGGTGCACGGCGCGAGTTTAGTCCACCGGCGCATCGCGTGGCAACTTCCTCGACGACCGCGTAGTGCACATTGCACGCGTTAAAGCAACTGTTCCCCGACACTATCGTGGTGGGTTGCAGCTTAATAACGGTGTTGTGGCACCTACCGCAGACGGTCGAGCCGTGGCAGCGAGTTTCGGTGTAATCTGTGAGGACATTGATCTGAATGAATAATGAATGAAGATTCGTTGTGAGTACAGGGCACTCAATCGGTTTCAATTTTTTCTGGGTCTGGATGATTATAAGGTGTGTGTCCCACTTTATTTGAGAACAACTGTAATGACCAATTGTACAACAGGATACAATGGTACAAAAATGAGCAAGAGGTACGTTGTAATTGGGCTCAGCCCATGTACTTGTCGTACAACAACGAATAATTATCAATCTTCGTTGCATCCTCGTCAACGTCGTCTATTCTCAGCAACGCACAGAGACACGCGGTTCGTAGTCGCATTCAAAGAAGAAGAAGTGCGTATCGCGGAACACGTCGCGTCATTGTTGGATGCAGGGGAGATGCATCAAAATGTCGCTTATGTCAACAACAGGAACAAGACCCTCTTCATTAAAAAAGAGGGTATCCGCCTGGCCACCGCCAACAAGAAGACAGAAGATCCCGCCACATCAAGAACACCAATACTTGAGCATATATCGCGAACCGAATTCGATGACATGCCACACACACGCATGCTTGGTACAATATGTGTCAGTCACGTGTTGGACGAGGACGACGACGTCATCTTCCTCTCATGCAGTGTGCGGAACCCAACTTGAATAATTTTTGAAACGGTGTGTACATCACCTGTCACGCGAGTTCGGCGGCAGCAACATCTTTGGAGGAGAGGAGGATTCTGAATATTACACTCTGTGGTGCACCTCCAAGTAAACAACGGTCTTGGACAATTACTAATCCATGGTTAAATGTTATCGTCGTCCCATGTTGTTGTTGTCTTAAAGACCCCGTAGTATACGAAGAAGCACAATCAAACAGAATGGACCGTATCGCGTGCTTGCTAGATCGAACGACGGCCACTTAGAGAAATATACAACAAGCACTCCCCACCCCATGATAACTTTATGAAGGGCCGTGCACAAAGGTGTTTTGGAGGAGTTCGAAAAAAGAATCGTAACGATCAAGACTGGAACATTAAAAGAACAAGAAATCGTTCAAAGATACGATCGCAAGACTTTCGTATTCTGCCTGTACAAAAACATTGAGGAAAGATACTCGCGAATGTCAATAAACCATGAACTCAAACCAAGACAAAATCGGATAGCGTCATTGTCATTGCATCTCTTGCTGGTCTTCGTCGAAAATGCCAGGTATCAAAAAGAGTTTGGATTGCGTTGTGATAAAAGGCTTGGGCTCACAAAGAAAAAAGCAAAGTTCTTCTCCAAGCCTGATCTTATATGAGAAAACGTCATTCCATCGTTGGAGACTTACACTCAAGTCCTCATCAGCCAAAGGGAGAATAAGTCTACAAAAGCAGTGCAAAGCTATCGAGTTCCGATTTGAAGATAGTCGGCTTACTGATTCCTGCTTGGATAACACTTACATCGAACCCCCAAGTGACTTGTGCGTTCAGTTGATTCAACAGCACTTGCAGGAAGCTGGTGGCTGCAATGTCAACTGGCCATGGATGCATAGCGTTGCTATTGACGAAGCCAGAAAGGTTGATATTCAAAGGCTTTTACTTGGTTTATTGAGAAGCAGCAGCAACAAGTGGATCCCTTCTGACAGCTAGCATGGAGGCTAACCAGGCAGCGCAGAACACCAAGCAGCAGAAGATTTTGCTGCATGAACTCACAATCACCAAGGACAGCTGCCCAGTCAATGCGCCTGGGGGTCACTGCGCTCAGCAACTACCATCTGAAGCAGAACGATTCATATGAGATACTGGTAACCAGCCTAATGAAGATGCACTTGCACGCAGGGCACGATGATGTTTCTGAGCTGCCACGGTCCCAGCACAAAATTGAGCATGTGCCAGATGTCTTTCCTAAGGGTGTGGAGTGGGATGGTGTATTGTATGCAGAGCCAAAAAACCATCTTTACCTGATTGAAGCGAAGAGCAGCGTGGAGAACAGCCACATCGCTGGCATGCAAGCCCGCATGAAAACGGACTGCGGAGTTCATTGATCTCTGTGCAACAGGCAGTCTGCCAGTTGGCAAGGTAACAACTCAGCAACGAACAGTTGTGCGCCGCATGGGCTACCTATTCTGGGCGTACGGAGATATTTGGTGTTGTTGGTGCCCCTGGTTTCACTGAAATCATGCATGTGACTGCGGAAGCTCAAGGCATTATAACAGTCTACCCCAAAGGTGGATGGTACGCAATTCAACCACCAAAACAAGTTGTGGTCCTGTGTTCAATTCTGAGAACCAGGAGCACAGCAGCCATCAGCAGAAACAGTTAAAGTAACGAAGGAGCAGCTGGATGAAGCACAAGAATTGGAGTTTGAGAGGGAGCATGTTGTTGTAGAGTGACATCCAGTTGCAGGTCAAGCTGCTGCACCGGGCGTTGTCATGAAAAGCAGCCGGCCGTGGTTGTACACCTGCTTGACCTGCACCAGCGCAACTCTCATCCCAGGCCCGCGAATGATGCAAGCTACGCGAGCCTAGCCCCTTTGGTGGCTTCATTAGCAGGCATCAAAAGCAACCCATGACATCCTGCATGCCAATCATCAAACAAATGAATTCATGTGCAATCCAGGCTCTGGTGATGAACATTGTAAACCGTGAATTCTTGGTGATAAACATTGTAAACCGTGAATTATTGGTGTAAACATGTGAAGCAATGTATGAAGTTCAACAACCGTTTCCAGTAAATGTTGCACCAACCCCCCGACATACCGAAAGCTTTCGCAACGCGACCATGTGCTCCTGCGCCCCGGTATGTACGTAGGCTCTGTGGAGCAAACGACCGACGCAAAACAGCGCATCGTCGTTCACACCACGATCAAGACGACGACACCAACATGCGTTGATGAAAACAAGGGAAGACGAAGATGATGAT
Source organism: Microglena sp. YARC (assembly GCA_022414725.1). Classification (NCBI taxonomy): domain Eukaryota; kingdom Viridiplantae; phylum Chlorophyta; class Chlorophyceae; order Chlamydomonadales; family Chlamydomonadaceae; genus Microglena; species Microglena sp. YARC. Next base: position 80,991,660 of record CM039463.1, read on the forward strand.
GCGTCAAGCACCATCAGCGACTCGTCGAAAGCGGTATCAACAAGAACCAAGGCTTCCGTCGTCGCAGATGCTGCTAATGTGCGCATTGAGATGGCGCACGACTCGACTGTGCACATACCGGCATTGTTCAAAATCTTCGACGAGATACTCTGTGAACGCACTTGATCAGGTGCAAAGAGAACGATGCAGTCCGCCGCATCGATATTAGCGTCGACCGCGGCACGGGCGTCATCGGAGTGCGTAACGATGGAGTAGGGCTGCCTGTGGAGATGCACCCGGAACACGAGTGCTACACCCCAGAACTTATCTTCGGACACATGCTCACGTCAGCCAACTACGACGATGACATGGAGAGGACCATTGGCGGACAGAATGGCATCGGAGCCAAGGCTTGCAACATCTTCTCGGAATGGTTCGAAGTAGAGACGCTAGACGCCACACGCCGCCTCAAGTACACCCAGCGGTCGAGGAGAACATGTCGCGCACGCTGCCACCCACAATCTCCCCAGTGCCAGCCAGGACGAGGAATCCCAAGCAATTCGTCAACGTGCGCTTCCTCCCCGACTACAAACGCTTCGGAGGGCTTCAGTCTCTTCCTGAGGATATCCTCAAGGTCATGGAGAGGCGCGCGTACGACATTGCAGCGCTCACGCCCACTCGCGTGACCGTCACATTTAACGACCATATCTTGCCCATCCGGCTCGTTCGAGCAGTACGCCAACATACACGGTAACACGGAATCCGAACTCGTCTTCGAAAACCTGAAGATGTTCGAGGGACTCGAATGGGAGGTGGGGGCGAAGCTATCGGACACCGGGTTCCAACAAGTCTCGTTCGTTAACGGACTGAACACCGTACGCGGAGGCAAGCACGTCGAATACATACTACAAAACATATGCAAACGCGTTGTTGAGTACGTCAGCAACACTAGCACCAAGATCGGACGCTCGCTCAAACAGTCGGTCGTCAAACCGCAGTTCGTCAGAGAGAGCCTATTCCCTCTTCGTTCGGGCGACCATCCCCAACCCGACGTTCGACTCGCAGGCCAAAGAACTCCTCACTACACCGGCGACACGTTTCGGAGGGACGAACAAGAAAATCATCATCCATAGGCATCTCCGAACGTTTCATCGGGCGCCTCTGCAAGCTAGACGGATTCGTGGAGCGAGTAAGCGCCCTAAGCGGCGTGGCCACAGAACGCGACACCCGCAAGACTGACGGCGCGAAGCGAAGCGTTGTCTATGGGGTCAAAAAGCTAGACGACGCCGAGTGGGCGGGAACGGCAAAGAGCGAGCAGTGCACTCTCATCCTCACGGAGGGGGATAGCGCCAAGGCAATGGCAGTCGCTGGCCTCGCCGTCGTAGGAAGACAACTCTATGGCGTCTACCCTCTACGCGGAAAGGTCATGAACGTGTGCGACGCTCCCTCAGAGAGAATCTCTGCCAACGAGGAGATCAGCAACATCAAGAAGATCATGGGTCTCCAAAGCGGACGCGTGTACGACTTGGTCAAGGATCTAAGATACGGACGCATCATGGTCATGACCGATCAGGATGTCGACGGCTCGCACATCAAAGGGCTCGTCTTCAACCTCTTCCACCAGCTCTGGCCATCGCTCCTCGCAATGGATGGTTTCATGACGTCCATGCTCACGCCAATCGTGAAGGTCGAGCAACATTCTAGTAAGCAGAAGCAAAATGTCGTAAGCTTTTACAATATCTCGGACTTTGAGCGATGGCAAGAAGAGAAGAAGTCCGACTCCTCCAGAAAGTCGTGGACTGCAAAGTACTACAAGGGGCTGGGGACATCGACATCAGAGGAGGCGAGAGAGTATTTCCGAGAACTGCGTACTGTAACCTACCACATCGCAGACGAGAGAACGTGTCCCGACGCACTCTCCAGATCGTTTGACAAGCGTCGCGCGAACGATCGGAAGGCGTGGCTACAATCCTACGACACCAACGACACGCTGGACTACCAAGCATCGCAGCAGATGAGGGTGTGCTACAGAGACTTCATCGACAAGGATCTGAAACACTTTTCGAATTACGACGTCCTCAGGTCTGTACCATCCGTTGTGGACGGTCTTAAGGTGTCCCAGCGCAAAGCTCTCTTCGGCTGCTTCAAGCGATGCGGTCCCTCGAACGACAACTACCCGGAAACGCGAGTCGCTCAGCTTGCGGCTTACGTTGCGGAGCACTCCCTCTTCCACCACGGCGAGGCGTCCATGCAGGTCACCATCATCGCCATGGCCCAAAACTTCGTGGGTGCCGGCAACAACCTGAACCTGCTGCAGCCCATCGGACAGTTCGGGAGCCGCCTCGGAGGTGGGTCGGACCACGCTTCACCTCGATACATCCACACGTGTCTAGAGCCCGTGACGCGCGCCCTCTTCCCCAGGGAGGACGACCGCGTCCTAGAGTACCTCACGGACGACGGGACGAGCGTGGAGCCCCGGTTCTACGCCCCGATCATACCGCTCGTGCTCGCTAATGGAGCCGACGGCATCGGAACCGGCTACAGCACACACATCCCATGTTTCGATCCCAGAGACCTCGTGATCGCGATCCGAGAACGCATCTGCGGGACAGAACGCATCACGAAGCTGAAACCATGGTACAAGGGCTTCCGTGGCGAAGTGGGGGGCATTCGCGTGAACGGCCGCGAGGTCATAACCGGCAGCGTGGTGAAGGTAGGCGCGACCAAGGCGCGCATCACCGAGCTACCGGTAGGCGTATGGATCGACGACTTCAAGGAGACGCTCGAGAACTTCGTCGGGGATAACGCCAAGGGTGTCAAAGGGTTCTCGAACGAGAGCACGGAGGACAATGTAAGCTTCACCATCACGTTCTCGAACTCCGCCACGGCATCCTCTTGGCTCCAGGTGAATACTACTCAAGACTCCGAAGCACACGATGACGACATAGGATACGGAGCACCGTGAATGGTCTCACGCGTCTGGAGATAGAGCTCAAGATGTACGTCTCCAAACCTCTGTGCATGACCAACATGCACCTCTTCGATGCCAGCGGCCGCATCCGCAAGTACTCCAGTCCAGAGGAGATCCTAGACGAGTTCCTCGAGCAGCGCATGAAGGTCTACGTGCAGCGCAAGGCATGGCTCGAGCGCGAGCTGGCGGAGACCCTGCGCGTGTTGGAGCAGAAGGTGCGCTTCGTGGAGCTAGTGGTCACAGGAGAACTGGACGTGTTCAAGGAGGTGGTCGACGACGACAACGACAACGATGACGATGACGAGGTGGAAGATGACGATGACGATGACGATGACTCATCAGGTCTTGACTCGTCGTCAATGCAACAAGGCACTGTATCACCAGATGCTAAAGAGAGAAAGCGTTTACACGCACTCGAGAGGCACGGACTGGAGTGTGTGAAAGGGTCGTTCAGGTACCTGCTGTCGATGCCCGTATCGTGCCTGACTCGGAAGCGTAAGGATGCGCTGGAGCGCGAACGTGACGCGAGGCGCACCGAGTTGGAGGCGGTGCGCGTCACGGATGAGAAGGACATGTACATACGGGACCTAGAGCGACTCGAGAAATTCCTGATCAAGTAAACTGATGGAATGGTGTGAGCACAATGGTAGAAATTCTTGGTAGAAATACATAAAAATGTACCTGTAATTATTATCAGTAAACATGGCCGATGATCTTTTAGTGTACAAATTCTTCGCAATTATTTTGCTTTCCGTAATCGTCTCTATATCCATGACGCCCCCGATAAGGGAGGGTCTCACAAACAACAATTCCAACCAACCATTCCAACCAACCATTCCAACCAACGATCCCAACAAACCATTCAACGCAATCAATAGAAAAAGGTACGTGAAATCCTACAACGTCGCAGACAACGGCATTTACGGGTTGGAAAACATTGCTTATAACAAGGTTGTACCAAATATCTCTGTAAAAGGGGAGATTAGGTTCCAGACGCCTAAGACTAACAATACGGATAATTATACCCTGCGTAAAGTAGTCCACGGCGTCGATAAGAGTTCTCTGCGCCTAACGATTAACGACAACTCGGATGAGGTCTTTGAGATTTGGGGCGACTTGTGCGCAAACGGGGGATGTGGAGGAGAAGGTGCCGTCGCTCACAAGTTCACTGCGGATGGCAATGCATGGCACAAGGGTGGTATGACGGCAGACGTAACCAATGTAAATCGTATCAAGCTTGGGAATGAGTGGAGTTTAAGTGGTGTGGGTGACAAGCATGGGAACGACGACTGGTTGCGACTATTCAATAAAGATGGGACTGGGTACTACGGGGGTCTGGCTGCCGGGCGATTGTGGTCTGGAGGGGCTACGACCCTCAACGGGCCCACGTACACTAAAGACATCACCGCCTCTGGAAATTTGAACGTAAATGGTGGCAATGCCAAGGTCTGCGTAGACGGGGCATGCATTACCAAGGGCGACATCAACACTTTCAAGGCCGCGAAGGAATCAATCTCAAAACTACAACATGACTTAACCGCGACGACCTCTCTTGCTCAGACACAACAGAAGGTGTCCGCAGAGAATGAAATAACCATCGCTAAACTACAGCAGGAACTGTCAGCGACGACCTCCCTTTCTCAGACACAACAAACTTTGTCCGCGATGAATGAAAGATCCATTGCTCAACTACAGCATGACTTGTCAGCGACTAAAGCGCAGGCAAAGGCATTGGCACAAGCACAGGCACAGGCACAGTCACAGGCACAGGCACAGGCATTGGCACAGGCACAGGCACAGGCACAGGCACAAGGCACAGGCACAGGCACAGGCACAGGCACAGGCACAGGCACTGGCACAGGCACAGGCACAGGCACAAGCACAAGCACGGGCACAGGCACAGGCACAGGAGCAGGCGCAGGCGCAGGCGCGTGCAAATGCAGCAAATGCAGAGGCGCAGGCGCGTGCAGCACAGGCACAGGCACAGGCGCAGGCGCAGGCGCGTGCAAATGCAGAGGCGCAGGCGCGTGCAGCACAGGCACAGGCACAGGCGCAGGCGCAGGCGCGTGCAGCACAGGCACAGGCACAGGCACAGGCACAGGCACAGGCGCAGGCGCAGGCGCGTGCAAATGCAGAGGCGCAGGCGCGTGCAGCACAGGCACAGGCGCTGGCGCGTGCACAGGCAAATGAGATGATAATAATCGTTCAAGATACTTCATATGATGGTTTACCACAATATGGTTCACGCTATCCTGGTTTTGCGATTGTTGCGGGTCAAACAACTTTTGTTGAATTAATTTCTAAATCCAAATATTTTACAATTGATAATGGTTCACATTTGACGTTTAAAGGAAAAAATGTGCATCATGGAAAAGATGTTATTAGATATGGTCCTAGAAGCCAGTATTTCAAGTCATATCAAAAACACACTTTTAAATTTTTTAGGTAGGGGTCGGTAAAAGCGTTTGGCGTTTCTAATTCAAAAAGTTTGCTTACAAATTCACGTCGTTTTCGATTCACACAGTCGGAGACAGAAATTGTGGGACGCCCTACCGGTGACCCTTGAACCCAATGGGTAGATCAGATAAAGAGTTACGATCTCGACGGCGTAAGCAGCAGCTGCAGTTCAGGAGATTGACTCAAAACATTCAAGGCATGTAAAGAAACAGAACTTACATGTTCAAAGTAGCCTGAAATTGCTGTCTCACATCGTGCGCATCAATACTCATTTTCAAAGCGTTACTGTAATCAAATATTTCTGCTACATCTGGAATTATGGGGCACTTGCAACGATATTTTCGCTTGAGCAAACTGAACACATTCTCAAAAGCGTTAAACTCTGGACTGTAAGGATGTACAAAGAGAGGGCGTATTCCTACAGAATCGAACACAGAGATCGTCTCCTTTGAATGATGGAACTGGATATTGGTATAAAAAAGCACCAAAGCCCGCATAAGAGTCAGGTCTTGAACAGTGGCACGCCCATTTGAGTTTTTCACAGTTTCATTTTAATGTTCCTTTGAATGTACTGTATCCAGTATTTTGTCATCATGAGTACATCGAATCTAAATCAGGATCGAAGAGGATTCGGTAGCGACATACATTCGCCTCGTCCTCCTCATATTCCTATAATCAGTGTTGTTGTATCCAAACATGACGAGGGTCCGACACATCATGATGACGAGAATGAGCAAGAACAACAAAATAAATCCGCGCCGACAGTGTTATCGCTCTCCAATCGTTGTGCAGCCGAAGTCGTGGCATGCTTCTTCTTCCACATATTGGGGTCGTTATCCCCTACACCATGGTGCAACGCAGCCACGTTGTCCATCATGGTTCTAGCGACCGCCCGCATCTCCGGGGCGCACCTGAATCCTTGCGTCACATGGGTTTTCACGTTGATGGGGTACACGCACCCGCACGAGGCAGTCCTCTACGCTGTATCGCAGTACGTTGGATGCGTCTTAGGCGCAATGTACCTCTCGCTCATGATCCCGGGCGTCAGCGTGGGGGGACCTGGCTTAGGATGCTTCTCGCCAAGCGAAGGGATCACAGACAGGCACGTGCTGGCTATCGAAGGGCTCGGAACGTTCGTGTTCACACTGTGCGTCTTCGCGGTCGTGTGGTACACTCAAAACAAGCACGGGTACGGTACCATCGGTCCTATCATGATCGGACTGTCTCTCCTTGCACCAGCCCTTGCCATAGGACCGCTCACCGGTGGTGCAATGAATCCTGCCCGCGTGTTGGCAAGTCCGACGGTCTTCAACGAGGGCGCAGGATGCAAGGGAGAGTTCCTGGGCGTGTACGTGGGAGCCGAGATGCTCGGCGCCACGTTGTCCGCGATATGCGTGCTCCTGTTCTTCGGTGTGGCAGAGGTTCCTTGGTACCCGTACAGTGTGAAGAAGGTTATCCGGCGCATCGTGGAAGCCGCAAGACACCCACCCTTTGTAACGTACTCATTGGTGCGGGGAGATTGAACCGCAATTCCTCGCGTAAACCCCTAAACCACAGGTCACGAAGCATAAATGGGTGACAAACTTAATCAATCAATCAATCAATCAATCAATCAATCAATCAATCAATCAATCAATCAATCAATCAATCAATCAATCAATCAATCAATCAATCAATCAATCAATCAATCAATCAATCAATCAATCAATCAATCAATCAATTAAAATCAATCAGTCAATGAGTTCACAGACAATTTCACCATTCGCGCTGACCGAAGAGGAATGGGCGGATATCATTAAATCCAACACATTCACGCGCAGCAGAGCTGAGAAACGGCGCTTTGATCATCTGCAAGAGGAATCTACTGAAAAAATGATGACCATCTTGAACAAATTGCCAAAGATAAAGACGAAGAAGATGTAGATGATATGTGATACAATCACTGTAGTTAATTGTATTGATGGTACACACGTCCACGTTGTAACATATTTTCTCTCTCTCTCTCTCTCTCTCTCTCTCACACACAACATCTCGACATAATGGGCGTTCCAGCCTCCCGGCGGATTTTTACTGGTTGCGAAACATGGTCTGGAGCGGAATTGTGATTCCTCTGGGCTGATATCTCAGGCTAGCGAGTCTTTCTGGAGGCTCTAAATTCTGAGTAGACATTTCAAAAAATCCGTCGGGAGGAATGAACGCCCAGTACATCTCAAAAATTTAGTAGGGATCCTGTGAGAGACGCTTTTCAATTTCGTCCCTTTCATACATGTAGGGACGTTCTTGTTCACGTGCATGTTCCTCATTTGCCAAGTCATTGATTACATCACTGACAATTTGGGTCTCCTTATTCGATATGTTGTTCAGTGATTCAATGAAGGTCTCGAAGGATATCTTACGCTCTTTCTGACTGTTCTGAATGCGCTTGCGATACTTGAACATACATGAATCTTCGATGCAACCCTGGTGCTTCTCACACCCTTCATTTCCGTCCCCATAAAACTCGTGGCCATCTTTGTTAAGGTTGTGATCAAAAACGCACCGAGGGCATCCCGTAAACGTAATTCGGACAGTGCGAATACAACCTCGGGAGGGGGGGATCTTACACATCACTCTTTCGCTGCAAATATTAAACATTTGTGCTTGATACAAATGTACTTACTTACTTACCGACGCGAATTATTTGTAGTGCATACGTCCGCGAGTCAATGACTCACTGAGCTGGCTGGCTGACAGCCTTGTCGGAACACACATTGCGGACAATCTTTATCTGCAGACAGGCTCTCTCGATTATTCCAAGTCTTCATCAGAACACACGATATGCAGCAGTTGATACAATGTATAAAAGTTACGAACAACAACTACTAAAGTGCTTACTCGCACACTTACGATAACACATATTTTGATGAAAGTGATACAATCGTGTTGAAAATAAAAGGCATATTACATATTCACACTAAAATCCACAGTGGAGCGCCAAGAGCTACCATGGGTAATCCTTCACAACAGCAACATGATGCAAGCGCGCCCATCTCTCCGCAACTGGCTGAGCAGGCGCTTCACCGGTTTCTATCCCAGCGCCGTGTACACAAAGGGGACGAATTCACACACACCGGCATGGGGGGAGGACGCTCGTGAAGTGCAGGATCATACTACATATCCGCATCCGACCAGGAAGATTTCCACCGTTTGTACCGTGAAGCAGTAAATGCAGGCGCACCGGATCTCTCGCTCACAGAGAAGCACCGCCACATCGGACCGGTCGTCATTGACCTAGACCTGAGACTCGATTCGGGATGTATTGGAGGCGGCAGGGCTTCTCCTGACAAGTCCATAGTGGACATTCGCTCATTGGCACCTCAGATATGCAAAATATCCCTTCAACGCATCCGAGAATTTGTCGACGCTCCGCGCATCCGTTTCTTTGTCATGTCCCGATCCAAGGCTCCTATGCTCTTCAAGAGCGGCGTGCTAAAGGACGGACTGCACATCATCGTCCCGGACATCGTGACCCGCACCGAGGTGCAGTACCTCCTCAGACAGAAGGTCCTAGATGACCTATCGGCCCTGTTCTCCACACACATCCCTGGCTTGTTATCGCGCATCGAGGATGTCGTGGACGAGGCAGTCATCGAAAAGAACAACTGGATGATGTACGGAAGTCGAAAACCTGGTGCCACGCCGTACACCGTGCACAGCGTGCTAGAGTGGGACTCCGTCTCCTCACTAGCGGAGGTCCCGCTAGCGGAAGACGAACAACATCTCTCAGACATACTCTCTATCCGGAACAAGTACACCAAGAGCGAGCTAAGAGAAGATAGTCTTGAGGAGGTGACTGTATTCTCACGCACACGAGAACATCGCAACAGAATGCGAGAGACGATCCAGAATGTAGTCATGCAGGAAGACGATTGTAGGAACAACCACGTCTCCACCGATGAGTTCCTTCGCATTTCCCAGCTTGTGATGATGCTTTCTCCATCTTGCGCCGACTGCTACAACGAGTGGGTCCGCGTAGGTTGGTGTCTGCGCAATATAGATCATCGCCTACTAGACAAGTGGGAGGAATTCAGCCAACAGTCGCCAAAGTATGTGAACACCGAGTGCGCTCGTGTGTGGAACAAGATGCGCACAGGCGGACTCGGGATAGGCACACTGCATATGTGGGCGAAACACGACAACCCCGAGGCGTACCTGAACCTTATCCGCAATGATCTACACTCGCTCATCATGCAGAGCTCGAACGGGACGCATTATGACGTCGCTCGCGTGGTGCACCACATGTATCGCTATGATTACGTGTGCGCTTCCATCAAGATGCGCATCTGGTACGAGTTCAGGAACCATCGATGGCACGAGACCGATTCCGCATACACTCTACGCGGCAAGATCAGCACCGAAGTGGTCAGCGAATACACCCGCGCTACCATGAACATTCAATCCATGTCCCTGACGGTTGATGAGTCTGAGCAGAAAAGGTTGATCGAGCTGGCTCACAAACTCACCGCCGTATCCCTGCAGTTGAAGAAGACCGCTTTCAAGGACAACGTGATGCGCGAGTGCTGTGAGTTGTTCATGGTCGAGAAGTTCTGCGACCTCCTTGACAGCAACTGCTCTCTGGTGGGGTTCGAGAACGGAGTGTACGACTTGGAGCGTTTCGAGTTCCGTGACGGTCGTCCTGACGACTACATTTCCTTCTCGACGGGTTGTGCGTACACCCCATTCCATCGCGACCACCCAGTGGTCGCCGAAATAAACAAGTTCTTTGCCCAGACGCGAGGACGTGCGCACGTACCTTCTAAGGACGCTCGCGGATTGTCTCTCAGGGCACATCCGGTACGAGCGCATGAACGTGTGGACAGGAAGCGGATCTAACGGCAAGTCCATCACGATCTCTCTCATGGAAAAGTCGCTTGGGGACTATTGCTGCAAGTTCCCTGTCACTCTTCTTACGCGCCAGAGAGCGGCTAGCAACGCAGCAACTTCCGAAATCGCTAGGGCCAAAGGCAGGCGTTTCGGCGTGCTGCAGGAGCCATGCGAGAACGAGCACCTGAACATCGGACTAATGAAAGAGTTGTCGGGAGGAGATACCATTCAGTGCAGGGAGTTGTACAAGCCCCCCGTTGAGTGGAAGCCGCAATTCAAGTTGTTTCTACAGTGCAACCATTTACCTTCGGTTCCTTCGGACGACGGAGGCACGTGGCGACGCATACGCGTGATAGAGTTCAAGTCCAAGTTCGTGCCCAAGCCATCCCCGGACCACCCTAACGAGTTCCCCATGGACCTTGAACTATCGTCAAAGTTGGAGCATTGGAAGGAGCACTTCGTATCGATGCTGATACACACATACACAGCCACGTTCGGGCAGGCGCTCGAGGAGCCTGAGCCCGTCATGGCGTGTACTCACCAGTACCAGCGCGACAACGATCACCTTGCCGATTTCGTCGACAAGTGTTTAGAGAAGGTCGAAGAAGACACGGTATCGGCGGAAACGCTCACGCTCGACGCAGCATTCGACGAGTGGAAGATATGGAACAAGGCCGAGTCGGACGGTATCACGGGGGCAACCAAGATCCGGAGAGGCGCAATGAACAAGTACCTCGACCAGGCGCTGAGGACGAAAGGAATTCGTGTCAAGGGGGTAGGAATTGTTTACGAGGGGTTCCGGTTGATCGAACCAGAGTTACGTTGATATTTGCCATCTTGAGGAGGCATAGACATTGAAGGTGGCATTCCGTACGGGTTGCGGGCGGCACTGATCACACGCTTGCCCTTGACTCGACGGGACGCGTGCACGCATGGGGAAGCAACGCCCAAGGTCAGCTCGGAAATAATACTACCACTCAATCAAATGTCCCGATCGATGTCTCGAGCTTCGGATCTCTGAATGGTAAAACGATCGTGGCCATTGCGGGCGGTGCCTTACACACTCTTGCCCTAGACTCGACGGGACGCGTGCACGCATGGGGATTCAACATCTTCGGCAATCTCGGAAATAATACTACCACTAATTCATTAGTGCCGATCGATGTCTCGAGTTTCGGATCTCTTGTCGGTAAAACGATCGTTGCCATTGCGTGCGGTATATTTCACACGCTTGCCCTGGACTCTACGGGACGCGTGCACGCATGGGGACACAACCCATTCGGTCATCTCGGAAATAATACTACCACTCAATCAAATGTCCCGATCGATGTCTCGAGCTTCGGATCTCTTGTCGGTAAAACGATCGTGTCCATTGCGGGCGGCACTGATCACACGCTTGCCCTTGACTCGACGGGACGCGTGCACGCATGGGGATACAACCCATTCGGTCAGCTCGGAAATAATACTACCACTAATTCATCAGTCCCTGTTTTTAGCGTTCACAAACCGTTACAGAGACGGTCTCAAACTTGTTCGTGAACTTCACAGGCCAACATCGTTGCTTCGTGGACGCGCTCGCTCCAGCACGTCTACGCGATCACGAAGGACTTGTTGTCGTCACCGACAAAAACGCATACGCATCCGGTCTTTTAAGAGGACGACGCGCCATGACAATCAACCAAGCCCTACCTCTCGTATCTCTTTCCAAGGTCCCAAAAGATCCCCGTGCATTCGGTGTGATCTCGCTCACCCAGGACCATCCCGCAGGTCCATCTGCAGCCATCTCAGGAACAGAGCTCCTAAGGATCGCAGAACAAGGTGATGTACGTGTCCAAATCAATTCGATCGGCGAAGGATGCATCTGGGTATGTGACGAGACCGGATCAACTATCCATGCAGGTGATTACGTCACCACCAGTTTTTTGTCCGGTTACGCGTCTCTCCAAGTATTAAGATGATGGAGATGTACCGGATGGTACATTACGAAACTATACGGTCGCAAAAATCACGATGGATTGTGATTTCTCACAGCCTCTGGTAGATGTTGAAGAAGTACAAAAAGATGAATATGGGAATGTCGTTTTCGATGCAGACGGATCTCTCGTGTACACGATCGTGACCACGACACAGGGTCCTTCTGTTGTGGACCCAGTTTACCGGAGAGACACGTACTGGGAACCACTCGAACACCTATTCCAGTGACCGAACCTGCCTACGAAATGCGCTGGATGACAACCGAAATCGATGCATCCTCAGGTGTATCGATCACGACTCTTATTTCAAAAGAAGATTACGAGAAACGTAAGTCAGATGGACAATTAGTCGGTTTGTCACGTGCATCTTTCGTTGGATGCACTTATCATTGCGGGTAAGTGTACGAGTCCTTCAATGGACACTCTCGAAAGTACAGACAAAAGAAGGATACGGAGTCTGCAGGATGGAGAGCCGTGATCTAAAAAAGAACCACGATATTCTCGTTAACATCCTTCAATTTGTTGATTCAAAATCGTATTGGTGTTCCACTGCCCCGTGGGTTGCTACACCATTAGGTTACACCGTAAGGTGTGCCGTACACGAGGCGGTTTCATTTTAGTATTCCGTCGACTGTACATATGTGGATAACGTATACAAGTGTGGATAACGTATCCCTGTTCAGTGTGGGCGATGTGGTCATGTACTCCGACATTCGCACCAAGTCGGATGTGCTCCCGATTTCGGATGCATTGGAACGTGTGGGACGCCTTCGAGGGTATACGTTCATAAAGAATGGTGACGAGACACGTCGTACTTGTGGTCTCATTGCACAGGAACTATTGGATGTCTTGCCTGAAGCTGTGCATGCACATCCGGAATCTGGAATGCTAACTGTCGCTTACGGGAATGTAGTGTCTTTAATTGTGAATGCGATAAATGAACTTAAGGCACAAGTCAATACTTTATCGTGCACTTAATGCTTGGAGTGGGCACATGAATCCCCGAATTTTCGCATTGCAAGTTCAATGATCAGACACATATTCGTTTTCTTCTTTGTCAAAGCACGTTCAAAGGATATAAGGAAAAAACGCATATATTTTGTAAAATGTCTGTAGAAGCTACACATCCACATAAATAAATCATAGACAGGTTTTCCATATTGGCAAGAGAGATGAGACAAGAGAGATGTGGCAAGAGAGATGCGGATATCTTTATCTTTGAGGCTTTTAGAATGGTGGCCTTGCAAAATGACATCGATGTTCTGAATGCGATATGGACTCATTTCCCTACTTCTGTGTGGTCTTGTGCTTCTGGACATGTGGTTCAAGATCTGTATGAAGAAGAGATGATAGGTACATTAAATGAATTTGCCTTGAAAAGACGGTTTATCATGGGGGGGAAGTGGCAGTACCAAACATTATCACAAACAGATCCACGACTAAACGTGGCCTTCGACGATTGATGCGTCGATTTTTAATGATGAATGGTTGTCGGAACCAAGCTCAAGAAAAATCAATGCACGTTTTTCTTGATGACAAGTACCGCACTGTGCGGTCGCTGGAGCGCACAATGATCGTGCTACCACAAAGAAGCCCCGCATCCACGGTGAACGCATCTATACCCCCGCTCTGTACTAGCATCAGAACATCCTCCATCGCGAAGAAGGGTGCAGGCGCGGACAAACCGTAGTACACGCCGGTGCTGGACTCAAACACCACCGAGCACGGAGCGGAACGGAAGACGGACGAGAGACGCGGGCAGAGCAAGAGGGACACGAACACGGAGTCCAACACAGGCGCCTTCACTATCACACGCAAATCGGAAGAATCCAATGAAGGATCAGGAACAGGAGGAGGATGTTTAGGCGGAGGAGACATATCAACCGGAGCAGGAGGAGGAGGTTTAGGCGTCGGAGACATATCAACGGGAGAAGGAGGAGGAGGTTTAGGCGGCGGAGACATATCAACCGGAGCAGGAGGAGGAGGTTTAGGCGTCGGAGACATATCAACGGGAGAAGGAGGAGGAGGTTTAGGTGTCGGAGACATATCAACCGGAGCAGGAGGAGGAGGTTTAGGCTGCGGAGACATATCTACGGGAGAAGGAGGAGGAGGTTTAGGTGGCGGAGACATATCAACCGGAGAAGGAGGAGGAGGTTTAGGCGGCGGATACAATGTCGTATCAGAAACTGGCGACGAAACGAACTCGCATGTTGGGCAACACGCGTGTGTGAAAGGTTCGTATATGGAGTACGTGCATACTGAGTTGTTGCCGCATAACTTAAATGGAGTATTGCAAGGGGGGGTCAAGTGTATGCAGAAAACGCTACCCAATATACTGTCGTAGTTAGACTGGATGTTTGTCACGACGATCTCAGCGAAACCAGTGTAGTTGCGAAAGAAAATTCCGCCACCTTGCGGACACCGTTGATAGACACAAGATCCACGCTCCCAGAACAAACGTCAACCGTCTTTATGGCAACCTTCTGGAATGTCCGACGAAGGGCAGTGCAACAGTCGACACCTGTATCAGGAGAGATGCAGGAATGCGGGAGTACAGTGAAACACATTAAATTATTGGAAAAAGAGGGGCGCAAGAACGTATGGACTACTGCTCGGTGAGCTGCAACTCGGCGGTTTGCAACTTCCTGCAGGGAACCTCGTGTACGCGCACGCAGGAGATAAAGCAGATAATAGGGACGCCAAAGCGAAGCAAACTATTGCAAGTGATCTTGACATCAATCAATAAGAAGAAGGCTTACTTACTTACATACATACATATATTTTAAAGTGGGACACAATGGGCGTTCCTGCCTCCCGGCGGATGTTTTGGAATTTCTACTCAGAATTTAGAGACTCCGGAACGACTCGCTAGCCTGAGATATCAGCACAGAGGAATCACAATTCCGCTCCATACCATTTTTCGCAACCATTCAAAATCCGCCGGGAGGCTGGAACGCCCATTCTGTGTTAAAAACTTATTTGGTGTGAATCGAAAACGACGTGAATTTGTAAACAACCTATTTTTCCTTACAGTCAAGAATTCAATGCTATTGAGCTGTGCTTCGCTAAGGTGAAGAAGAACTTTCTTCGTTTGAACTACAGAAAAATCTGCCGGGAGTAAGGAACGCCCATTCCATCTACAGTAGTTTCTCAAATAAAGTGGGACACACCTTATAATCATCCAGACTGCAGATCGTTGCTTTTGGCAACGTTGGGGGGTGCAGCAGGTTGAAGAGGTTCTCGAAGATATTCCGAGTAGCCTCTTTGGTAAACCGTTCAACCGTCTGTGTCCCCATATCAATATCAGGGGGTGGTGGGGTTCTCGAGGAACTTCTCGGCGCGTCTCGGCGAAACGCGAGAGGTCGCTCTCTCCCAAAGACTTGGTGGAGTGTAAGCATCAGGATGTTCCTGGAAGCGTTCACATCGCGGTCCCAAGTCTTCCCGCAGTGGAGCCTACCACCGCTCTGTTGGCGTGGCGCTCCGCTTTGACTGCTTTTGCAGTGGAGAATCTTGTGAATCCGCTTGCGTCCTTCTGTACATTCCCAACCAGTACCGTCTTGCTTCTTACCATGTTGCAAAGGCGGTTCTAGAACCGATCTTGCTGTATCCATATTTGCTGTGTTCGCCAGCGTAAAATCCTGCTTCGTCGATACAAACAACGTTAGAGCTTTCTCTGTACTTGTCACAGAACATTTCTACATTTCTTTTGAATGTCCGTAGAGAACTGTGGGAAACGCCTTCTTCCTAGAAAATCCACATTGTTTTATGTGTCTCGATGCCGTACTGATCGATAATCTCACATTACAACTCTTGCAAATTATACCTACCAAATCCTTGCATGTTATGAAGGGGTTCTCTGCAATATTATTGGATATCGTGAACGTAAAAGCATGGACAATTCTTTTCCTTTTTCGTTTTAAAGCTCTTGGACACGTTGTATATATTACAAACCTTCCTCAGACTCCTCAAAAAATATTTGTAGTGAACCACGGACCTGTATCTGGTTTCAGGGGATATCATTCAAATTATACTGAGTGTCCCAAAATTATTTGAGAACAACTGTATGTAGTGAGCTCTTGGACACGTTGTTTACATTACAAACCTTCCTCATACTCCTCAAACAAATATTTGTAGTGAACACAAAAAAAAAAAAAATTGTAGTGAACCACAAAAAATAATTGTAGTGAACCACAAAAAAATATTTGTAGTGAACCACAAAAAAAAATTATTTGTAGTGAACCACAAAAAAATAATTGTAGTGAACCACAAAAAAATATTTGTAGTGAACCACAAAAAAAAATGGTAGTGAACCACAAAAAACGATAAAGTCGCGTCCGTTATCGATACAAACTGTAACGATAGAGCTAGGGTAATATAAGGTAAGCCCTGCCAAGCAGTGCCAGCCTGGTAGGGCTTCGGCCCGGGGGGCCTCGCCTCATCGTTCGAACGCGCAAAGACGCCTACCTGCCGGTGGGCAAAAAAAAACTAAACCCCAACAAAAGCGTTTAGCAAACATGGCAATCTCCTGTCTAGCTTTAGGGTTTAGGTTTCACGATTCCTCGCGAGATAGGCATTTATAGTCTGTAGCTATCTATCAGAGATATCAGAGATATCAGTATATCAGAGATATCAGTATATCAGCATATCAGTATATCATGATATCAATAATCAGGCATATGATATCATATATCAGCATATCAGTATATCAGTTATATCAGTATATCAGTATAGTCTGTAGCTATCTATCAGATAGAGTAGGGTAATATAAGGTAAGCCCTACCAAGCAGTGCCAGCCTGGTAGGGCTTCGGCCCGGGGGGCTCGCCTCATCGTTCGAACGCGCAATGAGACGCCTACCTGCCGGTGGGCAAAAAAACTAAACCGCCAACAAAAGCGTTTAGCAAACATGGCAATCTCCTTGTCTAGCTTTAGGGTTTAGGTTCAACGACTCCTCGCGAGATAGGTATTTATAGTCTGTAGCTATCTATCAGAGATATCAGAGATATCAGTATATCAGAGATATCAGTATATCAGCATATCAGTATATCATGATATCATAATCAGCATATGATATCAGTATATCAGCATATCAGTATATCAGTCATTAATATATCAGTATAGTCTGTAGCTATCTATCAGATAAAGGTAGGGTAAATATAAGGTAAGCCCTACCAAGCAGTGCCAGCCTGGTAGGGCTTCGGCCCGGGGGGGGGCTCGCCTCATCGTTTGAACGCGCAAAGACGCCTACCTGCCGTGGGCAAAAAACTAAACCGCCTAACAAAGAGCGTTTAGCAAACATGGCAATCTCCTTGTCTAGCTTTAGGGTTTATGTTTCACGATTCCTCGCGAGATAGCATTTATAGTCTGTAGCTATCTATCAGAGATCTCAGAGATATCAGAGATATCAGAGATATCAACATAAGGTAAGCCCTACCAAGCAGTGCCAGCCTGGGTAGGGCTTGCCCGGGGGGGGCTCGCTCATCGTTCGAACGCGCAAAGACGACCTACCTGCCGGTGGGCAAAAAAACTAAACCGCCAACAAAAGCGTTTAGCAAACATGGCAATCTCCTTGTCTAGCATTTAGGGTTTATGTTTCACGAGGTGATTCCTCGCGAGATCTCGAGATATATCAGATATATCAGATATATCAGATCGCGAGATATATCAGATATATCAGAGATATCAGAGATCTCCAGAGATCTCATCATCATCAGTTGATTGAAGGGGGGAAACGGATCATTGATGTAAGGATTTCTTTGATGGACTGGACATTTTGTAGAACCATCAACTCATACTGTTATGCTGAAATAGCTATGCTGTGACCATTCAAGCAGAAAATCGTTGAAATCATCTTGTAAGGATATTCGTGTCAATTTCTCCCCAATTCTCTTGCAATTCTTGAACATAGTAACACAGTCCCGAAAACATTGTAGTGGGTTTCTGCTGAGGACAACATGGTCTTCGTCATCACAGAATGGCGTCGTAGCACCTTGGCCGATACTCGAAAGATCCGTCGCACGACACCCTGGTCGAGCACAGTGTCTGTGGGGTGGATATGTTTGCAGGGGTGGGGGCGGTAGTCGGCTGCCAGAGACAAATGTGTCTTCGTCATCACAGAATAGCGTCGTAGCACCTTGGCCGATACTCGAAAAAGACTCGTCACGGTCGAGCACAGTTCTGTTGTTGCAGGGGTGGGGGCGGTTAGCTGCAGAACAACATGGTTCGTCATCACAGAATGCTCGTAGCACCTTGGCCGATACTCGAGAAGATTACCAGCCAAGGTGTCGAGCATAGTCTGTTGCAGCAGGTGGGGGCGGTTACGGCTGCAGAGACAACATGGTCTTCGTCATCACAGAATGGCGTCGTAGCACTTGGCCGATACTCGAAAATACCAAGGTCGCGCCCACATTGTCTGTGCGCAGGGATAACTGCGGGGGTGCTGCAGGGGGCGGCTGCAGGGCGGCTGCAGCGGGCGTGCAGGGGCAGGGGCGGGGGGCTGCATGGCAGCAGACAACCCATAGGGCAGGGGCCGGGGGCGGCTGCATCGGGGCTGTTACTGAGCATCACTAAACGAATAGTTCCAACAACTTTGTTGTTCCCGGTATCTTAGATTGCGCTCACGGATTCTACGGAAGATGACACAGGAACACAGTCACTGCATTCTTAGGAGAATTCTCATCAATCCCATTTTTGCGCATCTCACTAGCGACATGTGTTGTTGAATTCAATTTGGGTCTGCCACCATAGCTTTCACAGCTCTCTGTACAGACCGGCCTTCTTGTACGTATTAACGCAAATTATCGTTGTTTTTGTTAATATGACTGGCACACGTCGTCCATCTCGTCGATTTGGTTCGTTGTCACCTGAATGAGCTATATTGTACTGCGCACATGGATTCCCCTGCTGACTTGTCCACAATTAGGCCCAACGTTCTTGAATCTCTTGAGACAAAAACAAACGATTCTCGTAGACGACCCCTCCAATACCAGCATATCGTCGGTCAAATCACATGGGCGAGCAAGATACACAAGTGTACCGTACGTACACTACATCTTATGTCAGATAGCAGTATTGCACGCCGCCTTGCAAGTGCAAAAGTCGTCCTTCATAATAATGGCCATACAATGACCAGCATGCAATCGCCACAACGCTGGTACACCACTCTCCTACACGAAGCAGCAGACTTCCTGTCTCAACATCATTGCAGTCTTCCATAAAGCCGCAAGCCTCCAATATCAGAGGGTTGCGTGACGCGTAGTGTCCAGGAGTAATATAAGAAGAAGACTCAGCAGCCGCGTTCATATCTTCAGGTTGAGCCATGTTTGTTAACCAGGTATGTTCGTATCACGACGCCGGGACTGTGACTGTTCTGGACAGGGAATCCATTGACGATGGAAGAGATGACGATGGATAAATGATGACGAAGTTATATCTACAACGTGACATATCGGCAAAATGCTGTGAATGTGCAATACTGTAATACAACCAAATACGGTTTTGTGTATGGGACCGGCGAAATACAACCAATGGGTTTTGTTGATGGGACTGGCAATACAACCAATGCGGGTTTTGGTATGGGAAGGCAATACAACCAATGCGTTTTTTGTGTATGGTGGGGATGCGGATCGGATCGTGCGGTTGTTCTTTGTATTTATTTCCCAACAACACTTTGTAAGCAACAGCGCCCACACAACCTATTCCAGCCTTTCGGAAAGCCATGATGGCGTCTCCACCCACCGATGTTGATCGCAGTCGCTCCCCGGACTACCACATCGAGGTGATCTTCCTGTACAATCCATGACGTACCCGTTAGATAGCTCGCCATAGTTCTGAATGCTCGCGGGCAATATAACTTACCAAAAATTCGCGCCTATAGCATTCTGATCGAAACCGCATTTCACACGTAGTTACCTCACATTGAGCCTACCAAATAGCGCAGTCCACTCACGATGGATCTACGTGAAGTGACTGTAACAGAAGACTGTCGCATAAGTGACACACTATTGGCCAGATGCAATGGTTTACTTCGCCCAAGCAAATCCGCGGTCCGAATCACCAGGAAAGGTAGTACAGAGTAAGCCGTTGAGTAGAATCCAGCTAATACTTCACGACACATCCTGGTATCAGAGAGTGGAACTATACTCTAAACTAAAAAGAACCCTGTACACACATCGCACAACAAGTACAGGAATATATATGACTCAGAAATCACAACACAACCACATCGAGTAACCTACCATATTACTACAGCAGCGAGTAACCTGCCATACTTACACTACTACACATCGAACTAACCTGCCCATATTACTAGTACATACTACTACAAAACAGGGCCCAGACCGCATCTCGGTCCATAGCCAACAACCCACAGCGAATGCAAAACAAGTCCGCCTGAGGCACGATCGCATTTCCAAGTACCTGCATCTGAAAGCGTCAGAGAACACACCGACATCGTTAGCACGAGACTCGTGCCAGCGAACATACTGGTCCAGGCGAGTCAAATCCCACATCCAATTTGCAAACGAGAAGGAACAATGACTGAGAAATCGAAGAGGACAAGACGTGGGGGTGGGGTTGGGTTGGGTTGGTGGTTTTGGTTTTTCTTCCTGCTAAAGTAAGGGAAAAATACAGCGCTTTGTCACGACAGGAGTAACCAAATCGAGACTGCGGACGTGACGCACATGTCCACTGCAGATAGAATACATAGCGCACATAAAACGCGAGTCTCGAAGCTTTCGCAAATCGAATCCAACCAAAAGGTACTCGCAAGCGCCCGGAGCGTTCTTCAAGAAAAGACGGCCGAACAAAGGAAACCGTCCAAACACGGAATACCTCCCACACAAGGTGAAGCACGCGTACGGACAAACACCGCCCTTCCCAGCCATGAGAAATCGTCTCAAGAAAAGAGTGCTGTGATGAGATCGGGCTCGAGAGGCAGCGCCGACAGGAAGAAGACGCAATCCACATTCAACGGGTCCAGTGTGGTGAAGTCCGTTGATGGGAAGCACGAAACTGAGGCGGATCAACACACCGCACGCGAAAACGATCCGCAAAATAGCCAACAAGGACGTCGCCAACGCCCTTCAAAGCAACAGCGTGCCCACGATCCACGGTGAGACCAGATCGGTAAACAGCATGTTGTATCAATAATAAATTCAACGGCGTTTTGTTCACACAAAAATGTCACTTATCAGATTGAAGGCAAAACGGCGGGAATCTTGTAAAGGTAATGAACAGGCATCGTAGACCCGCAAGGATTGCGCTCATGAATAGATGACTACCAAACACGCTGGAGTTGAGTACGCACGACAATTCCAAATCAATCCAGAAGTACCGTGACGCGAATACATTCAAGCGACATACGAAGGAGACCTGGCCATCTCGGAACAACGAGAGGAATCACGACGGCACATACTGGAACATGCACTATAGTATTTTTCTTATTACACACATTTGTCTATGGACCGAAACCTTTATGCACGAGTTGATATTATTTAAGTTGTCATGGCTTCCACATCCCGGATGATGTTACTGGTTGCGAAACATGGTCTGGAGCGGAATTGTGATTCCTGTGCTGAATATATCTTCAGGCTAGGAGTGTTCTAGGTCTAAATTATTAGTAAGACATTTCAAAATAAAAATCCGCCCATTTGTTCTTCATATTAGTAATACAGTAAATGACGATGAAGGACCTTGCTATTGCCTTGCCTTTACACGATCGCGGAGGCCGTTTGGTCTTCGGATAAGGATTTTACGTGCAATTCGCGCGTTCTCTGTGATCTGCGGTGGCAATTTGGTTGCGGTTGCATGGTGACGCGTGTCTCTTAGTGCAGCATACTTATTGTTGCTCCGAATCATTCGGTCAGGATGGCGCAGATTGTCGGGGAAGTGTACGGCGTGTACAAACTCACGAACAGCGGACGATACCGGGTAGCCGTGGCGGATGGTGGGTGCACACCACATGGGACCTAGTTTTGCCACAGTATCTTGACATTTTGCAAACGGTGCCGCTGAAAGCAGCGAGGTTGTGTGGCACCTCATAGCGGACTCGTAGCACACATGTAACCTGGTTAATGCGAGCGAAGTGTAGAAGCTAAACACATACAGAGAGGATTGGAGCGACTGGGAATATTATGTAACGATAAGTTCCTTTCCAGAAGTGTACGATGATTTAAAAACAAGAGTATGAGAACAAATGTAAGGACAAAACATGTCAACACACGTCAGTCAAAAACAGAAGAGTGCTGCACACGTGGGCAAAGGTTCTGCGAACGACATATCTAAAATGCACGAACTGCTTCAATACACTACAAGTTTACAAACTAACATTATCGGAATACCTGCCATCCTACTTACAACAATAAGCGGAGCAGGACGTATAGGAATTGAGCAACAACTAATGACGTAGCATATCCTTCGTATGGATCATTTCACTAACCGGAGGGGCTATGTTCTATCCCATCTTACCATGAAATTCCAGAAACTACAAAGTTAACATTTGACAGTCGACGAGTTCTAAAACTGCGCAATAACATTCGCCTCATCTAGGTTTATCACAAGACGACGAAGACAACAAACTCTCTCTCACGTTTCGAATTAGCAAACAACATAAAGACCATTCTTGACAATGCATCGAACAAATACCATCATTGCCCCGCATGGTTGTCGTTGAAAAAGAAAAGTATGGGGAAGAAGAGTTCTACTAAAAAAGGATTTACGATGATTCAACGCTTTTGTGAACAAAGAAGAATAAAGAACAAACCCCAATGAGACATATTCATATCAATAAAAAGCCATCATACTTGAAATAAATCGTTGAGGAAAGCGTGCCTCCTAGCTTAATCTGGGATAGAGTGGAAGCGAATGCGACCGGTATCCGCAACTCCTTGTAAAAGACTCGAAAAAACAACATTTGCCACGTGTCCCGATTGTCACAGCTTTACAGACATCTGTCAAAACAACCTTGCAACTGGTCAAGGAGAACACAGCAATTTTTGCATCGCATGGATTTCATATGGTGCATAGCTCGGAGGGCAGCTCCAAGGTCCTACTTGAAAATTTAAATGTTCTATGTCTGAGCTCGAATTAAGTCTCTCCAAGCTCGCTGGAATGCACACGCTCTTGAGCTCGAATATACAACATCAATCTCAAGACATCACTCATAAAGCTCGGACTTCGTGTCGAATGCTCAGACATCACTTCTGAAAGCTGGACGTCGTGTCCGAAGCTCAGACATTCACTCCTGAAAAGCTCGGTACTTCGTGTCCGCAAGCTCATATCACTCTGAAAGCGTCGGACTTTTCGGTTCGCAGCTCGAACTCGGTTCAGCTCGACTGTGTTCGCTGAGCTCAGACTTCGGTGCGCGAGCAACGGACCCTGTTCACAACTTGCAACTCGTCCTCCAACGAAGACCGATCGCCGCGCCATGCACAACCCTGCGATCTCCCCCGACGAAAAAAAGGCCGTAACGCTCCAAGCCTCAGCATTCGCATCCACCAGCTCGCACGCGCACCAACCAGACGATGCGGGTGCGCGCTCAAACCCAACGCGCCACATACGATCTCAGACGAGGACACGACGGACGCTCCCTGATTCCAACCAACTCAGCCTCAGCAGGGAGCCCTTCACGGAAAAACCAACTCGTACTTCATGAGCCTAATCTTGCCCGAGAGCGGCAGACCGTGCTACCGACAAGCTGGCCTTGTCCGAATACGGTCATCTCCAAAGAATCTCTCGTGCACGCGACGAAGTAAGCGAAACTCATTCCTTCCCTCTTGCACGGCGGAAATTTACGACGTCCAGGTGCTTGTATTTTCACGGAGTGGTCGATGCTTCATCCTAGCAACGACACTGCTCATCAATCATACTGCGTGTCAAGTTATTCATCACTCGTCGTAGCAACTCAATGCGGCACCGCGTTTTTTCATGGCGGCGGCGTTATCTGCTCCTAACTTTGAGCTGCAATCCAAAAATTCTTCCTGAGCACGATCGCGAACGGAAATACATCCGCCTGTCGGACATAAGACCAACATCGCATACATGCATCCTTCTTACTGCTTGTAAAATACGTTTAGCAACATTGTCAATATCCTTCACTGGACTTCAGCAGGGCAGGATGTGGCGCGTCCAAATCGCAAAAAAAATTGTCAGAACAAGAAGAGCCATTTCGTCGAAATATAAGGGATTATGTTGGATATCTACAACTCTCACCAACATAGTGGGCATGAACATTTATACTCGATTCCAAAAGAGGTGCAAAAAATATTTGAGAACAACTGTAATACTAGTAACATGGAATCCGCCCAATAACATATAATTTTGGATAGCGATATTCGGCGTCGTAGTGTAGTAGTGTCATGCAGCTATGCCTCAAAAACACAACATCGACAAAAGACCGAGGAGAAAAACGAGAACAGATATTGACGATGACGTAAAGCATTGAAATGCCGAGAGAAGAACCAAGAACGATCAATATAATGGCAGAAAGACTACGAGCTTGGAATGGCCTTCCGAGAAACAAGAAACGCGATCAGAGAATGCAGAAACGGACTTAAGAGCTTGCGAATGGCAGCCGATCGCCGACTAACGTGCTCAAGAAAAATGACAAAACAGTTGAATATAAATCAAAGAACGTGGAGAGCGCGAGTCGAAAAGCTCGCTCGTATTCAAGCAAAAACTTCAAACGCGTGACTCGCAAATAAAAATCACAGTCGAGCCTTTCAAAATATCGATTGCGGTAGCTCGCCTAGAAAAAAGGCAGAAGATGTGCTCAAAAAACTGAACCTACAGCAAAACATCGCGACATTCGAACACGGAACTGCAAGGAATAAAGAGATATCAAGAGTAAGCAACGCATCAACCATCTGTCATAAAGAGGTGGGTGACATCGTGCAATACTCAAACAGTCAGTCTAGATAAAGAACAATTCAGAATCGGAAAACACGGGCATTATAAAGACTATTTGAGCGTCTGGGATGAGACGAATTTGGCGCAGGAAAGAATTGAATGCTGGAATCAATTAAAAACATTCTGAGCAACTCCTCATCTCGATACCAATCAATGCAAAGTCGAAAATAATACTGTCCCAAATCTACAACCGATCCGCATGCGGAGGAAGTCGCTCTACGATAAACAGGAGTGATAATTCGCCTCTGATAAACTAGAGACAGACTAAGGTACAAGAAGGACTTCAAAACTACAAATATCTGACAAACCAATCGGAACTTGAATGTAACGGGGTCGATGCAAGGTCGCAAACGGGGTAGCATTTACCAAGCCGACCTAGTCAATTTCTAAGGTTACGACGGCTCCATTGCTAACTACACAGAATTTGTCCGAGTAGCAAGGCACTTTTGCCAGGCACAGGCACAGGCACGGCACGAGGTAGAGGACGGCGCGGCAAGACACAGCACTGCACAAGGACAGCACAAGGGTGCAACAAGCAAGGCCAAGCATCAAGCACAGGCGCGTGAAAGGCAAGGCAGAATGCGCAGCGCGTGCACTGGCACGGCCAGGCAAAGCAACAGGCGGTGCAAGGCACGGCAGATCGAGCGCGTGCACGGCGGCACAGGCACAGGCACAAGCAAGGCGCGTGACACAGCACGGGCACAGCACAATTCACAACACAGCACAGGCGCGTGCAAAGGCACCAGGAAGATCCAGCGCGTGCAAGGCACAGGAAAATGCAACATGCGCGTGTACGGGACAAGGCAGAGCAGGGCGGGCACGGCACAGGTCACAGGCACAGCACAGACAAGCAAAGCAGGCGCGTGCACAATGAACAGGACAGCAAAGCACAACACGGGCACGTCAGCACAGTGCACAAGCACAAGCAAAGCGCGTGCAGCACAGGCGGTGCACACAGGCGCGTGGCAGAAGGCACAGGCACAAGCACTAAGCAAAAGCACAAGCAGGCCTCGTGCGACAGGCACAGCAAAGCACAAGCAAAAGACAAGCACGGGCGGCAGCTAAGGCACAGCAAGGCACAGGCATAAGCAGGGCCGTGCAGCACAAGGCCACAAGGCACAGGCGCAAAGCAAGGGCCCGGCAGCACAGCACGCACAAGCACAAGCACACAGAGCAAGCCGTGCAGCACAGGCACGAGGAACAGGCACAGGCACAAGACGGGCCTGCATGCACAGCACAGGCTACAAGCATCAAGCAAGCACAAGCAGGGCATGCAGCAAGGCACAGCACAGGCACAGCACAGGCGCGTTCAGCCAAGCGCGTGCAGCAAGCGGCCACAGGCGCGTGCAGCACAGGCCGGCAGCACGGCACAGGCGGCAGCGCTGGTCAGGCAAGCACAAGCACAAGAGCAGGCGCGTGCACGTGCACAGCA